>JAAGEH010002531.1:17513390-17673490 GCA_011751065.1 Lasiurus cinereus
AGAGAGAGAGAGAGAGAGAGAGAGAGAGAGAGAGAGAGAGAGAGAGAGATATGAGAAGTGAGAGAGGGAGAGAAAGGGGAGCTAGATAGGATGATAAATGAAAATCTAAAAAGTCAGGTTACGTTTCACTGGTATTAATTTGGTAAATTATCCATAATTTATTAGAGCTTGTAAACATTGTGGCAAATTTTTTTGCCTTGTCAGTAATGAATAGCTACATCATTAATTTTGTCAAGGGATCAAGAAACAACATTGCTGAGCTCAGAGAAAATTCCTAGCTGAATAGTTAGGTCTGAAGCGTGGGTGTGGATTCAGCAATGGATCCACAGCACTTTGTTTCTAGATGCAGGGGAACTCTTCCCTCACGGGTGGCCAGGGAGGGCAAGATGGGAAGACCTGGGTGGGAAGGAGTCTGCCTGGCCCACACTGCCTTGGGTTCCTTGTGTTTCTCTTTACCACCCTCTGTCCCTCATGACACAGGTCTTCATCCTGGGGAGTGGATTGGCTGAGACATTGCCATATAGTGATATGTCTTCACTTACAAGTATATTTTGTAGCTGCAGGTAAAAAAGATATATCTTAAAGGGACAGTTGAAATTAAGATTATAAGAGAGGTCAGAAATTTAGATGAGACCATTTTAGGGACAATGTAGTAGAGAAATCCAGAATATCTAGCTAAGCATTACATTTGGTTTTTAGTTTACTGGTGGCTATAGGAAAAGGGAGACCTGATTATATAGTTGTCATTTCCTAATTACCCAAAGGCATTTGTCAGACACCACTCCCACTCTTAATATAAATGGTACCAGATAGGATAGCAAAACTTCCTTTGAGTTTTGTAAATTGTACTTTATGGCTATCTCATAAGACCAAATTCATGGCTTTGAATCATAACTCGGAGAACATATTTTAGAGGCAAGATTGCAAGATTGTTAGTGCACTGGGGTTGTCCAGGTGTGCTTAATTTGATCCTCTGGCCTGAGAAGGGTTAGCATTTAAGGAACTTAGAAGAGAAAACAGGGATTGTGTCTCTTGTACTTTGTCCATCTCCTATCTAAAGCTTCAAGGAGTATTTAATAGTTAAATTTTCTTCGGTACTTAAAGAAGTTCTCTCTATTGGTTGGAGAAAGAGCATAGTCTTTAGAAATGTGAGGTAGAGGTCGGACTCGCACACAGAACTGCAGACCCAACTAGGCTTCTTAGAGCGAGCCTGCTGCCTTACCATTAGGATTGGAACCTCCCTCCAGGCAAGCAGCTGTTAGGAAGGATATGGTCGGTCCCTGCAGTATTAGAGAGAGGGAGGGGAGGATGGGGATCCTGACCAGGAGTGGAGCCCAATTCTCATCTCACTCCTTTTTTTTCTTTCTTACAAGGCCCTTTATTCACCTGCCCAAAAGCATTGACAGATAAAGATTCTGATATTCAAGGCCATTAAGCCACACATCCATATTACCCATCTAGGTAGCAGCATCTATGAAACTAGAATGGAGAAAATAAATTGATTTACATTTCTGGCCAGCCAAAAGGTGAGCCCTCTTCAAAAGGCAAGTGGGAGGTATTCAAGCAGTTAAGTAGAAAGAAGAACAGATGGGTAATATTAAAGGTGTGAATATTTGAGGAATCAAAAATTTAAGAACGGTGTATTTACACATGTTTTTACACCAAGAACCAAATTCACTTGCTCTTTATGATTGACACTACATCGTTTAGATTCCTGAGCCTAATTCCAATGTGCAGTGGAGGGTGGTTCCTTCACACCACCAGCAAGAAATTCTCAGATACCTGCTGAATTTCTGCAATTCAGCTCAATTCTGACAGTATCTACCTGGAGACTACATCAGATTCCACAGGGGAGGGCTTATTTGCACAAGACTCACCACTAGCACCACCATCACCACATTTGCACAAGACTCACCACAACTACTTCCTGCCCCCACTTCCAATGCCGGTTACAAGCCCTGGTTGTTAAGTGTACTTCTGATTGACTGACTATAAACCAGAAGTTCACATGACCTCCTACTTAAGTTCAATCAATTTGCTAGAGTGGCCCACAGAATATCACCTGTTTGTTATAAAAGGCTGTAACATAGGAACAACCAAATGGAAGAGGTGCATAGAAAAAGGTAAGAGGAAAGGGCAGGAGATTCAAAGCTTTTAGGCATGCTGTTTTCTTCCAAATCTCCCCATGTTCACCAGTCTGGAAACTCTCTGAATCTCATCCTTTTGGATTTTTATGGAGGCTTCATTACAAAGACATGATTGATGAAATCGTTGACCCTTGGTGATTGAACTCAAATCTCCAGTTCCTTTTCCCTCCCATGAGGTTATGGTTCCAATCCTCTCATCATATACCATAGTTGGTTACACTGGCAACCAACCCCCACATCTTTAGGTGCTTTTTTAAAAGTCACCTAATTAGCATAACAAAGATATTTTAAATCACTCTCAACCCATAGGAGATCTCAAGGGTTTGGGGAACTGAGACAGGAAGCTTGGCGGAAGACCAAATATATATGAGAAATGACGAAATGTATATTTTTTTCTGGTAAGTCACAATATTGTACTATGTAATAACTAAACAGAAGAGGAATGAGTATATTTTAAGTGAAAATGAAAATTCTCTATATATTGGCTGATAAGCATTATGTAAAATTTGAAGTTGGAAGTAATTCATTTTTTAGCTTTTCAATGTAAAAGCAATCTTTTAAAAATAAACTTTTAGCATGAGATGGAACCTTTAGTATTGGAGCATTTGAAAAAATAGAGTATCTAGATTTATATAACTACTCTAATACTCTTAGAATACCAAAGTGTTTTACAGTAACAAGTTTGAGATAGGATCCAATATGAATATATTATCCTTTCAGCAAGCCTGTTCCTTTAGTCAATTTCAGAACACACATTAAGCAAAGCAATATATATGCACAATCCTTATTTCAGAGTATATTCAGTGTTCTCAGAATTGGGGGTGGGGCAAAGAAGGCATTTAGAAAGCAGTATTTTTTTAAAGCACGTAAACTACCTAAAGGATAATTGTTATTATAGAGGCATCAATGTATATTTCGGTATTTATTTACAGTGTAGTACATTTCTATTTCCTTTCAGTAATTTTACTCCTAGTACCAGGATAGCTCCTTCCAGAGATGTAATGATCAACCTTTAAATAGCTCTATTTGAAACTATATTTTCCTTCAGAGAGAATATTTGTATTCTTTGGGTTGTACATGTTACTTAAAAATTTTATCTGTGTAGTGAAATGAACTTATAAACAGATGTAATCTTGTCTTTGTTAAATTTAAAGTTAACATTCTGTCATGAATTATATTGTGGGAGAAAACTGCTGTGAAGGGGCTGTTAGAGAGTGCTGTGTACAAACACCATTATTGTCAAGAGGAATTCATTCTGTCATGTTATTCTGTCAGTACATACTCAGTGCTCATTATGGGCTTGTAGCACTCTATCCCAAGAGGGATGTTAATAAATAAGACACCCTCAAGAAATACATAATTTTTTTCTGTTCAGTGAGACAGATATATAGGAAAGAGTTAAATGATAGTTTAAGAAGAGTCACAATGAATGATCAGAAAATAAATTTCCTGCCAGCAGAAATCACCATGAAAACAGGTGATGTTGGGAGAGGCCACCTGGTGGAGGCTGAAGGAAAGGAGTTTTACTTTGGGAGTCATGGCATCTGGCCCAGCCATGGTCATTCATGATCCCAGTGATTAACTGCACCTTTCTCTGTGTCAGTTCTTTCAAATGTAAGATAGTCTCTAACATCTCTTCTTACACTTCTGTCATGTAATCACCCATCTGGTTATAGAATTCTCTTTATTTCTACCTTCAGTTTTTTGCTTAAATATAAAAATATCAGAACATATACAAGAAAAAGAAAGGAAAAAAAAAAACCCTCTTAATAAGCCATCCTTCTTTTGTTCTCTTTCCTTAGATTCAACCTAGATTCTTTAGCTCCATATTTCCCATTTAGAAAGAAATTATATCATTTAAACATATATGACTTTCAATGTTGCATAATAACTGAGTCTGAATTGGATGATTTTCATTAATGAAAGGACAAGAACATAAGTCAAGGCATAATTAGGTCATAGCATTTGACCATTGTGACATAAACTTCACTTTGCCCTTATCTACTAAAGCTTTGGCCCTAATCTGGACAAAGAGTAATTTAAATCTTTTTCCTTTCCTATTCTTTTTCTAAGAGCAGCTTCAAAACTAAACCTCTAATAAAGAAAGCAATAATAAAATAGCAGAGAAAGTATAATGGAAATTATATTGACTCTCATAGAAGTTTTGAAAGAGAAATATATTCTCTTCAGCTCTGTAACAATATAATCATGGTATAATTTCTACTTGCTAGACTCAGGACCATTTGGAAATCTTTAATGAATATAATCAGGTAGTAAGCATTTAAAAATTACTATTTCCTGAAAGCCAAGAAATTATTTGCTCAGTGTAAAATACAAAAGGAAAAGGAAAAGGGGGCGGGGTGGCGGGGAAGCCAGCTACATTTTTTTAACAGCAAAATCCTTGGGTGATGGTGTGATGGAGTCAAAGGTGGGAGTTGAGACCTGAATTTTAGATTTGTCTTTGATTTTGTGTGTAAAGTTGGATGAATCATTTAGGCTTTTTAGGGTCAGATTTTTTTTAATGCATACTATTACTACTACTACTAATAATAATGGCAGTAAGCACTATTCTAAACCCCTTATATTTGATCACCAAATCCTCACAACAGCACTATAGGGTAGGTAGTATTATATGATTGCAATTAATTCTTGCTTTATCTTGTCTAACATTTCAGTTAAATTATTTGAACCCAAGTGTCTTCGATTATAAATCAATGCTTGGTACTGTGCTTGACAACCTTGTTACTTACATCATTACTAGGGGACCTGTGTATGAAATTTATGCACAGATAGGGTCCCTAGGCCTGGCTGGTGATCAGGGCCGACCAGCAGGGTGATCTAGGGGGCGGGGGGAGTCGTCTTGGCACCTGCCTTGGCTGGCCTGGGAGCCAGCTGCTTGCCAGGCCCACTCCCCATCTCTACAACCAGTTGCCTTCTGCAGAGAGGAGTAATGGGGTGGGAGCAGTGCCAGCCCACTCACTGGCTGGTCCCAGCCCCCATTCCACGGCAGGTCCCCTCCCTCCGGGGCAACTGGCAGGGCTTTCAGGGAGCTGTGCTGGCACCCACTCTGGCTGGCTGGGAGCCTGCGGGCTGAGGGCAGCTCCTGTGTTGATCATCTGCCTCCTGGTGGTCAGTGCACATCATAGCAACCTGTCATTCCACTGGTCAGTCTGCCATTTGGTCAATTTGCATATTAAGCTTTTATTATATAGGATTGTGTGGCCAAATATTCTAATTATTCAAAGGTAAAGACATTTCTAAACATATGCAATAGTGACAAACTTTGATATACAAATTGTTTTGTCTTTGAAGGAACTCTGGGAAAAGGTAGAAGAGACTTTAAAAACCATTGTGCAGAGTAGAACCATATCACACACACACACACACACACACACACACACAGAAGAAAGAAGTCCTGTCAGAACATGGAAGAATCTCATAACCAAGCAGGACTGAATTTACTTCTGTTTGTGTCAAGTGGACAATATCATCATTTGGACCTGAGAGAGCAAAAGTAACTTCTACCATATTGCTCTAGGTACCATAGCCCCTGCATTCCTTTCTATCCTCAGTATTGGCCATTGGGCTACGACATTCTTAAGGTAGCATTTGCCTCAGATTCAGGTGGTAGGATTCCTACTTTCTGACCTCCATGCTTGTCACTCTTACCCCTTCTCATTTGACAGATAGTTACTGGGCACCTACCATATACCAGATACCAGGGCTAAAATGTGACTGGTAACAGACGTGGCTGCTGCCCTTATGTAGCTTACAGTTTAGTGGAGGAGGTTGACATTAAGGAAATAATCACACAAAGGGACATGAAATTGTAAGTATACTAACAGTAATAGAGGAGAGAGATGCAAGTGGTGACAGGAGGGGGATTTGGGACAGGAGCCTGAGGTTTGGGCTAAGCCATCATTTAATTTCTTCCTAAGTGTTCCAACCTTGATATGAACCATCTCCCACATAGTGACTGATTTAGGGCAGATGAGATATGCTGAGTAGATCTGAATAAGATGAAAATTTTGATCACAAAACATCTTCCTGTGGATTTTCATTAGTGGAATGTGAAGTGCAGTGATGAATTGGCGTCATGAGGGCCTTGGTTCAAGTAAACTTCCTCTTGCTGCTGACCAGTAGATTTGAGAAATTTATTTAAGATTAGTATTGTGGGGAAGGGAATGGATAGAACATGTGAATTTACCTTGCGATCTTATTTGGTCAGCTGCTCTGCTCACCAAATAACTTCTTTGGGGGGTAAAATCTAACAAGATTATTGTGATACTTAATAAAGGTTACTAGTACATATAATAGTTGCTACATTGCCTGGCATAGTGAGTACTGATTAAATGATAAGACAGTCTCAATAGAGACATGATGTTTACTCACAAAAAGGGCAGTTTATGATGTGTGGGCCAAAGAGCAGCTATTGGATTGACTTACCAAGTAGGCTGTAAATGGTGCAGAGGTTCAAGAGAGGGATAGTCTAGAGGGGAATAGAGGTGTGACAAAGAGAAAACATAAGTGTGTCCAGCAGGTAGACTGAGTTGTCCAATTTCCTGAATGCCTGATCTTCATAGCGCAGGATTGACTGGTGAGCTGGGTGCTGACACTTAACAGAAGCCAGGACACTTCACCATACACCCCAGAAGAAGCTTCCCTTGTTTTTTTTCAGCCTCTTGCATGGAAGATGGAGAAGTAGAAAGAATACTATTTTTACTCTTTTCTCAAATGGAGCTTTTCACTAAGTTAGTATCTTATAAAGAAGTCCCTTTCCATTATTTTTAGGTTGAGATTTGATGCAGAGTTATAATAAAACCTGATTTACTGCATATACTCCCATTATAGAAGAAGTAGAGGCCCCAGTGCACGAAATTCATGCACTTAGGATAGGGGGATCCCTCAGACTGGCCTGTGCCCTCTTGCAATCCAGGACCCCTTGCTCCTTACTGCTTGCCTTGCTGCTCCTTAGTGATACTGCGGAGAAGGGAGAGGCTCCTGCCATCACCTCTGTGCTTGCCAGCCATGAGCCTGGCTTCTGGTTGAGTGGCACTCCCCCTATAGGAGTGCACGGACCACCATGGGACAGCTTCTGCATTGAGTGTCTGCCACCTGGTGGTTAGTGCACATCATAGCAACTGGTTGTTCTGATTGTTCTGCCTTACTGGTCCCTTAGGCATTTATTATATAGCTGTATATATCTTACATCTAACTTTAAGCTATTAGCCATTCTTTGCATTCCTTTCTTCTATCACAGGTTAATTAAACTCAGGTTGTGGTCAGAGTTTACTTTATATGGCAGAGTATTTAACATTCAATTTTAAGACAACTAGATGAGAAGTAAAGGGATAGGAATTTGATGAATGTAAGGCTCAGTTGTTGTAGAATAAAGTATGTAAAAAAATATAAGAAAATCTCCATTCTCTTTCTGTATCTAAAATAACATAATGGCTGACACAAAGGCACTAAAAAAAAACTTGAACTTCAGTAACTGCACAAATAGGATTACAAAGATGCACGTTGACTGACCAAACAGATTATAATGGGTGATGTATATGTGGCTATCTCATGGTTCTGAAAGTGTACCAGAGCAAGATAATGAAATTGCCTGTCAGGTAATCTGATTTGAGAATTCCAGTCATCTGTGAACTAGTGTGTGGGCTAATAACCCAAGAGTTTTCCAAGACTCATTCTTTTTTAAGCTGCTCTGCTCACTTCATCTGCCTCTGCAGGATATGTCGGACAACGTGTCCAGCACAGAGCAAAAGACGAGAGGGCCCAGGTTACAGACAGTGGCTTAATTCTCACTCCAGATTCTCAAACATTTCTCCACTGTTCAGAGCTCAGATAGAGAAAAGCATAGTTGTTCAGAAAAAGCAGAGTGACCTCAGTGCCTCCCTGCTAACAGACGCTGCTATTCCTGAATTTCACAGCACGTGTTCTTGGCTCTGTATGAGGAGCACTTTGACCTTGGTCATGATACATAACCTTTCTGAACTCAGTTTTTCTATCTGCAAAGTATAGATAATAATGCCCAATTCATAGGGTTGTTGGGATTAAAGTTCATCTCATAGTATTGGGCACAATTCTTGGGAGGTATAAGGATTAAAGGATTAAATAGTGGACTCTGCACACATCACTGATATTTTTATTTTCTTATCAATTTATCAGTTATTTTCTTCCCACCATCTTATTTTTTAGGGATAGGAAAGATGATTACATTTGTTTCCCTCTTTCACTTAATTGTTCCATGAGGAAAAATAGAGAAACCTCTCAATTACTTAGTATGTGCTTGTTTTATTAAAATATTTTTTAAAATTTCTTTATTGATTCAGGTATTACATGTGTCCTTATTCCCCCATTACCCCCACTTCCCATTCATGCCCCTACCCCCATGTTGTCTGTGTCCATTGATTAGGCTTATATGCATGCATATAAGCCTTTGGTTGCTCTCTCCCCTTTACCCCCATCATCCCCTATCTTCCCTGAGGTTTGATATTCTGATTGATATTTCTCTGTCTCTGGATCTATTTTTCTTCATCAGTTTATGTTGATCATTATATTCCACAAATGAGTGAGATCATGTGATATATATATATATCTTTCTCTGCCTGGCTTATTTCACTTAGCATAATGCTCTCCAATCTTTATCCATGTTGTTGTAAATGGTAAGAACTCCTTTTTTACCTCAGCATGGTATCCCATTGTGTAGATGTTCCACAGTTTTTTAATCCATTCATCTGCCAATGGGTACTTAGGCTGTTTCCAAATCTTAGCTATGGTGAATTGTGCTGCTATGAACATAGGGATGCATATATCCTTTCAGATTCATGTTTCTAGTATCTTGGGATATATTCCTAGAAGTGGGATCACTAAATCAAATGGGAGTTCCATTTTTAGTTTTTTGAGGAAACTCCATACTGTTCTCCACTGCATTCCCACCAGCAATGCAGAAGGGTTCCTTTTTCTCCACATCCTCGCCAGCACTTGTCATTTCTTGGTTTGTTGATAATAGCCATTCTTAGAGGTATGAGATGGTACCGAATTGTTATTTTGATTTACATCTCTCTGATGATTAGTGACTTTGAGCAGGTTTTCATATGTCTCTTGGCTTTCCTTCTGTCTTCTTTCGAAATGTCTCTGTTTAGATCAGTTGCCCATTTTTTGATTGGGTTGTTTACTTTTTGTTAAGCTGCATGAGTTCCCTGTAAATGTTGGAGATTAAACCCTTATCGTTGAAAATCATTGGCAAATATGTTCTCCCATGCATTGGGCTTTCTTGTTTTATTGATGCTCTCCAAAAGCTTTTTATTTTGATGTAGTCCCATTTGTTTATTTTTTCTTTAGCTTCCATTGCCCTAGGAGCAGTATCAGTGAAGAAATTGCTTCGGCATATGTTAGAGATTTTTCTGGCTGTGGATTCCTCTAGTATTTTTATGGTTTCCTGTCATATGTTTAAGTCCTTCATCCATTTTCAGTTTATTTTTGTGTATGGTGATCTAGTTTCATTTTTTTTGCATATATCTGTCCAATTTTCCCAACACCATTTATTGAAGATGCTGTCTTGACTCCATTGTATGTTCATGCCTCCTTTGTCAAATTTTAATTGAGCATAGTGATTTGGGTTGATCTCTGGGTTCTCTATTCTATTCCATTGATCTATATGTCTGTTCTTGTGACAGTACCAGGCAGTTTTGAGAACAGTGGCTTTGTGATACAGCTTGATATCAGGTATTGAGATCACACATACTTTGTTCTTCTTTCTCAGGATTGCTGTAGCTATTCAAGCTCTTTTTTTATTCCAGATGAATTTTTGGAAAGTTCTTTCTAGGTCTGTGAAATAAGCCATTGGTATTTAATGGGAAGTGCATTGAATTTATAGATTGCTTTGGGTAGTATGGACATTTTGATGATGTTGATTCTACCAATCCATTAACATGGTATGTTCTTCCATCTGTTTTATGTCTTCCTCTATTTTTTCAGTGACGTGTATTTTTCCACTTATAGGTCTTTTACCTCCTTAGTTAAGTTTATTCCTAGGTATCTAAAATATTTTTGGTGCGATGGTAAGTGGGATTGCTTTTTGAGTCTCTCTTTCTGTAAGTTCATTATTGCTGTGTAGAAATGCCATAGATTTATTGGCATTAATTTTGTATCCTGGTACCTTGCCAAATTCATTTATTAAGTCCAATAATTTTTTATGGAGTCTTTAGGGTTTTCTATGTACAGTATCATGTCATCTGTAAATAAGGACTGTTTTACTTCTTTTCCAATTTGGATGCCTTCTATTTCTTCTTGTCTGATCGCAATGGCTAGTACTACCAGCACTATGTTGAACAGGAGTGGTGAGAGTGGGCATCCCTGTCTTGTCCTATTTTTAGGGGAAGTGGCTTTAGTTTTTGCCCATTGAGTATGATGTTAGCTGTGGGTTTGTCATATATGGCTTTTATTATATTGAGGTATGATCCTTCTGTTCCCACCTTGCTGAGAGTTTTTGTCAAGAAAGGGTGTTGGATTTTTTCAAAGGGTTTTTTTTTGCATCAATTAATATAACTGGATTTTTATCTCTCAGTTTGTTTATGTGATGTATCACATTTATTAATTTGGGAATATTTGTTTGTTTATGTGATGTATCACATTTGTTAATTTGTGAATATTGTACTATCCTTGCATCCCTGGGATAAATCATACTTGGTCATGGTGTATGAGCTTTCTGATGTACTGCTGGATCCGATTTGCTAGAATTTTACTGAGAATTTTGGCATCTATGTTCATGAGGGATATTGGTCTGTAATTCTCTTTCATTGTGTTATCTTTATCTGGTTTTGGTATTAGGGTGAAGCTGGCTTCAAAGAAGGAGCTTGGAAGTGTTCTTCCTCTTGAATTTTTTGGAATAGTCTGAGGAGGTTAGGTTTTAGTTCTTCCTTGAATGTTTGGTAAAAGTCCCCTGTGAAGTCATCTGGCCCTGGGCTTTTGTTTGCTGGATTATTTTTGATGACTGCTTCAATTTCTTCCATAGTTATCAGCCTATTGAGATTTTTCAAATCTTTGTGAGTATGTTTTGGAAGGTTGTATTTTTCTAGGAATGTGTCCATTTCCTCCAGGTTGTCTAGTGTGTTAGAATAGAGTTGTTCATAGTATATTTTAATAATTTGTATTTCTGTGGGGTCTGTTGTTATTTCTCCTCTTTCATTTCTGATTTTGTTTATTTGGATCTTCTCTCTTTGCTTCCTGGTGAGCCTGGCTAGAGGTTCATCAATCTTGTTTATCCTTTCTAAGAACCTCTCTTAGGTTCATTGATCTTTTGTATTTTTTTTTTGTTTTTTTTTGTTTGTTTTTTTGTCTCTGTGTCATTCATTTCTCCTCTGATCTTTATTATTTCCTTCCTTCTGCTCACTGTAGGCTTTTCTTGTTGCTCTCTTTCTAATTATTTGAGTTGTTGAGTTAGGTGATTTATTACCATTTTTCTTGTTTTTTGAGGTAGGCCTGTAGAGCTATGAACTTCCCTCAAAGGACTGCTTTCATTGCATTTGCATTGTTATGTTTTTATTGTCATTAGTCTCCAGGATGTTTTTAATTTCTTCTTTGATCTCAGTGATAATCCCATCATTGTTTAATAGCATGTTGTTCAGCTTCCAAGTGTTTGAATTTTTTGGGATGTTTTTATTGTAGTTTATTTCTAATATTATGCCATTGTAGTCTGAGAAAATGCTTGATATGATTTCAATCTTTTTGAATTGGGGGGGGGCATTGTTTGTGATGCGATATGTGGTGGTGTATTTTTGAAAATGTGCCATGTGCACTTGAGAAGAATGTGTTCCATGGCTTGGGGGGGGGGTGCTTTGAAGATTTCAATTGGGTCCATCTGATCTAGTGAGTGAGTCATTTAGAATTGCTATTTTTTTTGTCTAGAGGATTTATCCAGTGATGTCAGTGGTATATTAAAGTTCCCTACTATGATTGTATTGTCGTTGATCTCTCCCTTGATTTCTTCCAGGCGTTTTTTTTTTTAATGTATTTGGGTGATCCTGCATTGGGTGCATATATCTTTATCAGAGTTTATTCTCCTGTTGTATCGATCCCTTTATTATTATGAAGTGACTTTCCTTATCTCTTGTTATGGCCTTTACTTTGAGGTCTATTCTGTCTGATATAAGTACTGCTACCCCAGATTTTTTTTTTGCATTTTCATTTGCCTGAAAGATGTTTTTCCATCCCTTCACTTTCAGTCTGTATGAGTCCCTTTTTCTGAGGTGGGTCTCTTGTAGACAGCATATATATTGGTCATGTTTTTTAATCCATTCAGCCACTTGATGTCTTTTGATTGGAGCATTTAGTTCATTTAAACTTAAAGTTATTATTGAAAGGTACTTATTTGTATCCATTTTTATTTTTGTGTTTGTGTTCCTTCTTATCTTTTTATTTCTTCTTTTTACACCAGTCTCTTTAGCATTTCTTGCATTACTGGTTTGGTAGTGATAAACTCCTTTAGTATTTTTTTGTCTGTTAAGCTTCTTATTTCCCCTTCAATTTTGAGTGTTAACCTTGCTGGATAGAGAATTCTTGGATTGAGTCCCTTGCTTTGCATCACTTTGTAAATATCCTTCCATTCTTTTCTAGCCTGATGTTTTTCTGTTGAGAAATCATTTGATAATCTAATGGGAGTTGCCTCGTATGTAAATTTCTGTCTCTTGCAGCCTTTAAGATTCTCTCTTTGTCCTGCATATTTGCCATTGTAATTATGATGTGTCTTGGTGTGGGTCTTTTCGGGTTCATCCTGTTTGGGACTTTCTGTGCTTGTGTGACTTTTTTCTTCACCACATCAAGGAAGGTTTCTGACATTATTTCTTCAAATAGGTCTTCTAACCCTTGTTCCTCTTCCTGTTGTTCTGGCACCCCTATTATTTGTATGTTGCTTAGTTTCATGTTGTTCCTTAGGCTCTAATCCTTTCTTAATTTTTTTCTCCAGTTGTAATTCAGTTTGGCTGTGTTTTGCTTCCCTGTCTTCTGATTCGCTAATTTGGTCCTCTGTTTCTCCTAGTCTACTGTTGAAACTTTCCATGCTGTTTTTTATTGCAGTTATATCACTCTTCATTTATTCTTGATTCTTACATAAGGTGTTGATTTTTTCTTCCATCTGATTTATGAACTCTGTGACCCTTATTCTGAAATTTTTTGACATATTTCATACCTCTGTTTCACTTAGGTGACTTTCTGGTGATTCTTCCTTTTCTTTCCTTTGGGGCTATCTTTGTCTACCCATTTTTTATATCACTGACTGATCTAGATGTAGAGCTGTGCAGGAGCTGCTCCTTAAGTGGCAGTGGCTTCTCTAGCTGTAGTTGCTCCTTGGGCAGTCATGATAGCAGCTGCTTCTCAGTTGGCAGCGGCTCCTCTAGTGGGTGCTGTTTGCAGCAGTAGTGCCTCCTCTGGCTGGTGGGGAAGGCTCCTCATATAGCTACTGGTCCTTGGACGGGGGGTGGGCTGATTATGTGTGCTGCTCGTACGGAGGCTGGCTGCTCACATGGCTGCTTCTCCTTGGACAGGGGTAGACTTCTCACATAGCTGCTATTCTTTAGATAGGGGCTGGCTGCATGCTGCTGCTGTTCCTCAGATGGGATGGGCCACTCATGATGCTGCCGCTCCTTGGACAGGGGCAGGTTGCTTGCAGGGCTGCTGCTCCTTGTATAGGTGTGGGGTGCTCGTGCAGCTGCTGCTGCTTGCATGGGAGTGAGCTGCTTATGCTCTTGATGCTCCTTGGACAGGGATGGGGCATCCAATGGGCTCCTTCTCATCAGGCAGGTGCAGGCTTTGTATGGGTACTGCTCCTTGGACCACTGTAGACTGCACAGGGCTGCTGCTCCTTGGATGTGGGCAGTTTGCTTATGTAATTGCTGCTCCTCAGATGGGGGTGACTGCTCATGTGCCTGCTGCTCCACAGAAGGGAGTGGGCTGCTCTCACAGCTGCTGCTCCTCGAATGTGGGCAGGCGGCCCATGCATTTGTTGTTCCTCAGAAGGGGGTGGGCTGCTCACATAGGTGCTCTTTCTCAGATGGGGGCAGGCATCTCAGACAACTGCTGCTCCTTGGATTGTGGCAGGCGGTTCATGTGGCTGCAGGCAGTTCATGTGGCTGCTGCTCCTTGGTAAGCAGTGGTCTACTCACACAGCTCCTGCTCCTCAGATGGGGGTGGGCTTCTTGCACAGCTGGTGCTTCTTGGAAGGGGACTGCTTGCTCATTCGGCACAGCTGCTGTTCTTTGGACAGGTGCAGGGTGTGGGCTGCACGCAACTGCTGCTCCTCAGATGGAGACAGGCTACATAGGGCTGCCATTTCTCCATAGTGGGTGGGCTGTTTAAGTGGCTGCTGCTCCTCAGATGGGGCAAGCTGCTCATGTGGTTGCTGCTCCTCAGATGCAGGAACTGACTGCTCACACAGCTGCTGTTCTTGAACAGGGGCAGGCCACATGAAGCTGCTGCTCTTAGGCCTGTGGTGGGTTGCTCGCGGGGCTGCTGCTCCTTGGACAGGAGTGGGCTGCTCACATGTCTGCTGTTCATGTGGTTGCAGAGCCCTGGGCAAGCAAAGAGGACTGGGGCAGTATCTGTAGAGGCTGAATTTATATAGTAAAAATAAGATTAAAAATTGGATGAATATGGGGAGAACCTCAATTTAGTCTTGAGGAAGTAGAAAGGGAATAAGTGGATAAAAAAAATGAGAATGAGAAGAAAAACAATAAATATAAAAAAATTGATTTCAAAAATGGTATAAAAAATTAAAAATAGCAAATAAGAAATAGTGATGGGAAAACAATGCAAAAAGAAATAGAAAAAAGCAACAAACAAAAACAGGAAAATAGAAAAGGAGAAAAAAAGAAAAAAAAGGGATAATAAAAATAAAAAATAATAAAAATAAAATGGAAAAAAGTGAGTGTTTTTCCTTAGGCTGGCTTATGATTCCAGTCATCTGTATTGTACTGTTCTATTAAAATCTTACGTGTATTATGAAAATATTAATTGTTTCTGTATCAATGACATAGAAAAATCATGGGCAGTAATACTTCCTTTATTTTGGTATAAAATTCAACTAGAACATCAAAATAATAGGATTCCTAAAGAGATGCTCAAAGCTTTAATTATTTTTCTTTCTTATACAAATTAGATGTGTGCTTTAAATATACATCTGTTTATATTGTAGAGTAATTAATTTTTTGCTTTTTAAAATTGTTAACTTTGAAAAGGAAACAAATCCTTCACTAAATGAGCTGTTATTGTCAGTACCATTTTAAAAATAGTGCCAGCAGATTGTAGAGTGTTCAGCTAGCTTTCTGGACATCAGTTGCAGCTTGCCTTTCCTTTAAAATAACTCTTTATTCTGCATACCGAATTTATCATAAAGTTATTATACTTTTAAAAAGAACTATTTCTGAACTCTAAGTATTAATTTTGTTTTATAAAGTATCACAAAAAATACTTTTTCATCCCAAGTAAAATAGTCATAAAAAAAAAATAACTGCAAAGTTAAATATAAAATACTAGAGGCCCAGTGCACGAAATTCATGCACGAGGCGGGGGGGCGCACACTATCCTTCAGCCCAGTCTGCTCCCTCTCCAATCTGGGACCCCTTGAGGGATGTCCAACTGCCCTACCTGGATTGGGCCTAAATGGGCAGTTGGACATCCCTCTCACAATCTAGGACTTCTGGCTCCCAACTGCTCACCTGCCTGCCTTCCTGATTGCCCCTAAATGCTTCTGTCTGCCAGCCTGATCACCCACTCCCCTGCCTGCCTGATTGATGCCTAACTGCTCCCCTGCCAGCCTGTTTGCCCCTAGCTGCTCTTCCCTATGGGCCTGGTCACTCCTAACTTCCCTCCCCTGCAGGCTTGATTACCCCCAGCTGCCCTCTCTTGAAGGCCTGGTCCCTCCCAACTGCCCTCCCCTGCTGGCCTGATCACCCACAACTGCCCTCCCTTGCACGCCTGGTCTCTGCCAGATATCCTCCCCTGCAGACCATCTTGTGCTGGCCATCTTGTGTCCACATGGGGGCAGGATCTTTTGACTACATGGGGCAGTCATCTTGTGTGTTGGAGTGATGGTCAATCTGCATATTACTCTTTTATTAGGTAAGGCCTGGTGCATGGGTGGAGGTCAACTGGTTTACCCTGAAGAGTGTCCTGGATCAGGGTGGTGTTCCCTTGGGGCGTTGGGTGGCTTGGGCGAGGGGCCTGTAGTTTTCAGGCCAGCCATGCCCCCCAGCAACCCAAGCAGAGGCCCTGGTATCTGGGATTTATTTATCTTCTACAATTGAAACTTCGTAGCCTGGAGTGGAGCCAAGCCTTCTGCTTACTCTGTGGTGGCAGCCATTGGAACTGTATTGCCTTACGTGGAGACCTGGGCTGGCCAGGGTATGTAGAATGCTTGGCTTCCTCTGTCACCAGGGGCAACCCAAGCCTCCCTCCTGCTCTTTCTGTGGCTGTAACCATCTTGGTTGGGTTAATTTGCGTACTTGCTCTGATTGGGCGTGACTAATGCATGTAGCAGAGGTGTGGTCAATTTGCATATTACTCTCTTAGATAGGATAATAATGTGTGGAAGTAGAATCTAATAAGTGTAGGATTTTTTGTAAGCAAATACATTTTCACTGATTTAATAAAGAATTAATGCCACAGAATGATTCTGATGTATATACAATTTAGAAAAATGTTCAATGTATTCATTTCATAGAAGGAAGTTCATGAGTGGAATCAACTTCTCATTTATTAACTATTTACTGAATTCTGTAGAATTCCCATTGGGTTTTGAAGATACATTAATGTCAGTAGCAATGGCCACAAAGTATGTTTGTGTCCTGCCAGTAATTGCACTACCACTAGGAGAAGGCAATCTATGTAAGACCAACTAAAGATTCTGTTCAAGATCAAGGCCTCCTCTGGATGGTAATACAACTGTACCTCTGGGAGTGGTGAAATAGAGATGGTTTCTTCCCTTTAAGGATATAAAATCTAATGGGTAAGTTATTTTCCCTGGGTTAACAATGATCTTGACCTTTTGGAGTAGGTTGCTTTGAAAGTAGGGACCTGCAGGGCATTGGTGGAGTAGGGATGAGGTCATTCCTGGCTCCCATCTTTTCCCTTCATGTGTCACAAACTCTTTTCTCAATTAGAACAGGGGTCCCAGTTATTGTAGAACAGGCGTTTAGAGCTCACCCCATCCTAGTGGTGGCTGCTACCTGGCCATATTTTCCTAGAGTCCCCGGGGAAGCCAAGTAAATATCTTAAGTTCTGGGGTGTTTAGTGGATCAGTGGCAATAATGTTCCTTTCCCCATTACTTTCTTTTTTGGTGTATTTATATTGCCTCATGATCAGGATTTCTCCCTGGAGAGAAATTTATATCTAAAACCTAATTCCTTAGAGGAAAAATGTAATCTTACCTAATAAAAGAGAAACATGTAAATTAACTGTCATTCCACTATGCTCACAGCCAATCAGAGTGAGCATGCAAATTAACCCAACAAATATGGAGGTTAATTTGCATATGCAGACATGGAACAGCCGGGAGGGGCATGGTGCCTGCTATGATGGGAAGGGGAGCGGCAGAGGGAGCTACTGGAGCAGTGCTCCAGACAGAAGCGAGAACTTGCTGGCTCCTGGGCTGCTCGGAATGAAGCCAGGGGCAGGAAGGCCTATTCTTGTACCAGTCTATCTATATAAAGAAGGAAGAAGTCTATCTATATAAAACCCACAGTGGAGGCTGAGTTTCCATAATGAGCAATCAGCAGGGCCCTTGGCTGCATGACACTGGGCCAAGGCAGGGGATTTGAGGCTGTGCCTCCCCTGCCTGGTGGGGCTTGACAGGGGACCTTAGGTCACGCCCCCTCGACCAGCACCAGGCCAGGGGATGTGAGGCCATGCCTCCTGCCCTGGTGTCTGGTTGGGGGACCTGAGGCCCAGTGGAGCTTAACAGGGGACCTCAGGCCACACCCTCCAGCCTGGCAGGGCTTGATGAAGGACCTCAAGATGCGCCCCTGCCCTGGTGCTGGGCTGGGGGATCTCAGGCCATACCCCCCACCCTGGTATCGGGGGCCCTGAGCCTGTGCCCCTCCCACCTGGTGCCAGGCCAGCGGACCTGAGGCTACATCCCCCCACCTGACAAGGCTTCTTGTGGGACCTCAGGCTGTGACCTTGCCCAGCGGGGCTTGATGGGGGATCTCAGGCTGTGCTTCCCTCCCTCCCTACCCCTCGCCAGGCAGGGCTTGACAAGTGTGGGATTGGCCAGTTTTGGATCTTGTCCAGTGGAGGTGGGGCCGGCTGGGTTTGGGTCTCTTGCGAGCTTGAGGCGCTATGGATAGGTGGGGACTTGACTCTGGGTTCTGTAGCATGCCCCAGACTTTGACAGGAGGAAGATTTTAATATATATTTTACTAATTTTCTTTCATCTCTGACACTTCTATTATAGAGAAAGGGCAAATAGCAAGATTAAAATATTTCCTCTAATGAATCCCCTTTTAATATGCATGAATTGCATGCACTGGACCACTAGGAAATGAAATAACAGGTTACATTTATCCTTTCACAGTTTACAAAGTGTCTTCACTCACATTCTCTTTTATACCCTAAACAAACTCTCAGAGGTAAATTATTACTGCCTCCGTGTTACAGCTTTTAGAAATGAGGCTCAAAGTGGCAGAACTGGACCCAGAAATCACTTTCTACAATGTGGTCTAGCCTTTCCCACTTTACCATGACATTAATGACTGCAGTATCTGGTGCACATGGACAACATCAAAACACATTCTTCTGTGAATTTTTTAAAACCTCGATTTTTATTATGAATATATAAAGTATTATGAATATATAAAGTTCTATGATAAGATGAGAGTATTATGAATATATAAAGTTCTATGATAAGATGAAACCCATCCATATGTATGGTTTTTGGACTAATTTAGTTTGAGTTAGTTGCATTTTCAGTAGTGCCTTTCTCTAAGTAGATTCCAGATATTGTTTCATTAGTGGAACAGTGAGATTGGTTAACACAGACCTTGGGTCCAGCAGTCAAAGCTGAATCTCTCAGGCCCAGCTTTCTTCTCACAAATTACCTAACTTGTCTCTGCCTCAATTTCCTCACCTGTTTAATTGGATGATAATATTACCTCTCTCAGGGGTTGCTTGAAAATCAAATGTTTTAAGATGTGCCTAGAACAAAGCTGGCCTCAGAATCAGCCTTCAGTATTGGTAGTTATTGTTATTATCTTTCATAGTACCAATGTGATTATAATTTTTTTCCCTCATTTTGGCTACTTTGATTTGCCATGAAGCTACAGTAAGCCTCCTAGGCCTTTCCCTACTTTTCCCTGCAGGAGTAACCTGAGACCATGAAAACACTGGTCATGTTCAGTGTTTGTACCACAGTCACTGGCCGGTACTGCATCAGTCTACCAAAGCCAGAGTAAAAAATAAATAAAAAAATAAACACACACACACACACACACACACACACACACACACACACAAGTAGTATACATATTTGGCAATATTTGAGAAAAAATTGGATTGCAATTAAAAAGAAAAAAGGAAAGACAAAGAGTATCATAAAAGTATGATATTGGTCACAGGGAGAGAGTAGTGGTGATTCTTTTACTTTAAAAAAAATTTACTGATTATATTGGAGAGGAAAGGATAGAGGGAGAGGGAAGGAGATGTGAGAGAGAGATGTGGGAGGGAAACATGGATCCGTTTCTTCCCATATGTTTCCCACCTCCCCAACTGGAGCATAAACCTGTAATCTGAGTATGTGCCTTGATCGGGAATCAAATCCTCCACCTTTTGGTGTAAGGGACTATGCCCAACCACCTGAGCCACACTGACCAGGGCTCTTTTATCTTTATAAAATCTAGCAGGCTTTTATTATTTTTTTAATTTAAGCTCACCTATTTTGCTTGTAGTTCCCTTTCAGAGTTAAAGAAGTTAGCATTTCTTAGACTTATCAATATATGTTTTATATTAAAGTTAGGTAAAGAAAATTTAAAATGTTCAGGGGCATCAGTTCCAATGGTGTAGGACAGTGGTTGGCAAACTTCAGCTTGTGAGCCACATGCGACTCGTGAGCTGTGGTGTTGTGGCTCTGTTGAATAATGAGTTTGCTGGCCACTGGACTAGACTCTTGATTCCAATAATTGCAGGCTGTTATTTTTCCTTGTGATTAAGCCCCTTTCCCAGTGGTCAGCAAACTCATTAGTCAAGAGAGTAGCAAATTGCGGCTCGAGAGCTGCATGTGGCTCTCGAGCCACAGTTTGCTGACCACTGGGCTAAGAGATGGAATGGATCAGGGCTGCAGGGAGGAGGAAAGGAGGCGTTGTCACTTTCACGTGGACAGCCTCATTTTGTAAGTGTACTGCTTGGTGGAAAAGAACATGGACATTTGTAGGCAGAGATAGAGTAGACCCCAGAAAGAGTTCTTGGGTGAATTTCTAAATCCAGGGTTCAGGCACGTGGGGCTCATATAGTCTCTGCTGCTGCTTTAAGGGAGACACACACTGGTCAGATTTTTTTTTCTGACCCAAGGGAAACAATAGAACCTGTCATTACTACAGAAGATTGTAGTGAGAATCAAATGGGTGACATGTAAAGCGACATAGGAAATGATAAAGCCTCCGGCAGGCATAAGAGTAGAATGGCTTTGAGCAGGAGTGGGTAAACTACACATTATGAATTGTCTCTAACAATAAGTGGCTAGGATGCTTACTCCCTGGCCTTTTGGAGAAAGCTGGCAGACCTCTGGCTTGGAGCCTGGGTGTGAACTCTAGCTTTGCCCCCTAGGAGCCCTTGGCTGGTGAATTTAAGCTCTATAGCTCAATCTCTTTATCTGTATAATGAAGATGAGGAGTACCAATAGGGTGGCCAAGTGACTTAATACATATAATTACACATGTAAAGAGCTCCTAGGGCACTGTCTATAAAGTTGACATGGTATTTATTAAAGTACATTTGTAAATGTATGGTGCCATTGGATTAAATGACATTTATTTTAGGACTCTGATTCTGAAACATTTGATGTTTACACACTAAAGCTTTTTAAACTTGCTATATTGACAGTTATAGAAGCTGACTCTATACTTTCCAGTGTACTAGCAGACTACTACTAGAATGCTACATTAGTCTCCCTAGAATATCGGTGTACTGGTCTGGCCTAGAAGTAGTCTAGGAACTGTAAGTCACTGCAGATGACCAAGTAATGACATTTGATGCAGCTTCCTTGACGCTAGGTTCCTTGGTGATGATGAACAAATTGTGTAAAACTGACACGTTTGGTGGGAGTCAGAATGTCTAAGAAAATGCATACATTTTATTTCAAGATGGAAAGTAGGAACAAAAATTGTGTTTTATAATGAAGGTATATCTCATATATTTTAGGTCTGTGTTTTTCTTCTCATTTGAGAATGGGGCCGGAGAGGGGGCAATTGAAGCTCAGAAAGATTAGTCAGTTCACCTAAATGCAGATGGTGGGCACGTATAGCTATTGTTCTCTATAGCACCATCAAAGGGGAATAAACTTCAATCCCCTGTGTTCAGGCCCCAACACTGCCTCTCATACCTATACACCTGAGGAAACACATAGGTGATAGAAATGGCAATGCGTTAATAGTATTATTTAATTTACATATTAAAGTAAACATTCTAAATGCCTAGGTTCTAATCATAATTCTCTGTGAAATTGATATTTGGCATCTCTGAGAATATTGCTGGCAGAGTAAATTGCTTATGAGTAAGGACCAGCGGTTTTGTGTACCCATCAGAAACCCAGAAACCGGAGTGCATCTAAAAGCATCTCTGCTTTCAGTAGAAACTTGTGAGAGCCCTTGACCCAGGATGAGAGCTATTTACAGTATTCTTTGCTAATGTTTTTTCTGTTGTAAGAAGGCCCTCTAGCAAGAAGTCCCCTACTTGAGTACAGCTTGCCATCCTCAGAATTGGTCTAAGAAGCAGTCTAAAAGCTGAAAGGCAGACATGTCTCTTACAAGGAGTGATTTCATATCCAGAGAGCTGTAGGTATTAACCAAACCCTATTTACATGTGAGACAGGCACTGTTTCTGTCTGGGTCAGACAGCCCTGTGGGGGTGGAGAATCTTGACAGTTTCGGAAACCTACAGAAGTGGCTAAGCCTTTCTCCTGACTGGAGAGAACAAGGCTCCGGGTGGCCACACCTTAGCCCAGGGCCTCTGAAAGAACTCATAGTGAGACCTCTTTTTTTCACTTCGGGAAACCCGGGATCCTCCAAAAGTTTAAATTTGATGAGATACCAGAAGATAGAGGTGCCTAATTTGGGTGAGCATGGAATATGATAGTTCAGGCCCATCTATTCACAAAAACTTCAGTTTACTCATAGGAACTAGATACTTATCTTACTTGCCATCTCCTTGAGGAGACTGAAAAGCTCCCATTTATTAGCTCTTTGAGTTTGGCAAACTGTGACTATCCATTTCCTTACCTGTAAAATGAGGATCATTCTTGCCTTGCTTGTCTTAAAGACTTTGCAGGATCAAATGAAATAATGTCAGCTCTATCAAAGTAGGAGGATTATGACATATAATTATTTCTTGGTAAATTACCAGGAAGAGTGAGACTGGTAAGGTGTCTGTATATTTGAAAACCTCAATACTGTTGATCATTGTTCATTGTTAATCAATAAGAAAATAAGCATTCTTGAAACTATCATATATGGAATATGGGCTTACATCTTGTTATTCTAAAATTGATCAGAATCACTATTTTAGGAAACAAACTTAAAATAAATTTTTTCCTCTCCTTGAGTTTGATTGTATAAAAAAAATATCCAGCATGCAAAAACGTATATGGGCAAGTATGTATGTTTGGTGTAGTCTTCCTGCTGAGTGTCTGAATTATGTTACTCTACTAAATGGTTTCAAAGACATTTGTTGGGTAGGTCTTGACCAGATTCCCATTCTGCTCTGTTGAACTTGGAGTATTAGTTAGTCTTACCACCATAACCCACTGCTGCCAGTACGTTTTGTTAAGACTGCTTCCTATAGACGAGGGAACTGACAGGTGGTCTCACATATTGCACATCTGGTTCTAAAACAAAGGGCTGATTCACAGCTCCTTGGCATCAGTCTCTTTGCCTCTACTAGAATCAGGGTTATATATGTGACAGAGTCTTGTTGCCCATTGTCTAATAGGAATCAAAACAGGTTTTTCCCACATTTCAAGCTTCACTTATTGATTTTTTTCAGAAACTTACTCTTCCCACCAAAAAAAAATGGTCTAAAGGTATATTTGCAACATTTTTTTGTTTCTGCCCTCAGAAAAGGAATCATCTTATGTTAAACATGTGAGGCTAAATTGTAGGAAAAATATTTTGATCATAAATAGTAGCATGTGGGTATGTAGTACCCAGTTTTTCCCATATAGTCCAAGTATGGGAAAATAATAAATTAAAAATCCTTTGTTTTGTAAGGTTTATGTTGGTTATAAACTTCAAAAAATTTAAAAGGAAAGAAAACATGGCTAGCTTTACCCAACTCTATCCCAACTTAAATAATGAATTGGATTCTGAGGTTTAACTTTGAATCTAATTTCAGCTATGCTAGCTATGTTTCCTTGGGTAGCTTAGTTTGCCTCACTATTTTTCGTTTTCCTCATTGGAAAATTAAAGTTCAGACTGCTGATTTTATTTATTTATTTATTTTATGTGTGTGGCTCTTAAGCAAAACTGCCACCACAGAATTTTAAAGAAACTTTCGTAGGATTTTGGAGCCTACTACATAAAGAACTAACCACCTTATTAGAAATAGAATCCTGTTTTAGGGTATGATTTTTATTTGTTTATCCAAAAAATAGTGATTCCATCTGATCCAAAGCACTTATGTTAATAATAGATTCTTTTAAACAATTTTGCCAAAGTTACATTATTACCACAACATTTCTGGGGATGGGGTGGAGGGATGCATGATTACACAATGCATGATTACACTCTTGTAACATTCACAGTTAGTGTACAGTCTCAAAAAGAAAAATGTTGTTTGATTTTTTTTTAATGGTGAAAAGTCACAGGGGACTTTGTATAACTATATAATCTACTTAATGTATTTTTTAATGCTCTTCCGCCAACTCTACCAAAAAACATCCTGCGAAGGGTGAGCACTAATTATGCATTAATTTGCACAGCATGCATTGGTTCCATGAGGTAGACGTCTATTTCTTTGAACAGCATTTATATTTTGCCCCAACTTATTCAATTTCAAACCATAAATCGAAAACCCCTGACTAAGGGAGCTTTGTTGTTAGGTAGCTTGGAGGATGCTGCATAACACTGTCACACCTGTATCATTGTCCCCGAGATTTCTGTTGTAGGGAGGACCCAGTGCTATTAAAGGAAAACAACAAACCCATCTTGATCCTCCTCCGGAGAGCTGGGTCTCAGGAAGTTCGAACATGAATCTCTTGTCTGGCATCTCTGGGAAAATTTCTTGCTTCAGTTACCTTCCTCTGGAGACCTGAAGGAAGCTGTATCGTCTTGACTTTTTCTACTGCATTCCAATTTTCAGCCCGGCCACTGTAGTACAGTTTAGCTCTGATCTATGTGTACAGTAGGAGAATGAAGCCACAGTAAGGAATACAAAAAGCCACTTCTTTTGCGGCTTGATTAAAACAATCCACTTGTAGTCAGTTGGTTGTCAGCTTGAGCTCATCCCTGGGACTTCTTCTCTGCATCTCAACTCCATCCATCATTGCAAAGAGCACAGAAGAAGGAGGATATATAGTGCCCTGTGCTTGCTTAGGCCTTAGCAAATATCAATTCATCACCAACTGGACTTTAAAAAGGCCCATTCATTGGCATGTTAGGACATTACAATTTACCCAGTGTTCCCTGGTGCCAAAGGAGTCACATGACCGGATCTGAAAACAAAAAGAATTCCACAATATGTTCTTGGAGTTATTAATAAAAATAACTGCTGGTTGACAGGAAAGGCATATGGCAGATTTAAGATGCATGGCCACAGTATTTTGTTCTTTAAGAAAAAAAAATCATTCCTATGTCAAGGCTGTGTGTGTGTGTGTGTGTGTGTGTGTGTGTGTGTGTGTGTGTGAATGCACCAGAAAAATCCCTAGCCCTGACAAGCCATTGATGAGGTATTTTCAATCTTCAACGAGCTTCCTATTTCATTGCTGTGCCATTGAGCGCTTGTAATACTGAGATGGATAAATGTAATCAGAGCAGTTGGCTGCCTGAGATCTTTTTTAATGCACTGCTTCGGACGCAGTACATATGCCGTGCAAATAAATACAAAATTAGTGTTCCTGTTAGAAGCCTGTGGTGAGAATGAGTGATTTGTCTTGCTTATGAAAGGTGCATACATTTCCGCTCATAGCTGTTTATCAGCGCCTCTTTCTGCTTATGGATGCGGAGATGGAATTCATCATTTGTCAGTGCATGAGCAGATGTGCTGGAGACAGCCAGATTGATCCGTGAAGATGAGCAGAGCAGCTCCAGTGCTAGGGGCGGCCCTGCAAATTGCATTATTTTCGGAGACTCTTGTCTACTAGCTCAGTTCTGTACTGTGGGACAATAAGAAAGGCTGTCTTTTTCCACTTTTCACTCCTGCATTTTAAAATATAGCCACTTTGGGATAGCTTAATGGAAATGGAAAAGAACCTCAATCTCTCTGCTGTGCAAAATCGACCGAACGTTCGTTTTTCCGAAGCTTCGCTCCTCTCCTGAACACACATATGTTACTTGATGTAGAAGAATTTCATTATAAAATAAAACACTAATCTCAGGATTGCAGAAGGGTCGTTTGCTCTGTTTTCAAACAGCTGTGAGCAAAAATTTCCCTAAGTTCACAGAAGTGGTTTCCACAAGGACAACATTAGGAGGCCAGAGATATTGTGTTGTGTGGAGAAAACAAATGGCTTTCCGAACATTTGACCTGCTTTCAGTCTGTGCAAAAGGCCTATTGAAACCTAGTTGATTACAGAGTCATAAAAGGCCCTTCTGGCCAACGGAACTCGGGTGCGCCATGTACTGTTGAAAATTACTGTCTGATGCCAGTAGACTGAAGAGCTGAACACACGTTGCCGAGGAGCTCCGAGTGGCTTTCCGACCGCAGGGTCTTGATCCTGGACTGAAATAATTAACCGCCTAGGAGCCACATGATCCTCAGGGCATCTGGGAAGAGAATACATCCTCATTCTTAATGAGTGGATGCAAGTGTAGAAGCTGAGCTGGCTTCTGAGACAGGGTCCACCTGACATGCTAGTATCCAGAGGGAGCTGAAGTAGTTTCATTGTGTTCCTATGGCCTCTGTTTTACATCTGTAGCCCCTCAGTGAATATTTTCCTTCCTTTCTTTTTTTTTTGTTAATCCTCAACAGAGGGTATTTTTTTTTCCATTGATTTTTAGAGACAGTATAAGGGAGGGAGGAAGGGAGAGAAGGAGAAGGAGAGAAAGAAGGTGAGAATAAGGGTGAGGGAGGAAGGAAGGGAAAGGGAGAGAGAAATATCTATGTGAGAGAGAGACACATTGATTGGTTGCCTCCCTCACACATCTGAACCAGGCCAAGGAATGAACCTACAACCCAAGTATGTGCCCTTGACCAGGAATCGAACCCATGATCCTTTAGTACACAGGCTGAGGCTCTAACCACTGAGTAACACTGACCAGGGCTCCTTTGATTCTTTTTTTTTTTTTTATTGATTTCAGATAGGAAGGGAGAGGGAGAGATAGAAACATCAGTGATGAGAGAGAATCATCGACTGACTGCCTCCTGTATGGCCCCTCTTGGGGATCAAGCCCACAATCTGGGCATGTGCCCTGGACCAGAATTGAACCCAGGACCCTTCCGTCCACAGACCGATGGTCTGTACACTTAGCCAAACCAGCTAGGGTGTCTGTGATTTCTTTTTAATCACATTGCTATAAAAGAATTTCATATTCACTATCAGAATTTCATACTAACATATCAGAACATTTAGAAATATAGCATGTGTTTTTGGACACATGTGGTTTTGGACCATAGTCTTGGACACATCTGGCTTACAGCTGATATTACTGCACCAACAGGAAGGCCTTCAGCCAAGCCCTAACACCATGACAAGCAGGTAATGCTTTTGGAAGCTGTGGCTTTGGTGAATTAGGGAAAGGAAAATGTTTAATGTTTGACTTTTGTTGCCTCAGTTAGCTAAGACCTGGGCAGGGCTTCAGGAGATATCGTAGACAAGGACATGTGTTTTCCCCTGTCATCCACCTTTTCAAAGTTGGTCAGTTAGGCTTGTTATTGATGATTTTTTACGAATCACATGGTTTCAAAGACAACGTCAAGGGTGGAGAGGTGAGCAGTAATAACTAAAATGATGTATAGATATGTTGTGAAATGAAAAGAACTATCATATATGATGGTAGAATAATATTTTTTTACCACATCTCTGAGAAAGTTCTTCAGAATTGTTCTTCAGATTTTTTTTCACTATATATTTATTTAGTAATTAAAATGGACCAGGCATAGTGCTAAACATTAAAGTGAAGATGGGAATAAGACATTCCCTGCTCTCTAGGCACTTGGCCCAGGGGGGAGAGAGGGGGTCACAAGTAAACAACTGATTGAAGTCCTTGCCCGTGAGGCCTGAACTGAGAATGCTCTAGTACTGAGGAGGGTGTAGTTCCCTTTAGGGGACTAGCCCTTGAGCCGCTCAAAGAGTTTAAGCAGACTCTGAAGATAACTTTTAGAGTTTACAAAGGTTTGTTATTTGCTTTGTCCAAGGGCTGCTTTTTGTGTAATTTGGAGTTCAGAGTTTTATAGTCATTCACAGAACACAACCTCTCTCCAAGACACAACTGCCCCTCATCTGTGAGGAGGCCATGTGTTGGACACACAGAAAAAGCATCCTTTCTCTGCCTTGTTCTCAGGTGCTTGGAGACACCATGGATGTGAGGTAACAGCTCTGATGCTCTGTGCAGGGCCCTTTAAGAGATATTCAAATCCCTCTGTGGGTGGGGCTGAGCCCCAGCATTTACAAGGGTGTTCTACTTGGTAAATGCGGTAAATGCTGTGTCTCCACCACAGAGCTGTCATTGGAATAGTCTGATTGAACACTAGCAAATGCTCTCTAGGAGGGAGGTCCTTATTGCCCATTTTCCTGGTTTCCTAAATGATCTTAATTGCTTTGGTAAAAAGGCATCCATTCTAAATCTCCGTCCCACCAGGGGTGATCTGCACAGTAAAAAGGTTTAGATTACACCAAATGTCAGGGCTCCCACAGATACAATGGGCTTCCTGCCAGGGCCCACCTGACAAGCTTTTTCTCTCTCAGATACCTGCACTGTCCAGAACCCACAGCCTCCCGGACAGACCCCGGTTTCCTGTTCTCTTATGAGGTTAAGGAGCCATAGCCACTTCCCTGTACCTTTTGATTTTTGTTTAAATTTTCAAAATCTAGAATGAACAGAACTTATGTGTGAGGCATTTTTCACCCCATTTAAAAAAACCTATTAAATATGAAATATATATATAAGTGGTAGTCTCACAGATGATAATGTTTTGGATATGAAAGTTGTGGTTTTCCTTTTGGCTCAGTGGCTTCTAAAAAGTTGGAAGTTCGAAGAAAGAATCTTAGACTTTGGAGTATTTTATCTCTTTGTTACTTTTTTTCAATCCGTGTTCTTCATTTCTTTTAGTCAGTCGTATTCCCAAGTGATACCCTCAGAAAACTTTGTATACTCTCCCCATAAAAGTTGTTTATTCCTAAGTAAATGGAAAAGAACTAAGTTAAAAAGAACAATGAAAATAAAACATTTGAATTACTTGCCCCTGCCAAGATATTCTTTGTGTGAATTTCTGGGTATGAAAAATAACTTTCCTCCTCATTTCCATCAAGCCATGCGAAAGAGTTGGGGGTAGAATAGGTTTGTCATATTTGAAAAAGGAAATGATTGACAGTGTCACTTAAATTCAAATGTCTCCTGAAAAGAAATATAAAAGGCCCTTTGAAGAAGTTACTTTGAAAACTCTCTCTCTCTCTCTCTCTCTCTCTCTCTCTCTCTCTCTCTCTCTCAACCTGGCATCTTCAACTTATTTTTCTTTGTACTTTGTTCTTTCAGACTGATAGACGAGAGGTGAATTTGGCTCTTCTGAATAGAAGCTCCGGGAATGTATATCACTCATGTCAAATATTGTGCAACTCTGCCGGGCAGCTCCGCCCCAATGGGCTTGGAGCTGTCTTCGGGTGCCTCCCTGCTGTCCTCCTTCAGGTCTCTGGAGCACCAGCTCCTGGAGTCGCCAGGCTGTGTAGCAATCGTGTTAAGTACACAGTGGGCCTGAGATGAGGCCATCACTTTTATTTTCACTTGCAACACAGTCCACCTGTGAGCATTTGAGCCAGGCAATTCGGGATAGACAGAAGGAAGTCACAAATGCGCCTCCTGGTGAGGCACGCCTGGAGACTATTCAGGTGATGAAAACCACTTCTAACAAGTGAACTAGTATTTAATCCAAATGAGATTAAGGCATATTCATAGCTCAGATGTTATGAAAGCTGATAGTTATCTCTCTATATACCAATCGGAGTTTCTGGATACTTGGTGTTCTGCAGTGTAAAAAGATGAGTCAGGCTCCTGATAACCAGGTGAGTGCTTTCTTCCTCCTTCCGAAACACTCATTAGTCATATTTGCAGAACAGAGAAGGCATGACCCTGGTATCCCAACCCATATCCCACAACAACACAGATTTCAAAAGGAAAGTGAAGTGGTGGTTTATGAGCAGACTCATTGAGAGTTCGTCATTTTATATTCAAAGGACAGGCCCTAAATAACTCCATCCTCTCATCCCCATCTTTTATTAATTTGACACCAGCTGTGCTTGTCCTTTCCACAGGAAATCCTCCGTGTCTGCAGCACGAGGGAACGTGGAGCTCTTATCTGAGCTTACTTTATGTTCTCTTGGGCAATTTCCTTTCTGTACAGTTTTGGGGGCAGGAGGGTTCTCAGCTCTTGTTCTTTATGACTAACTTTTTAAGCATTCTTATGACATTAAAGCATTTTACTAGTAAGTTAGGCAAGATTTATGAAGACATGCAGTGACTGTTATTTTTCTTCCTTTAAAAAGTGTGCTTCCTTTGTGTGTTCAATTCTTTGAGTATATGGGGACTAGAAGTATTGCATGTGATCAGATTTTAACAGAATGTCAGCATTTTCTTAAGAAATGTCAGTGTTACTTTTTTCTATCATTTGCTTGAAAACATGACTTTCTATCATTTGCTTGAAAACAAGATCTTCACTCCATATTGTATTAACACAAATATAAAAAATGTTTTGTGGTCTATCTACAAAACATTTATAATACACACAAAAAATTTAAGTATCTGAAGATATCAACAGAGCAGAGAAAATAATTGTTGGCTGACTTATAGAAAATTTCCCATGTGTAATTGAGTCAGGCTTCAAAAGATAGCTCTTATTTTATTATCTATGGCTTCTGGCTACTTAGAAAAAAAATTTTCTTTATTACAGTTCATTGGCCTTGAGGTTGAGGTGCACCTGCCATAATCTCTGTGTGTGTATAGACAAAATGTGAGGTATAACCACCTGGCCCTCCCTCTACAGTCTATAAACCAATATAAGTTTCAGCTCAATGGTATGTGGAAAAAAATTGACGCTATCATCTCTAGTTGAATATTTTTGTTATTCCTTCATAAATAATTCATGGAGTAGCTTTGGTAATTTTTATTGCTGTTTTTGGAGTTGTGGATGTTGATTATATTTTTCTGATTATAATGTTTATCATTTGTAACATATTTGTAAAATTCTAATGAGTTACAAGTAAAATAAGAATCCATAGATAATTGGTGTGAGAGTTTCGGTGCATTAACTTTCAGTATTTGTTTCTGGATACATATTCTGCTACTTAATTGTTCTCACTTAATGTAATTATTTTTACAGCCATTAAAATCTTTATAGAGTTGATTTTTTAATTAAAAAATTTAAACAGGAATCTATCCTTATTTTAACCCCATTTAAAAACTCGGGAAAATTCCCGGAATTAGACTTTCTTTTTGTCAAAACCTATGAACACTTGACAATTTTAAGTGTATATTACTTAAGTGCTTTTAAGAAAGCTCTTTCAGATTTATAGTCTTAAGGCATCTGAAAGTATTTTTATTAGCTTTAATGTTTTGTAGCAAAATTGACTAACTTTACATCTTTGACCTCACTGATAAGAGGGGCATTTTCATGTCTATTATACATTTGCATTATTTCTTCAATGTGCTTATAGTCTTTGCAGTTATGCCTTCATAGGATTAGGGCAGTGGTCGACAAACTGCGGCTCTGTTGACTAATGAGTTTGCGGACCACTGGGTTAGGGCAAGAGGTTGTGGATGATCAACTTTTTCCAGTGACATCATGTTCATTTCAATAAGACTTTTCCTTTCTTAAATTGGTGAAAAATAAATTGGATTCTTTTTATAGTAGCAAACTTACATAAAGAGGTTTTGTCATGTGTTCTCAATCTGGTTTTAGATTACACATTAGAATAACTACTTTGTGCTTCTTTTGTCTTGACTGTGTATTTTAGTCATAGGCATAATTATATACGTTCATAAAGCTTCAAGAGTAGCATGCTCTCTGTGCTTTTCTTGTCTGCTTTTTGACTTGCTTCCTCCCCCATCTCCCGCCCAGGAGAGATCCTTGCCTCCCTTGAGCCCATCTGTCAGGTCATCTGTCTGAGCACTTGCCTTCTCAGAATCATCCAGAACAAACAATCCATTGCTAAAGAAAGGCTGATGAGCATTTATGCATGAAAGGCAGACGTATCTGTCTTAGCACTCCCTGTGTGTAGTTAGAGGTAGGAAGCCCTTGGCCAAGGTGTGATTTCAGAAACCACACGCAGAAGCCTATTCTGACCTCTGGCTCCAGCACTAATGCTTCTTTCAGTGAGACCCTCACACTTTGTCCTTTTAGCCAGAGGTTTCTTCCAATGCTATGTTGACTGGTGGAATTTTTTAAAGACTTTTCCAATTCAGGTGATTCCCTGCTCCTCCATTAAATCTCACTTCCCTTCGTAGCTTAGTCTCCATGCCTGTGGTGGTCATGGATTAAGTACATTACCAGCAACCAGGCTGAGGTTAGTGTCTGGTTAGTGTTTTCCATTACTCTCCCTTCCCTTGTGTTCTGAGAAGCAGGGAATCCCTTGTAGGTACAGAGCTGGGAATAGCCCTTCACATTCCACTCCCCTGGCAAATAGTGCAGCTCTTCTTAACACCATAAATTAAATTAGTGCATGTGGCCTTAAAACAGTCCAGACATGGAAGGCATGATTATCTTTCTAAGAAAATGATCAGGGGCCTCATTCAAAGAACCCAGTGTCTTCCAGGCAGTTCTCAAGGACATGATGTAGCAGGACCTCTCTGGGCACAAATGGGATCTTAAAGTCTGCCTTTTCATTGGTATACTAGTGCACATTCTGTGTATTTATGCTTTGAAAGCTGTGAATGTTACGATGTGGCTTTTGTTCCCATGTGTGAGTTGTTAATTGTATAAGCCAGAAATGCAGATACCATATCAAAGGAAGGCAGCCTTAAGAGACATGCTTAGTGCCTCAAAGGAACAGCTGTATAGAAAGGTTCATACTCTCCCTCAACCCCTGCACCCAGACTCCGATGCTCATACCCTGTCACTGCCACTGAATCAGGATTTTACTAATGAAATACTAAAGTAAGAATGGAGCCCTGGCCAGTTATGCTCATTAGATAGAGCAGACTGAAGGGTTCGATTCTGGTCAAGGGTACATACCTTGGTTGCAGGCTTGATCCCTAGTCCTGGCCAGGGTGCTTGCGGGAGGCAACCAATGGATGTGTCTCTCACAATGATGTTTCTCTGTCTCTCCCATCCCTTTCACTTTCTCTTTATAAAAATAATCAATGGAAAAATATCCTTAGGTGAGTATTTAAAAAAATTATGAAGCATAGACTATCAATTTCATCTCTTCTAGAACCTTTAAAAATATATATATATATTTATTTATTTCTTACAGAGAGGAAGTGAGAAGGATAGAGAGTTAGAAACATCAATGAGAGAGAAACATCAATCAGCTGCCTCCTGAACTCCTCCTACTGGGGATGTGCTCGCAACCAAGGTACATGCCCTTGACCGGAATTGAACCTGGGACCTTTCAGTCCATAGGCCAATGCTCTAGCCACTGAGCCAAATCGGTTAGTGCTCTTCTTGAACCTTCTATTCCTCCTATGTTTCTGGTGAAATGTGTATCTGCAGTGTCTTACCCAATTCCCATGCAGAGTAGATACTATACAGTCCGTCAGATGAGTTCACCGAATACATGTTACTCCATCCCTGTTACCTTTGCTTGTGCTCTTAACTGCCTAGGACTACCATCCCAGCATCCAGCTCATCTAAATCCCCCTCCTCTTTCATTGTGCTTACAGGTGTGACCTTTTTTATTTTCTTGTTAGTCACATAGTACTTAATTTGAGCATTTAAATGTTTCTTTGCTCAATGAGATTGTAAACTGTTAAAGAGTAAAGAGAGGGCTTTCTTTTGTACTTCTTAGAGTGGCAAGAATAGTGCTTTGTACATATTAGAGCCTCACTGATTAATTTTTTTTTCTTTAAGAAAATGGATTTGATTAGATAAGCCTGAGAGCGAATACAGGTGCCTCATCTGTATTGACAAAATTTGTCCATAGTGGTGAAATTTTCTTGGCCTCAAATTACATAGTAAATGAAAATTGATGCATACTTTGTAGAACTATTTTTAGCTCAAATTTTCCAAATTGACCATAATGACACACATTATCTGTAGAGCTTCCCCTCTTCCTGCTTCTCTAGCTTTAACAATCATTTTAAGTCTCAGCCCACTGTCCAAATCTATAAAAAAGCCTTTTCTATCTTTCTAACCTCAATCTGCTCTTTCTTTGCAACCCTGGAGAACAGCTGACTGTCCTACATTTATTATTTGTAAACACTGGAGTGTATTATATTCTCATCATCGGTGTGTATCTGGCTTCCTTCCATAACTAGATTGCAGCCTCCTTCCCAGTCTCAGGACTATAGTTTAATCCTTTTGTATATAGCACAGTAATTAGTGTAATGTTTGCCCCTGGATTTGGGGAAACACATTCAGAAACTTGGTTTGCATGAATCTCACCTAATAACTGTGTTTTACCTATTACCTGTGTGAGCTGAACAAATCACTCTACCTCTCTGAACCTAAGTTTTATCATTTGAAAAAATGATTATAATCTCCCACAGGATTGTCATGAAGATTAAAAAAGGTTATGTTTGAGCAAATATTCTTAAAGTGTAAACCCACATATTAATGGAAAATAATGATTGTGCTTACTTGAGGAAACTCTCTGTCTCTGTATCTCCAAGCTATGAATCATGCCCGGAACATTGCGAGTGTCAAAAAGTATATTTTTTAATTGACATTAGTAAGTTGATTGGAAGATGTATGAGTTTCTGTTTTCCATATTTTCCATATTTCTTAATATGAAATACTTTCTGACTTAAGAATTTGGGCATGTTGTCTACTTATTTCAAGATTGGTATGTTGGCCACACATTAGAATTAATAGATTATAAACAGTGTTTATGGTGTGCTCAGAATAAATTATGAAAACATTGAAAAATTTTTATTAACAAATATACATGGCCAGAACAATATAAAGATGCGGTTGAATGGCTTGTGTTAGGAAATGAAGGAAAGGATTTTTCAAAAGTAGTTATAATTCTTTGTCAGTAATTTTCTACCCTTGTTACATATGTATTAGAATCATCTGAGTTGCCTAAAAATGTTCACATTCTTGAGCTCTGCCCCAATTAAATCTGGATTTCTTTTCTGTGTAAAAAGTCACCTCATTGTTGCTATAGGTAAATGGTATGAAATAAGCATGTTATTGAAGATTTCCATGTGTTATCATTTAATGTCTTATGAAATGTGGATGCTTATCTGGCAGTAGGAATGTTACAAAGAACTAAAACAAGGAGTATTGAAAAATGGTCAGTGAATGCCTCCTTTATTATGTAGTACACCGTGCTAGGTGTGCAAAGTTGTTCAAGCAGTGGTCTCTGCCAGTGATGAGTGCTTGGCCAGTGGGTAGAAGACACTATGGAATTAGGGAAGACAGGATACAGTGCACAAGTAAGGAAAGGCTTTAGAGGATAAAATAGAAACTTGCCAGAGAGATAAGAAGTGTAGACCAGACAATGGGTGATGAATTTTAACTATTTGCAAAACAAGCCATGTTAGCATTTCTTTAGACCTTGCACATAGTGGCTGTTCCATAAATATTAATTATGAGTAATGATAGTGATGATCCTATGACAAAAATTAATTGCTAACTCTTTAGTCCAGAAGGTCCCAAAGGATCTTATTGAGTAAGAAAATGGACCTACATGCTTTGCATATGACTTTTCCAAATCTAGAAATTCCTTCTTATAGCCAGTAAAAATTATTTGTGCTGTCATGAAAGAACCCTACGTTCTATCCTAAATTTAAGAATTCTTAGCTTACATTTTCTCTCTAAAATATTTTTTCATGTAATAAAGATCAGTATATTTTTCTTTTCAAACTTGATCATAATTTTACAAATTTATTGGTTTTATTTTGTAGTCTTTGAAAATTTTTATTCAATCTCAACTCCACTTGTTTTTGTATTTTTTCCTTTAGGGTCATCAGAGTTTTAATAAAGGTGAAATCAGGCCCATATATTTTAACACAATTACGTCCAAGGTTTTCAGTACTATTTATTATCTGGTACTACTGTAAATTGCTTTTTAAACTGCACACTATGTTGTTTGTTAAGTGGGGGTCATAAGCCTTCTGATCTGTTCTTCTGTACTATTTCTGAATAGTCGTTGTTCGCCTGGTACTCATGGCATTTATTTTTGCTTTCTTTGTCTATAGTTCTCTCTCTGCCTACCTACCCATCAGTATTGAATGCCATTTATTATTCCTCTTCTCTCTTGGACAATACAAATTATTATCCTCTATACCCCAGGTATGAGGGAGAGCTAACTGAAATAGGTCCTACTATCTTTTACTTATTTTTTCTCTCAGAAAAAGCATACATGTAGGAAGGTATATCATATTTTTTCATGAAAAGCATAGAAAGTCATTTTGTATAGAAAGTATAGAAAATGGAATATTTTCCTTAGTGACAAGCTTCCATTATGCTTTTATTTATTTTTTTCATGAAAGAAATTTAAGCTTTTTAGAATCAGGCTCCCTTTGAAGCTATACCATTCCCCTTTCTATCAATTTTGTGTTCCTTTAGAACATCATTTGGTTGATAAATTTCCTAGAATCCTGTTTAGCTGTCAGATATTGATAAGCTTTTGGGGAGCTCACTTACACTGTTCATTTCACCCCAATTCAGTGCTGTTTTCCTTATCTGTGGTCTACCAGAAGTAACTTGGGGGTAAGGTTTGGCACTTCCTCCTCGTGTTTTGGCTTTGGCATTGCAAACATATCACAAAGCAGATATAATATGCGTACAAAGCCATAGAGACACTCACTAGTAGAACCTTGTCAACTAAGAAGCAGGAAAGCTTTTGAAGTCTGAAAAGGAGAAAATTGTGCTGAGCATATTTATGATAGCATGCTTGAGTTTATCAATGAAAGCACAACTCGCATTATGAACTAGATTTATATTCTTTATCATGATTAGCCCTTTAACACCATATATAAAAACAATAGCTCATGCAGTTTGCATGTGTTGCTCTCACTTAGCTCATGCGTTTACATGGAAGTACTGTATCCACATACACAAAAGGAAAGAGGCCTCAAGTAATGTTCTTTATGCAAGGAAGAGAGCATCAGACATCTTATAGCTTATGTTCCTCAAGCTCCATTTATGGTTTAAGTCAAGATCTTAAAATGTTTGCTGTTCCCAAATTTAATTGGTTTTGTCTGCTTTTATCCTAACAGCCTTATCTCTGCAGGAAGTTGCATGGATAATATTTGGAGATCAGAATTAAAGCCCTGACACACAGTGTCATCTAGCAATTAAATATTATTTGATAGTTGTGTATATGCCTCAGGTGTTGGGGAGCTCCTGCCTCTGGTTGACAATCTGTATAGCATCATAAACTGGTTCTCAGGGGAAATCTGGATGTGGAAAGCTTTCGGAATAGAAATGGCTAGCAAAGCCAGGGTAAAATGCATTTCAGGCTTTCATGGCCGGACCAGTCATTGATTGTTGCCTAATGACCGTGCAGTTCAGGTCTCAGAGATATTTAATTATTTTGGTGCTTGCATTTTGGTAAAAGGATAAAGAAGCTGTCCAGCTTCATGGCACAGATGCTGATGTATATTTGGGGGGGAGCCCATTAAATGGATCAGCATTGCTTTCCACCTGCCCAATTTAATCCCTCATATGAGAACTACATAAAACATCTTCTTTATGGGAGAATTCTTGATGGATGTTTAACAGCATAGATCTAATTAGATACAGAGCAAGACTTTCCCCAAATGATTAACTGGCAAGATTAGGTAGACCTTCCTTTGTTTTGTTGGGATTTGAGCTTTCTTTCTATAATATTCCTTTTTATCTTTTAAAATGAGTTCCTGAAAGCAGAAATAGCAGCAAAGTAAGCACTTGACACAGCTTAGGTTTGAAGAGTATTATAGTTATTCTTCTGGGCTTTTGCAGGAGTGGATTACCTCTTTAACTTCATATGGCCTGTGTAGGGGAGATAGGGAGAGGCCCAGTTTAGGCTTCTCTGTAGGTGAAGCGCTGGAGTGTTCTGTTCATTATATGTTTTAATTGCTCCGTTGTGCCTGGAATGTTCAAGATTAACTCTTGAACGCCTGAAAAAAAGATTCCCCCTTCATATGGAGAGCAGTGAAGATGAGAGACAATGGGATGACGAATGAGATGGCTAAGTGGAGCCCTGATCAATAGAGAGTGCTGCCCATTTGGGTAATGGACATCCCTGTCATCTCAGCTGTTAAAGAATTCAGCAGAGATGAGTCCCCAAAGGTCTGCAAAGTATAGGCATCCAATACAGGAAACATTACCACCTCCCTTTCGCAACCCCAATAAATAAAAAAATGCACCTCAGGAGCTCACTCTTTAGCTGCAGCGAGCTGTCATGCATGGAATTTATAGTAGTCTATTTTCAAAAATCTGTGCACAAAGCAGAAAGGTAACCTGCAGACTAGGGGATGGTCTTTGTTTTCTTAGTCCTTGAAGGTAGTGTGAGCACCTTAGGTGATCTTGTGTGTGGTGAAGAGAAAAGTCTTTGGATTTGAAATTTGGAGGTGGTTTAAATTGCTGTCTTAAAATATTCTTCCCTCTACCTGGTGATTTAAAGCCAGCAGGTTTGGCAACCAGGAAGCTTGACGAATTGATTTTGTCAGACAGCCATATGGCAGGTAGGATGGAGGTCACCGTGGTGCCCAGCCTTCCTTCCCAGATCAGTGCTATTCAGTCCACACATCCAGTTTTGACAGAGGACTGTTCATGGCTTTTCCTTTCTAAATACCTTCAATATGGTCAGTCTCTACTTCTTAAAAGCTTCAGACTTCCTCTGTCCCATGTTGCAGTGTGGAGACCGGACAGAGGAACTTTCTTCAGCTGTCTCACCTCTACTCCTTTAACCCGGCTGGTTCCCAGAGGGATTGCTGCATCCCTGGTGGCAGCCTCCCTGCTGGAATGTGCTGTGCAGATTTCCGGACGGTGGTGAAGAGGAGTGCCATTTCACTGGGCAGTCAGGTGTGGGTCATTAATTTCCAGTGCTGTTGTTTAACTCTTAATGAGGTCATGGCCTCAGGGCAAGACTGACTTTACCCATCAGATGTCTCCCATCTCCCAGCAGGCTGTTCACCTTTAGTCTGAGCTTTCTCCTAATAATTGTCCCAGGCAGTGTTCACACGCCATTGCCTCATCTCTTAACCTCAGCTTCTTGTAGATAAGAAATAATTCCTCTTGCCCATCTCCCCAGCCATTCATCTTGAATAGGGCCCATAAAACAAAGCTGTTCCCACTTTCCATTAACCTCTATGTCCTAAAACTTGGAGCCATACATATGTTCTCTTCTTTCTCAGAAGTGACATCTATTTGCCATCATTTGCAGGAGGTCTTAAATTATGCAGAAAAGTGAGGCATCCCCCATTGACCTCCGACTTTACCTTTTCTTTCTCTCCTATTTACCATTGCAGTTGATAATTTGTAGAACTCAGTAAAGTAATTCACAACTGTCAGCATCTTTATTATATTGCAGCCAGCAGCAGAAATCGTAACCTGAAGGGATATCTACTAAATCAAGATTTCTGTAGCGTAAGCAGTGTAAATGAATTCTTGCACATTACATTATTATTTTTATAATGTCTTTATTAAAAAGGAAAGGAGAGGATGCCTATTTAGAACAGTAAAGCATGTCCAGAAGCTGATAGATGCGTAGGGTTGGAAATACAACATACTAGACATCCCACGCCCGGCTCTTGCCCATGTTGAATCGCCACCATATCCTCAGCAGGTCAGTAGCTGGCTCTGCTTGACCATGATCTTACCAGCAGACAAGGAGTAATACCTACTGCTTCATCCTCCTGTTCTCTAGAGAAGCACAGAGAACATCTGTTCTGCATGGCAACTCTTCAGATATTGGATGGTGGGCATCATGTTTCCTGAGACAGACTTCCAGCCTAAACATCTCTAGTTTTTTCAGCCATTCCTCATCTGTCATGCTCTCTGCAGCCCCACCAGCCTGTCTGCCCCTTCATTTGTCAGGAGAGCACTGCAGTATGTGGTCTGGTGGTATAAGGTATGAGGTGGAAGTATGTCTCTTAATCTGGATTCTAGGTTTTGATTAAAGAGGCTAAGATTGCCTAGGGCAGTAGTCGGCAAACTCATTAGTCAACAGAGCTAAATATCAACAAGTTACAGTAATTGAAATTTCTTTTGAGAGCCAAATTTTTTAAACTTCTTCTAACGATACTTCTTCAAAATACACTCTTCCAGGCCATGGTATTTTGTGGAAGAGCCACATTCTGGGCCAAAGAGCCACTTGTGGCTCGCGAGCCGCAGTTTGCCAACCATGGGCCTAGGGTTTAGGGCACAACCTTGTCTCACTTATGCATGGTGAGATAACCGTTAATCAAAATCTCTCACGCCAATTTATGTGAACATAGATACTCACTTCCCTTCTAGCTCTTGTGTAGTTGACTTTTTTGAAGTTGAGTGCAGGACTTGAAAAAAATATCTTTTATTAAACAGCACCTTATCAAATTCTACGTCTGTCATCTTTTACAGTTTTGATTCATTGGCAAATTTAATTTTAAATATTTTCATGCCGAGACCCCTTTGGCTCAGTGAATAGAGTCTGTGGACCAAAAGGTCCCAGGTTCAGTTCCGGTCAAGGGCATGTACCTTAGTTGAGGGCACATCCCCAGTAGGGGGCGTGCAAGAGGCAGCTGACCGATCTCTCTCATTGATGTTTCTAGCTCTCTGTCCCTCTCCCTTCCTCTATGTAAAAAAATCAATAAAATATATTTAAAATTTTTTTTTCATGAAGTGGTGCATCAGTACTGGTAAAGTATATAAATCTGGCAAAAGGAAATAACACACATGGGTACTTCTGTACAGGAGAAGCAATGCCCAGCTGCTGATAAATCACCATCCATGCCAGTTCCTTTTTATCAGAGCCTCCGACTGGATACGCCAGCCCAGCGAAGAGCAGGAACATATATTATCTCTCAGCCTTCCAACAAACCTACAAAGTAAATATTGTTCCTCCTTTGCAGATGTGGAACCAGACTGGAAGACATTAAGTCATGTAAAGTCCATGACACTAACCAGGATGTGAGCCTAGATCTTAAACCTCATCTCTTTTTACTCTGCCATGATGTCTGGGTTCAATTTTGTATGTTAACTCGGCTTTGGAGATAAGTTCTCAAATTCCCCAATATTTTGCATAGGTCATTTGAAACCACATCAAGTCAGTGGCTTAGACACTAAGACCAAAATGTGTCCTTATTCCTATGGTTGTCATTTGGACTTTTTTTTACAAGGGTTTTTGGTTCTCTTACTTTCCAGACGTATGGTTGAATTACACTTTCCTGCCAACTTGAAATTTGGTATGACTACAGGACTACATGCTCTATCAAGCGTGAGTGGAAGTGACTGTGTCACTTCTAGGCAGGAGCTCTAAGAAGCAGTATATGCTTCACTGTATTAGCAATACTGTTTTCTCAAGATAGTAGCTATCTGTCTACAATGAGCAGAGCCTTTTGATGACTTGCAGTGAGCTATGTAGTATGAGCAAGGGGTAAATCCTTAATGTTTTAGGCCACTGAAATTTGGGACTTGTGTGTTTCTCCTTCATAATCTAATTTACTATGATTATTGCAACTAGCTTAACTATTGGATGAGATGCTTGTACTGAATCCTAATACTCGTTTAAGCCTAAAAGATAGAACATTTGCACTTACTTGAAAACCTTCCTGATATGAAAACATATAAGGTAATCCTATGTATAGGCAATACTTAAAATCTCTATTTTTATACTATCTGTGTTATTAATGCATCATGGAATCTGCATTAGATTATTGGGCACTGTCTTAGCCCTGGCTTATAGGAGACAGAGCAGGAATCAACAACCTAAGTGCTAACCCTTTTTGAAGGGAGTAGGTGGTTGAGCATACAATTCGAGGGAAGCAAGAGTAAGGGAGGAAATGACTTGTGTCGGGAACGGTTGGGAAGCAGTGCAAGGTGATAAGTTACTAAGCTGGCTATACCTTTTGCACAAAACAGAAGTGGTTACTTGGTCACATGGATGGCATCAGAGACGCTGTATTTCAAAACCTTTCTGTCTTGGTTCAACCCACCAGAGAGACGAAAGGCAAAGAGAACATCTACTAGGTCTCTGCCTTTTACTGTCTCTCAATGGTCAAAGTCCCACGTTTTTCCAGTCTTGCCACTTGTGCTCTCTTCCCAAGCAGCTTCTCCGGAAGCTAGAGCCTCCCTCGACACCGTCTGGACAGTGCCCAGATGTGGCGGCCTCCCCTTTCCAGTAGTTGCTGTGGGCTGGAGTGTAGTGAGTGGTTGCATCCAGAGTTTGTCTGGCCCGGCTCTTAAATTGAGTGTGATAGACATGAGCAGACCTGAGTCTGAGGTGCCTTCACCCCTTAGGACTTCTGTCTCCACACCTGTAAAAATAGTACATTGGACTATAATTTGAAAGATTTCATTATTTCTAACAACCTGATGTTTTTGACTAGTTCTTCAAATTGTGCCAACCACTTGTCTACCAATATTTGGATCATTATTCAGCTGATTTAATTATTGAGAAAACCAAAATAACTTGAACCTTGAACAATTAAAAAAATAGATAAAATTTTATCCTAGATAGTGTTTCTTAAATACTTCTCTTTTCTTTTAAATGACCCATAGTAGGAAGTTGGTTTTATAACAGTTGAGAAAATAAATATTCATGTAGTTGAAATTAGAATTTTATGAAAGACTATTTCCTTTGTTATATATAACCATGCTATGTTCTATTAAAAAATAAGCTACTACCCACTAATGGGTCATAACCCACAGTTTGAAAAGCCTAGAACATATCTATTTGTCTATAACAACTTATTATACATGATAATGCAATCTTCTTACACTTAAATCAAGTATAAGTGTGTGTGTGTGTGTGTGTGTGTGAGTGTGTGATCAACTGAACGACCAGTCACTATGACATGCACTGACCATCAGGGGCAGATGCTCAACGCAGAAGCTCTGCCACCTGGTGGTCAGTGTGTTCCCACAGCCAACCTCCTGCAGCCCATCCCCTCTTGCACACTCCCTCTCCCAGCCAGCTGACCTGATCAATCCCAATTGGGACTGGGTGAGACAGCCCTGATTGCTGGCCAGGTGAAGAGACCCCACCCTGCATGAATTCGTGCACTGGGCCTCTATTGTGTTATAATTATAATATTAAATTTTATTTGCAGTACTTTTTATCATAATGATATCACTGAAAGAAATGCTAAAAAATTAATGTTCCAATGGTTTCTATTGTTGTATTTAGGAAGAACATTTCAGTTGTGAGAAGACAGAAAATTAATGAACTATTAATACAAGTAAGAATAGTAGTAGGTGGAAGTTAACAAGGATTTCTTGTTTTTGAGATTGCCACTTTAGATTCATTCACATACATAAGATTACCATAACTTAACTAATTATGGTAATGAAGCAAGTTGCATCCTCCATGTTTATTAAATTCTGAATTTTATTTTAGTTTTTTAGCATTACGGAGTTTTAAATACGCAGAAGGTACTCTGAGTAAATTAAATTGATGTTAATTATGATGGCAATAAAAAAGTAACATGAAGCCAAAACTGTTTCCTCATCATGAGTAAGCTGTGTGTCTGTGGCTTAGCAAAAGTCACTGTCATTTTTCTCGTAATAACTTATGTCCCATCAAGTAAGGACCAGATGTCCTATTTCAGGCTTAAATTTTGACAGGAGCTGTGTGGATGAAGGGAGGGTATTTCCCTTCATCCTCCCATCAGTTGTCCCAGCTGCTCCATGAGGTGAGTAGGGCGGGTACCACTCTTTCCGTTTTACAGATGACCAAAGCGAAGAATGTGGCTACTTCTACCCTGGATGTAAATTACCAGCTCTGTGCCAGTTCAGAGAGAGGGTCTTGTGTTAACAGTGACAGTACTATTTCCTGTAGTCCACCCACCAGCCAAGCTTTGTTTCCTGCACATCATTTTGTTTCCTGGTTTCTGAAATGTCATCTGTAGAGAATGTTCTGAAGGTTTGATCTAGGGGGAGAAAGTAGTGCCATTTTTTTCATTGTTCTCAGAATGGAGAGAAGACCTAGGAATCATACCTGGCTGCCTGCCTTGGTTTATTGTTTGTCATTATTTGACCATTCTCATTTCCTCTCACATTTTTCTGCCTTAGTTTTCACATCTGTTAAATGAGGTTATTATGAAGCTTCCTACTTGCTGCATATAGTTACTGTGCACCTGCAGTAAAACAATGTACTTGAATATTCTGAAAAAGGTAAATTAATTTTAGCAATATAATAGTATTAAGAGTGTTATTTTCTCTCATACCATTTCTACACACACTCCAATCTAGAAGAATCTTAAACAGTCACTTTTAAAGCAAATACAGGTTTACCTGGATGACAAATTTACAAACAAAACAAGAATATGGGATGTTTGGGTTTTCTGGCTCTTAGACAAAATTTAAGGTCGTATTTATAGGCCAAAAACGTACAGGGGGTGGAGGAGCACAACTAAATCTTTCTGGCACAAGAGTATTTTCTTCTGATTTACCCAGGGGAAAATAAAGTTGAGTTGGCATTTTCTAGGTAATATAGTTAGCTATTCTACATAAAAAAATGTAACTGTATGGTATCTATAGTCATTATATTAAAAGAACAGCATAGGTAGAGTCCCTTTCTTTTCACTTTACACCATCTTGTCATAGCTTGCAGACTTTTCTAGTGGCTTGACAGTATTTTTCTGGTACCCTGAGCTATTGTATCACTATAATTGAAGGAACTAGAATTTCCCACTGTATTTGCAACTTATTCTCATACTCTTCTATTTACCATGATACTTATTATTTAGGAATTTGCTTTCCTGATATCCTAGGGATAACTTACTACTCCACTGATTTAGATGCTAGAATAATATAATGTGCTTTCACACTCAGAAGTAAATCCTGCTCTACTCTTCTCCATACACTTTCACTTGAGAAACTATTTAATCAGAGACTCTATTTATAGTCCATGATTGAATATAAAAGCACATAGAAAGATGATTCTAGAAAGGCAGCATTTGTATCACCTGTGCCTTGTGGAACAGAGCACAGGAACCCGTGGCAGAAAGTGTCCACATTCAGATCCAACCAAGTCTGCGCTGTTTGCTTTCTCCTGTGAGAGCGAGCAGGACTCCCACGTCAAGCCCAGCTCCAGCTGTAGGAAGAATGTTTCCATGTCAATCTCATGTTCAAATGAACTGATACAGAGAAAATGTAACGCTGGCTGCAGAACTACAATCTAGAACCAGGATCAGGCTTCCCTTCTGGGTCCTTGAGTCTTATAAGAGAAATCTATTATTGCAAAAAGCAATGTTATTCTAAATTCTAAAATCTAGATTCCAGAATCATTCCAGAAAGATGCTACAAGGTCTTTATCAATTCCCTGCCCCCTCTCTCCCCCCATGATCCTGTATTGGCAGTTATAAGAAGAATGGCATCATATCTTCTTTTAATTAACTTTTTGATCAGTTTCTGGTCCTTCAGCATTTCCCTCATAAGCATCTTCCATAGGGCAACTGTAAGTATGATTGCTAACTAAATGAACATTTTGAAAAATAATTTTTGGAAATATGTTTTAGGAAAATCAGAGCACTTTCTATTGTTTCAAATTTAAGTGAGGTGCTTCTTGCTAAAAAAAAATTACACCGTTGAAATATGCACATTAACATATGACTTAGGGAAGAAAAAAGATAATGCGACATATATTGAGAGAATGCCATACAGACTGTTTGTATACATTATGTATCTGCTGTTCACATGTCCACTGTGTGCCAAGAACTGTGCTTCCATCCTATCAGTAGCTCATTAACCTCCTAATCTCAACAACCCTCACAAGTTATAATTAACTTTATTTTTACATAAGAGGCTCAGAAAGGTTAACTTTTCTGTCTGAAATCCCTTAGGCAATGCTTGATATGAAAGAAAACCCCTTTAGATGGTCTCAGACTCCACCGTTCATGCTCCTCTCTCTAATTCTGTGCTATCACTCTAAGGTTAATAAATACAATAATAAATAATACATATTCGTGGAATATCACACACATCTATGCCTACTCTGCATGTCTATGAATTTAATTAAAAACTGAGCTTACATGCTATTAGTTTTTATAAATTAATTTGCTATAATAGAAATTTTTAGGGTGGATCTCTTACAAGTATGAAGTAACTATTCAAAGAGTTACTAAAGATGTAAAGTGGCATCATTGTCAGCACAGATGAGTGGCCATAGTTAACACGGAAATTCCTTTTGCACTTAAGAATATTCAGCTGGTTCTCCATAGGCCTGAAAGGATACCAAGTTACTTCTCCTTGGATTTAATCATGAGGCCTGGCTGTATCTAATGTATAAAATCCCAGGCTTAGTGAAACCAGTAATTTTGAGTTTTTCTCTCTCTTCACTATGTATTCAATAGCATTAGACATGTTTTTAGTTAAGTTTACATTAATGAAGTGAGTGGTAGATGATGTGTAAATAATATAGAATGTCCTATGCTTTTCACCCATCTTAAGTTGCTATTGCCTTGGTAATGGACTTAAACCCTTGCATATTTCAAGGCATTTTCTGCTCTGCTGTGACTCACTCAACCTGTGCTCAGGGGGCCTTTTCCTGTAACCAGGCAAACAACAATGTTTGCCATGATTAATATCCCTTCCCACCTATTGAGTAATTCTTGCTACTGGTACAACCAGTGCCAAGAATGGCTTTTATGCTGCCTCCAGTGAATTTGGTGCTCACTGATCAGCCAGGAACATAGGTGAGTAACTTCAAGTTAAAGAGTCACCCATGATAATTTAAGTTAGAGTGTGCATGGCTCAGTGACCCCAGCTACAGTCAAGATTGACATGGGCAAAAAGAGGCTAAACAGTATTATTTTGGTTGATTAACTACATGAATTACAAAATAAAGAACCCAACAGAATGGTTTTTCAGATCCAAATCACCATTAAAATAGAACATTTTAATGTCTATCTTGCATCACCTTATAGATACTCAGAAACCAATCTGTTATTTTACATTATCACACAATTTAATAATTTCCTGTGAGGAGGTTAAAAGGAAGAAGCTATATCTACTCTTCCTAGTTGTCAATAGTAATCCACAGTCCCTTCTGCTACCTGTTGTCATCCTTCCCTACCAACAAAATGCGAATGCACCCATGCATCACTTCTCTGGGTAAGAAGGCAACTCTTCATTTGTTATTACAAAGGGATTTATTTCTGTAAAGAAACAAAAAGCGATGGATGACTGATAAGTGCACTTAAGCCTTCTGAGCATTCCACAAGCTTGTAGGATTGGGGTACTGAATATGATCTCTCTCTGGTCTCTGTTAATGATAGAGCCTCTTTGTCCCATGGATGTGCCTGGAACCACAATCCTCTCTTTATGCCAATTCTTTGCTTCTTAGCAGGCAGGAGGCACAAACTCATTGCTGATTCTTTTGCTCTCCACCTGCTGGTCCCCTTGTGAACCAGAGCTTGTGAGTGATGTAGCCTTTTGGGTATTTGCACAAAGGGCCGGACACATTTGCAAGCACCGTGCCTGCTGCAAAGCAGTAGGAGAGCAAAAGGCTTAAACACATCTTGGATTGTTTTGTGCTTAAACAAATGGAAGACAAACAAGTTGAATACCTGAGACTATTTGTTTAAAAAAAAAAGTGGGGGAGGGCAGCACACATTTTATGATTGATTTGAGATCATGGCTATTGCCCAAGTCTAAGGTAGCTGCCCCTCCAGAGGGATGTGGTATACTAGTATGTAAAATGTTTCAAAAGCAAAGAACAAGCCAGAAATACACACATACACACACACACACACACACACACACACACACACATACATTCACACTCACTCTCAATATTTTTCAGGCTATGTAAAGACTGCCATTGTCGATTTTTTTTTAAAGAGTAGCAATAGAGCTCAAAACATTAATGTGGTAAATTAAAAGATTCTGTCTCTTTGTTTTATGAACTCAATATCAGTGGAAATTAAATGGTCTTCAACTTTGGTGAACCCAGTTGAGATGTTGGAAATACCCTTCTATTTGTTAGCACGGCAGGGTTCCTGCTCTGATGCAGCTTTATTTGGATAGAGGGGATATAGACAATATTCAGATAAATGGATAAACAAGAGAAGTGGAGATGGTGATGTGACCAAAAAATAAATAAGAACCAGCAATGTGATGGAGAACAGGAGGTGTGGGGAAGCTGCTAAAATGGCAGGGGTGGTCCATGTAGACAATGACTCTGTCTGAGGTGGCAATATTGGAACAGAGACCAGAAAAATGAGAAGGAGCCAGGGACATCGGTTGCTCTGAAACCGAGAATCCTGGGTGATCTATGCGTGTTCCAAGGAAGTCTTCACATCCCGGTGTATGAAAAAGTCTGTGCATGTCTTGGAGATACGGGCACCTTTATTTTTCAGAAAAATATACTTGCTGTTGGGAATAATGAAATATAAATCTTATTAAAATATCCTACTTGCCCTTAGAGTAGTTTTTTTTTTTTTTAGTGTTCAGGTAAAAGAAATACTATTTTCATGTAAGAGTTTTCATTCCTGAAGAGTAGGATCTACTGCTGTATTATATTGATAGGTGCATTTCTGCTGCATGGGCTGACTTCTATCTTCTCAAAGAACAAGAGAGTCTAAGCTAATGCATAGGTCTAATGAGAAAATGGCATATGTTCATTTCCCACTTAGATTCAAATCACATTACAGTTATCTGATAATTAATATTTAAGGGCTGAATTTAAGAGAGTGCAAGCTTGGGAAGTAGAATGTGATTCATTTAAATATTGTATATGACTATATGACCAGGTATGAATAACTGGTAGCTACACTGAGGTATCACTGTAAAGATAATTTATTAAAAGAAACAGCGAAAGCTTGTGATCTGTAGTCATTACTATTGATTCACTCTGCTTTAGGCAGACCTGAGCAGTTCCAAGCAGACAGAAACATGATCTCACACAGTCTTGAAAATTCGCTAATTATAGTTGGGAGACCAGCTTTTCTTGTACTGTAGCTTGTTCAGAAGAAAATCTTAAGATGACAGAATTAGTCAATTCAGTTTAACATTTATTGAGTTCTTAAAACTCTCAAAAGGAGTTTTCACCTGCCTACCAGATGAGAGACAGAATAGTTGATCTGGAGTAACCTGAATACAGGTACTAATAGATGATCAGTATTTTGTACCTATCAATTTGAGAAGAGCAGAAAACGCTAAAAGTAGCCAGATAACCAAGACCATAAAACTTACTGTGTGTGTATGCTTTTTAAATATATGTTCATATTTGAAGTATTTTCATTTCATACCTGGGATAATTTTAGTATTTTGAAATTTTTAGTAGCTGGTTTCCTGAATTCTTTATTAACAGGGCTTTATTGTATGAAGAACAAAGACCTTGCCCTTTTCTCACTCTCATTGATTTGTGGCGTTTATAAAGCCTCTAGTGACAAGCCAGATGTGGTATGCAAACAGACTCCACTAGCAAGTACAGCGAGAGAAAGCCTCGAGTACAGTACATGAGAACAGCTTTTGTTATACCAGAGTGACACCGTGATTTATGAAGTGTCAAACCCTCTTGCCTTTGAAGAATTCCGGCCTTCACATCTGTCTTTCGTGTTTATTTCAGTTGTCCTGGTGACACACTGTCCCCATAAGCCCTGGAATAGTTCTGTGGACCTGTGGCAAATGAATGGTGGAGGGTCATTCCCCCCTCCCCTTTTGAGGAGGGAAATAAGCTATGAATGAGAAATCAGGAGAGAATGGGAAAGTGAGTCACTGTGCTTTGTCACTGTGGCGTGCACTCCATCATACCTCCCGGGCCAGAGCCCTGCTTACAGTTCAAAGGAGAAAGGAAGCTTTCCTTCAGAGATTGAGTTTCAGTTCTGACGGTCTCAGAATGAAAATGCTGTAACACGCCTCTCTTTGCTTAAAATCACTTTATTTTTCAAGTGAAAATATTCAAATAAATTCACTTAACACAAGTTGCATTTAAACACATACACACACACTTGAATGTCTTTAGAATATCTGCTTTGTGGCTTAATATCTGTTTTTGGCTAGATACCCAATTTTATATTTTTCTACTGTGTGTGTGTTTTAAAGGGAGCACGTAGCAATCCAAAGAAACACTCTTTTTTTATGTTTTGGAAGAGAAAACACTCTTTTAAAGACCTCTGTATATATTTTGCTTAGAGCTTTGATACCCTGCATGTCTGTTTATTGTTTCAATATTGTATAGAGACTGGAGCAGGGCTTTCTGCAGGATGAAGTGGATTATGTGAGAAGTTTTCTGAAAGGATTAAGCTAGGAAAACCCTGGTGTGACCTTGTCAAGACAAGATTATTTTTATTCCTTTGCCTCAAGGAAAGGCTTGTGTTTGGGGGGTGAAAGAGTCACGAAAAGGTAAATTTCCCTTTTGTAAAAACCTACACTTCAGCAGAGATACTTCTCTAGTTTTAATTGATGTTCTATGAAGCAGTCCGAAATTGGACCGTGACTCTGCTTGCCAGGCTTGGACTTTGGACTTTTAGAAAGACCATGTCTTTGTTTTTTGGTTGTGTTGTGTTTTTTGTTTGTTTGTTGTTTTTGTGGGGTTCTTTTGTTGGTTTTAACATTTGCATGGACAGCAGCTGATAGGTGGTCTCATTCAGTGGAAGTCTAGCACAGGGACAGAAAAACACAAGTTCTTATGGCCATTGTGTTTGTGTACCTCAAAGAGTGACATCTTCCTTGAGTGAAGTTACATTTATTAAACTACTTGAATAACATATCATGGAAATAGATTAGTTCTCTGTAACCAGGTATCCCAAGCATCATTGTAGTCAATGAAATAGGCTGGATGTTCTTGTTAAATTTACTAGTAGGTCATAGGGAACTTCAAGTGGGAGAACCTTGGGAATAATTGGCATCATTTATCTCAACAAATAAAAACAGAGACAATACTTTTCATTGAGTTTCTAGGAATTCAAACATGACAAGAGGTAGGGATAAGTTGGCTTTGTAACTTAACGCTGTGGTTTTCCGCCTTTCAGACTTGCCTAATGAAAATGACATTGCCGTGCGATATGGAAACCAGTGTTGCTTTTCCAAAATGACTTTAGCTTCAGCAGCTTGAAGGATGCTTTGGGGAGCTGAGGTCACTGAAGTGAACCTAATGGAAATGGCTACACAGGGTGCCTTGCCTTTGGCAAAGGAAGATCCTTGTCCTGGGAATTTTTTTATTTTTATTTTTTTTATTTTGGCATGATCTTCCTCAGCTTTCCAATGGGTACTAATTGTCTGGGAATGACATTTGCAATCCTTCAACATCTTTCCACCCAGTAGTCCCCCAGGCTTTGCTGTTACATTGTTCTCCATAGTAGCTGCCCTTCTATTCGGCATGATCAGGACTCTGTAGCTCTCCCCTCAAGAGATGTGTGTGCATTATCAACCCTCCTACAAACAGCAAAATCCTGTCAATCACAGTGACCTCCGGGGGCTTCCAGTGGCCTCCAGCATGCCTGGTAAACAAGGGACCGATGTCTGCAATAGCTTTTTATTCACTTTTTTTTTCTTTCTTTTTTTGGGGGGAGCGGGGAGTGGGGCTTCCTAATTACTCAGTTGTGTATACAAACACTGAAGGAGCATTAGACTCATCAAGTGGAGCTCTGATTTTATTAGGAAACACTTTTATTTTCTAAATAGAATATGTCAAACATATTCTTTCCTTTTTAAACAGTAACCTTTCATCTCTTCTAAAATAGAAATTCCAGTCTCTAGGACTTGCTAATTCTGTATTTGAAATATTCTACAACAGAAGGAAAATGCTGTTTACAGTACCTTAATTAAAAAAAACCCACACCTTTTAATCGTGTTTTGTTGCTGCATGTATAGATTGGATCCCTGCTGGGTACATGTGATTGCATGAAAAAAACACACCACACAGTATTTTTAAAAGACATACCAGTAAACCCAACCCAGTTCTACTTTGACCTACCCAAACAGTTGAGTAGACAAGGTACTTTTTATAGTGCTCATGCTTACTAGATTGCAATGAATTTAATAGATCCTTCTAAGTGAATTTCAACCTTCTTATTTTTGTAAAAATTTTTTAATATAGTTCACTAATTTTTTTCTCTCATGTTACTGCATTCACTGAATAATATAATAGTCATTTATAATATGATTTGTCATAGAAAATAATACAGAGGTGACGCAATTTGACTCATGTGTAGTTTGATTTGTGAGCAATGCCTCCCCTCTTTCCTCAAACGTTGGCATACACGGAAAACTATACTTCGAGTGCACACTGGAAGAGGCTAAAGAGATAATAGCAAAAACACTTAGGGAGTGTCCAATAGTTGAAACATTTTTCAAATATTGAATTTAGTATTTACTCCAACCCTATGAGATACCTACTGTTGGTATTTCTGTTTACAGACAAGGCAACTACAGTACACCAAGTGCCTTAAAGTGACTTTCCCTGAGGTCACAGGCCTTATGGTCTACTCCTTCCATTGGGCCCAGGCAGCTTTTACCTGTTTGTGCTTCTTACTGCGCTGTGCTGGTACCCCTGTAACCTTCTCATGGCTCATCATGAGTGCACAGGAGTGGGGAGAAAAGCAGAAACCGTAATGTGCATGATGAACACTAAACTAGTATCATTTTCTTCTGTTCCACCCCATCATAAGTTACCGCTTTTATAGATGCTGTAATTATTTATCATTTTTAAAATCAGTTTTATTGAGATGTAATATACATACCACAGAATTCAAGGGGTTTAAGTGTGTAATTCAATGAATCTTAGTATATTTACAGTCATACACTCTAATTACCACAATCTAATTTTATAACATTTCCATCATCTTAATAAGCTCTGTGCCTATTTACAGTCATTCTCTATTCCTGCTCAGCTTGAGGCAGCCTCTATTCTACTGTCTCCAGATACTTGCCATTTTTGGACATTTCATATTAATGGAACCATATCACATGTGTTCTTTTATGTTTGCCTTCTGCCACTGAGCATAATGGTTTTGAGGTCCTAGATACTGGACATTTATGTAAAATGTTTCATGATTTCCAGGAATCTTTCCAATGTCTTTTAAGGCTGCCCTCATGGAAGTGAATGAGCCCTGGTTCTCTGCACTAAATGCTATGGTTTGTAGCTGTCACACCAGATGTAGGTGACCCTACAGAGTCTGGGGGAGTTTACCATTGAGGAGGAACATCACCATTATCCTGAACTTCCAAGATATTTAATTAAGGGCTTATATGTGGGTTTCATGCTACTCGAAGCATCCTCTCATTTTGCCATAGGAAATAACATGGACAAAATGCAGGGCAAGTCACTTTAAGACACTTAGTGTACTATAGTTGCCTTGTCTGTAAATAGAAATACCAATAGTATGTACCTCATAGGGTTGGAGTCAATACTAAATTCAATATTTGAAAAATGTTTCAGTTGTTGGACACTCCCTAAGTGTTTGCTGTTATCATTATCTCTTTAGTCTCTTCCAGTGTGCACTGTACGTACGTATTACAGTTTTCCGTGTAAGCCAATGTATGAGGGAAGTGGGGAAGCACTGCTCATGAATCACACTGCATGTGCCATAGGCCATATGGGCAGTTTGAGCAGAACAAGAGCTGCCTGTGAAAGAAATACTTTTGTTACCAGAGAATCAAAGTCCTTCCTCGCATGTGGGATAGGGTTCTTAGGTATCTTTAGAAGAAGAATTTTCTAAGATTTGCACAGCAGAATGAATGGCTTTTATTGGTATGGAGTTACATTCCTTGGTTGCAAAGTCCCATACCCCTAAGTCAGTTCTGAAAAAGGTGCAGCTGGAGATCCAGTAAAGCCAAAAGCAAGGCCTGTGTCCAGAGCTTCCTTCCAAGTAGCAGCTGGGTCCAGTTCAGCATTCAAGCTAAAGTCCTTTAGTCCATTGTGTGGAGCCCACATGGCTATGAGCCACGTTGGTACAAAAGAGCACTCCCCCTTAGCCCCTCACCTGCAACAGGAGAGCCCAGAGCCTGGCATGTGAGAGAGCCAAGGGAGTAAAAAACCAAGAGAGTACACTCCTTTGTCCAGGAGTTTAAATATTCAGGTTTCCTGCCCTTGCAGTGGCCACACCTATTCTAGCCAATTACTTGTTCCCAGGTGTGATTGATGAGCACTTTCCTCTGTCACTCAGACCTTACTGGGCATGCGTCTGTTGTCCAGTCCCTTCCCCCAGCAATCAGTGGGGGAACAGACTTGGAGAGTGTGAAATTGCAGCTTTTTATGTGGTAAGGCTATATAAATGGCATGCCTGTATTACTTAGTCGTCTTCCCTTTGCTCCTTTCCTGTTAAGTAATAACCAGTTTCTTACAAGGCAATCACTTTTAATCAGTCATTTCTTATTAAAAGTTAAAAACGTATTTAACAGATTAGCAGACCAACAGGGGTTTTGGGGGTGGGAAGGGGTCCATTATGTAGATACACGTGGAATCATTCTATTCCTAGACTTTCTGTGTGTGTGACTTTTGAGAATTATGCTCTCTTAATTCCAATATGTTGTAACTAAACAAAACTCTCCAGTGTCTAGAATTGTAGGTCATTTGAGTTGCAAGGATGAGTTACACAACATGATGGGCTATTCAACAAATGAATGATATAATGAGCTGTATAGTGATATCAACTTGTTTTATTTAAAAACTACTTTGCAATGATTTTCCTGGCATTGGATTCCCCTGTATATGATATATCTCATAAAAAGATAGAAACCTTTAGGGCAGGAGCATGATTAGGAAGAGGTTATGAGATTAGGAAGTACCCAGAGTTCCATATTTATAATTCATTGATTTGATTTGTGGAGTCCAGGCCATGAATAGATAAAAACAGAACCCTTTGAAAGCCACTGCCCACGTCTTGCTCTCCTGTAGAAAGGAAAAATACATTTTAGGTTACATATTATTTGGGAAGATGCCCTTTTAAAGAAATAGTAAATTTCCATTAAAAAAATAACTGCTAATTGAATATCTCTTAGAAGCCAGGCACTGTCCTAAGTGCTGGGGATATAGCAGCAAGCTAGTCAAAATGCTACAAAACAGGGATGGGGAAAGGGAGTGAGGTACGGGAGAGTTAACTTAAGTACAAGGTCAGGAAAGTTTTCTCTGTTGAGGTGAGATGTGAGGAGAAACCTGGGAAGTCTCAGAGCAAGCCAGGACCACAAGAGCCATGTTGATTTCTGGGGGAAGACAGTTTCAGGTAGAGGGAATGGTGAGTTCAAATGCTCTGAGGCCTTGGCAGGTTGATTCAACATTGTCTGGTGCACTGAAGGGGTTGCTGGTTCGATTCCTGGTTAGACACATGCCAGGGTTGCAGGCTTGATCCTGAGTAGGGGGTCTGAAGGATGCAGCCTATTGATGTCTCTCACACTGATGTTTCTATTTCTCTCTCCCATTTTCTCTGTCTGAAAATCAATAAAAAATCTTTAAAAAATAATAGATATATACATGCATACATAAATGCCTTTAGCCCAGAGCATGTTCCCAGTGTGGAATGAAACCTCTCCAAGGAGGAGATCATCAGAGGTAAGGAAGGAGGGGATGGAGAAGCAGGACCATCATGGAGACTTGGCTGGAATCCATTGCAGTTTTCTGGGCATTTGTGTCTCTTCCTTTTGAAGAATAATAGGTTTGAGGGTTTTTTTTTTGTTTTTTTTTTTGTTGTTTTTGTGTGTGTGTGTGTGTGTGTGTGTGTTTTCTTCTTGAGAATAAAAAGTGTTGGCACATTCTAGTTTTTAGGGTTACCATTAACCACTACATTGATGGGTCCTTTCTGGTGGAAAAATAAATCTGCCCTTTTATGTCTGCTTCATTGGGTTTCTCTTCAGGTTGTAGAGAACTTTAGATTAAAAACGTGTATTTCACACATGCTCCCATTCCAGGTGGGATCTCTGCCCGCCACAAAGAGGGGGAAATCACTTTGCTTGAAACAGTCCCCTTACCTTCCCACATTCTTCTTCAAGCAGAAAAGCATATAAATGCTTTCTTTCTGGTTGTGCATTTGGAATTTTCCTTGAGTTGGAGCTCTGCTGAATTCCCACTTGAATACCCCAATCTGTATTTAGTCTCAAATTCTGAGAAAAAAGAAACCTCCCCCAGATTTGGTGGGGAGGCTGGTCTTGGTGCTACTTCCTTTAGCTATGAGAGGTCAGGATGTTCATACCTTGGTGCCAGGAGAGAAGTGAAGGTTGATTAGAGTTTTATGAGGTAGCAAGAGACATAGCTAAACTTGGGACAAAGATGTCATTGAGTGTGACAGACACAGCAGAAAACAAGAATATGCTTTATTTTAATATTTTTTTGCTATGGCAATGTGAGATTTGCCATTTCTCCCTTGCAGTCCTGCTTTGTGCTTGACACAGATGTTCAGGAAACGAATTCCAGTGCCAGCACCTGTGTGACGCTGACTTAGGCCTGTGTGGCAACATCCTCTACTCTTACTGATCAGCTTTCATGGGGCACTTATTCCCTCACCCTTAGCTCATCCACCCAGAGCTATCCTGCTAGCATTTCTGTCCCTGCATTTGAATTTTTGGAATTAAAGAAAAAACAATGTGGTCCTCACTATCTCAGCGGGGAGTCTGTTTTTAACGGGAAGGTACAATGGGCCTCTGTTTAGAAGCATCTTATAAATAAATGAGCACAGTTTTGCAGGCTTGCAAGAAGCTGGTGCCCCACAGCACCCGTCATGTAGAATAAATAAATGAACAGTTGATTTCAGTGGGGTGTCGATGTCCTATTTTTAGAATGCCATGTTATCATCTAGGGCTGCTCAGGTAGTTTTCATTTTAAAACTCTTAACATCTGCCCAGCATACGGCTTCTGACATCTGGCTTCTACTTGCTACGTAATAGAGACACTTTGACTAATTCCATCTTTGCAGTGGGGTAGTACTTGTTTCTCAAATGCTCTGATGCTGGGGGGTTGGGGGCGTTGAACAAGCATATTGGAAACAAAATCAATAGAATCAACATGCTCATCACATTTTATTATTGAGTTCCCAAGTAAGTGTTTCCTTGTAAATCTCAACAGGTATTTTATTTTTTATTTTATTTTATTTTATTTTATTTTATTTTTTTATTGATTTCAGAGAAGGGAGAGGGAGATAAAAACATCAATAAGAGAGAATTATTGATCAGCTGCCTCCTGCATGCCCCTCACTGGGGATTGAGCCCACATCCCGGGGATATGTCCTGACCAGGAATCCCACTGTACTCTTCTGGTTCATAGGTTGGCATTCAATCATTGAGCCTTGTGCGGCTGGGCAAGGCATCTCTCTCTCTCTCTCTCTCTCTCTCTCTCTCTCTCTCTTCCCTTGGAAAGGTATCAAGCTGCCTCTTTGGGCAAAGCCACCTCCCTTTTTGCCAGACCAAGAACTCTGACTGCATTTGGCCTCACCTACAGCAGGTAGACCTGGTGCATGTTCGGCATCCTCCCAGCTGAGACACTTGTGCTGCAGAGACAGGGTCCCAAGCAAACAGGGAGGCGGCATACATCACCCTGTGGTACAAGGGCCCTCAGCCCCGGCCTGCCTCCAGTCTCTCTTTGGGTCCTGATTTGGCTCCAGGCTACTGCATATATGTCCACCCAATAGCAAGGGGCAGCACCTCCAACAAAAGAACAGCCTAAAGTCCAGACCTAACCCAAACAAGCTCACTCAGCCACTTCTTCACCAAAAATTCAGTTGATTTTTTTTTTCCCTCTACAGCATTTTCTGGTCACCAAAGAACACAATTATTTTTACTAAATTTTCTTGATAAGCAACCCATGTGGAGGTGGTGCAGAATGAACAACCTGAGGTGTGAAAGAGGTTAAGTGATCTATTCAGACATAGTGGTTGGCAAGGTTACCTTTGAATTCAGAGCAGGATGGGGCTGTGTCCCTGTGTATGCTTCTGAGAAAAACCACGGTATTTTGCATTGTACTGGTAAACTTGATCTCTTTGCTCTATTGTACTGTCAATAATCACTGAAAATCCACACGATGTCCTTAGCTTCTTAACCTGAGTGAGGTGCTCCAGCTTTATGCCCTCTGCCGCTCCTGTAATGGTGGCCTATAAGAGCCTTAAGCTTCTAGAGAAGACAAAAACAGGCAAGAGTATTGACCTCAGAGTATGTGAGAGTAAACCGTTTTTTTCCCCTCAGCTTGCAAATCAGTTGCTTCTACCTACACTATTGGAGCAATTTACACCCTACTGAGGAGCAGACATAGAGTTCTTTAACCACTGAGCGTGGATTGATTGGCAGCCGCTGTCTTCAACTACAACAGAGATGGAGTGAGCGCTTATACAGACTCAGTGGGGTGGGACTTCCCTGTTGAATGCTGCTTTATGTCTTTTCAGCCACATGCCATTTACATCTGCCCACCGTTTGAAATCTCCTTTGACTTTCTACTCCTTACAAAAGGAAGTGAAACAAGTTTTGCAGCAGCTATGGATAGCATCATGGCATTTTCTTCGTTTCCCCCAAAATGCACCTTTTGGGGGTTTTGTGCACAAGATCTTAAGGAAAGTGAATCTTTTCACATGAAAATTTTGTAAAGTCCTACTATGATGTAAGCTAATGGAAACTGTGGGAAATGCATTGTGAGTGGATGGGGCTATAATTGTTTCTTTGCCCTTTGAACAATCACATCTGTACATAACATGTTCCTGAGCCACATAATTAGTTTTTTTAATTTTAATTTTTTTAGAGAAAAATAATGTGTCTGCATTGATAGACGACAACTTAGCTTTTGAGTTTGTTTTGAATGGACAGTTTTATGTTAATAGGGAGTGATGGTCAGGATGAATTTAGGGCTGTGCTAACAGACTAAGGCAATTTATAGATTTACATTTAAAAGGATTTTGTACTTTATTGTCTCAGGTTGGAATACAACCCTTTTTAAATAGATATGTCTGGGGAATTATCATAGCAAAATACTTCAAAAGCAAGTGTATTTTGCAAGATGGATTATACCATTTACTTAAAAAAAATAAGGGAACAAAATGTCTGATCTCAACATCATATTTTCAGACTGTGTAAGAAGATTATATCCAGGCATGTAATTATGTTGAAATAATTATGTAATCATTTTGGTGACCATCCAGCCCACGTGGTTGAATTTACCATTTAATTTAACACTTTTTATATCTGAAGATACTCTAAATCAAGCAGAGATTTCGAAGCCTGACAAATTCTGACTGGATGGCTCATTGTCACCTTAGTCTTTATATCTAATTTTGGAAAAATTATCACAACTGTCTTTGATACCATGTTAAAAATGTATTCCCGGAGGGTTATAAGAAAAGATTGGGCCATTCTACTCCTCAATAGCTTTCAACATAACAATGTAGTTTTGAAATCATGATGTCTCTGTGACTAATTTTTCTAAACCCTGACCCAGTCTTCACAGTCTATTTATTCAACCATTTGTCAAAGAAAACTAAGTACCTTCTTATCATTACATTTAATAATTTCTGACAGTTACCATTTAAAATATTCACATTGTGGCATACATTGAAATGGTGATTATGTAGCATATTGTTAATAACTAATGACCTCACCATTACCATGTAAACATTTATATTTTCAGTGCCTATTATGTGCCATTCAGTACACAAATATTTATTGAACACCTACTGTGTCAAGTCTACTGGGTTCTAGGGATAGAGCAATGAATATAACAGGCAAAATATTCTACCTTCTTTGAAGACACATTTCAGTGTATTTCATTTCCATTTTAATGTCATTTGATAACCATACATATGAATACATGTGTGTGTTTTTAATGGATGTGGAAAGAATTGGCAACATGTCTGTTCTTTTGTGTTGGTTTCTTTAGATGGAAAAAACTGGTAGTTGCACAAAAGAGTTTTAAAAGGAGTGTCTAAAGTTATCTATTCTTAATATTTTAAGGCAGTGGTCCGTAAACTGCGGCTTGCGAGCCACATGTGGCTCTTTGGCCCCTTGAGTGTGTCTCTTCCACAAAATACCATGGTCTGAGCAAGTCTATTTTGAAGAAGTGGCGTTAGAAAAAGTTTAAGTTTAAAAAATTTGGCTCTCAAAAGAAATTTCAATCGTTGTACTATTGATATTTGGCTTTGTTGACTAATGAGTTTGCCAACCACTGTTTTAAGGGGATATAAGAAAATTTTAGAAAAAAAAAAAAAGAAAATTTTAGGCAAAATTGCATTAAAGACAAAACTGTCATGATAGTTAACATTGTTATATAAATGGCACAAATTCTGATTAACTCAAGAACAAAGTCTAATAAAAGAGTAATATGTAAATTGACCATCACAACAACACACAAGATAGCTACCCTCATGTGGTTAAAGATGGCTGCCCCCATGAAGACACAAGTTGGCCGCCACAAGATAGCCATCAGGGGAGGGATTTGGGAGGACCTGGGTTTACAGGGATCATGCCTAAATGGGCAGTCAGACATCCCTCAAGGGGTCCCAGATTGGAGAGAAAGCAGGCTAGGCTGAGGACACTCCCTCCACTCTGTGCACAAATTTCATGCACCGGGCCTCTAGACCTATAAATAAATTTCTAAGAATAACACTATTCCAAACAGAATAAAAAAATTGAAGTTTGCTTCTAGATAATTAAGACCACAGTAACCTAAATATTCACTTAATTGAGAAAGCATAAATATCAGAATAATTATGGCATATGATAAAGAAATACTATGAATGAATAAGTGAAATCTTTTAAGTAGTGGATAAGTCTAATTCTTTTTTTTTAATGTATTTTTTATTGATTTTCACAGCGAGGAAGGGAAAGGGAGAAGGAGAGAGAGTTAGAAACATCGATGAGAGAGAAACATCGAACAGCTGCCTCCTGCACACCCCTTACTTGGAATGTGCCCACAACCAAGGTACATGCCCCTGACCAGAATCGAACCTGGGACCTTTCAATCCACAGGCTGACGCTCTATCCGCTGAGCCAAACCGGTTTCGGCAAGTCTAATTCTTTAATGATACTGGACTAGTTTAATTATTAAAATTTAGTTATTAAAACAAGTTTAATTTTTAAACTTAAATATTTAAACACTTTTAAGTGAAATTAACGTCTAGAATTTTTTTCTCATTAATATGGAAAAGTATTCATTGTACATACTTATGTCACTAGCTTTTCTGTTTGAAAAATAGTATTGGTTCTAATTTGATTTATTCACCCTTAGCTTTGAGAAGAATCTATTTAATTAAGATTATTGCTATATCACTAGCCAAACAGGATTAGAAAATGGTAAACTTAACAATGATCATTCAACTCTTACTAGTTTGGTAACCATAAAGCCATTCTGAAAGTTTATCTACAATTCCTATATTTGAGGTTGGTGTAATACAGATGAGGCCCACATGTATATTTAAAAAGCACAATAAAGAAATAATTCTTGTAATCTGGTGACTTCATGCATGTGGACCAAGAATGTTCACATGGTAACTGTGGCCACTGAAAGTGGATGCTTTTCTAACATAAGGGCTGGCATGTGTTCAGTTATGTTCTAAGAAGCTCTCCATCTGCACTTTATTAGGCTCATGGTTCCACAGAGGAGAAAACAGAAAGATAAAGGGCAAGTTTAGGTTTGGGAGGAAGGAGGAGACCTGATTTGCCCAAAGGGATTGTAAAATGATGGGAGAGATTCCTTTCTCTTGGGTAATTCCCCCATTACCCTCCTCTGAGATAATGTAATGCCCTGAGAACTAGTTTTTTGCCCCTCTTAAGATCCTTATCTCTGAATTGATCAGATTCCATCTTGTCTCCTTTCCTAGACTTCCTGGGCATGCCAAAGCCACAGTTGCATAATCTTCTAACTCCTTCTCCAGAGCAGCCTTATCCAATTGGAAGAGAATGAGACATACATAATTCAAAGTTTCCTAATTAAGTTTTTTAACATTTAAAAAGGCAGTGAAATTAATTTTATATTAAACCTAGCACGTCCAAATATTACCATTTCACCACCTAATCAATATAAAAATACTGATGAGATATTTTACTTTATTTATAGTAAGTCTTCAAAATCTGGTGTGTATTTTACACTTACAACTTCCAGACTGTGAGCACACCTGGAGTAGGATTTAGAATGTTTCTATCTTTAATCTGAATCCTTCCTCAGCTCCCTCATTGCCTCATTAGGCAATGAATGAATGATCAGTTTCTATTGGCCTATTGTTTTAATCTTTTAAAGTTCATGTAGATATTACTAAAGAGTTAAATTTATTTTGAGTCAATATATACTAGAAATGCTTTTTCTAGTATAATCATATTATAGTTGTAAAACACAGCAGAGGTAAAGCAGAGTTGAGAGATTAGATTTAGGATTTATATTATACTAACTAGAGTCCTGGTGCATGAAATTCGTGTACGGGGGTGCAAAGAGGGTGTCCCTCAGCCCAGCCTGTACCCTATCCAATCTGGGACCCCCTCAAGGGATTGGGCCTAAACAGGCAGTCGGACATCCCTCTCACAGTCCAGGACTTCTGGCTCCCAACTGCTCGCCTGTCTGCCTTCCTGATTGCTCCTAACCACTTCTACCTGACAGCCTGATCACCTTTAACTGTATTTCCCTGCAGGCCTGTGTCCCCCACAACTGCCCTTTCCTGCAGGCCCAGTTACCCCCAACTTCCTTCCTCTGCCAGCCTGGTCACCCCTATCCTGTTTCCCCTAAAGTAAGACATCCCCTGAAAATAAGACCTACTTCCAGTTTTGCCTCTCGCCGTAATATAAGGCATCCGCCCGAAAATAAGACCTAATGCATCTTTGGGAGCAAAAATTAATATAAGACACTGTCTTATTTTTGGGGAAACAGGGTAAAGAGACCTCACACTGCCTGAACAGCTCCAGCTGCACTGCGGCCAATCAGTGAGCTGGTTTGCGATAACTACTACCATACCATATACAGGTAATAAATTTTTTCTTTTTGTTCAACAATAAATGTGTACCATATTCTTCTTCATGGAAAAATAAGACATCACCTGAAAATAAGACCTAGCACATCTTTGGGAGCAAAAATTAATATAAGACACTGTCTTATTTTCGGGGAAACAGTATAACTGCCCTCCCCTGAAGGTTTAATCACCCCCAACTGCCCTCCCTTGTAGGCCTAGTCCCTCACAACTTCCCTCCCCTGCTGGCCATCTTGTGTCCACATGCGGGCAGCCATCTTGTGTGTTGGAGTGATGGACAATTTACATATTACTCTTTTATTAGATAGATAGAGGCCTGATGCACAGATGGGGCCAGCTGGTTTGCCCTGAAAGTTGCCCTGGATCAGGGTGGTGGTGGTGGGGGTGGTCCTTTGAAGTGTAGGGCAGCCTGGGCAAGGGGCCTGTGGTGTAGTCTGGCCACTCTTCCTGGCGATCCAAACAGAGGCCCTGGTATCTGGGATTTATTTATCTTCTATGATTGAAACTTTGTAGCCTTGAGCCAAGGCCTGGGCCAGCCAGGGTGTGCAGGAAGCCTGGCTTCCTCCATTGCTGGGGAAACCAAAGCCTCCTCCTTGCTTGGTGGCCATAGCCATTTTTGTTGGGATTTATTTATCTTCTATAATTGAAACCTTATAGCCTTGAGTGGAATCCAGGGCTGACCAAGATGTGCAGGAAGCTTGGCTTCCTCCATTGCCAGAGAAACAAGCCTCCTGTTCACTCTGTGACCACAGCCATCTTAGTTTGTATATTCACTCCTGATTGGCCAGTGGGCGTGGCATGTGTGTGTAGCAGAGATACAGTCAACTTGCATGTTCCTCTTTTATTAGATAGGATAGTTCCTGTGTGACCCGGGGCAGATTGCTTAACTTCTCTGATCCTCTCAATCTAATCGTCTATTAAATGCTGTGGGATAGCATTACTTCTAAAGTCCTTTCCCATTCTCTGATGGTATAATTTGTTTTAGAACAAGTGCATTTTTTCTTTTGACAGATTATATTACAGAAATATAATAACTCTCCTTGGCTGACCTTTGCAAACAAACATGTGACCGTTTTTATTAATTTCTTTTGTATTTTATATTTTCATTTTCAAAAATTGAAAATTTTAGCCCTTGAAGATGATAGTATTTTTCTATATCCTAGCACATAGAATAATATGACAGCAGTGAATGTCAAATGAAGTTTAGTTACATTAAAAGCTATTTGTTATATTTTTCTTGGTGGATATATGTCAGCAAGTAGAGAATGTTTCAGCTGCTCGTTTTATTACCAAAGAGAGGTTTCTAAGTAGATTTGACCCTCAAAAACTAGAAATTGCATATTTTTCTCTATCTTTGTTTTTCCTGGAACCAAGAATATTTTGCTCATCTTGCTTTTCTAATCATGTTATTCCTTTGTTCAAAACTCTCCAGTGTCCAAAGAATATTTTAATCTACTTATTTTTAAAAAGGCCTGACTAGATGCTCATTCTGGTGCTCAGCCTCCCTACCTCATCTTATCCTGCACTGAGTCCCTGCACAAATCTGCCATTTCTGATTCCAGATTGCTCCATCCATCCCACCTAAACAGGCATTCCTTTTCTATGTCCTTTGCCCCTGCTCAGCACCCCACACAGCCTCTCCTCTCTTCCAATTATCGGAATTATTTCCATCCTTTAAAGCCACATAGAGTCAGCTCTGAGCCCTGTCTTTACCCCAATCCATAATTTAGCAAACTGTGCTAAAATAACATTTTTTTTCTTATTTGTTGTTATTACAAGCTGCCTTTAACAATTATGCCTATAGATTTTTGGACCAATTCTCCAACTAAATTGTTACATTCTAAGTTAAAGTTAAATCTTTTACTTACTGCTCCTGTTGGACTCTAGATTCTAGAACAGACCCCAAATATCAAAAGGGCAAATATATAGGCAAGCAATGAGACCAAGTCTGATAAGTATCAAAATTGGCACCTTGATAGACGAAAGGAAGGAGTAGAAGGCTGTTCCTAGGGGTAATCTGGGGTGGGTCCATGGAGCTGGTAAGTCCTAAACTCTTAAGTCATTTCAGGCAGTGAAAACTCCACTAATAAAACATTTATACCCAAGAGTTTGGAGTGCTTCCTGTTCCTCCTTCGTGATTCTGCTTGGTACACCAATATGATGTGGTAATTGATTGTGCAGCCTGGGTTCAAGTCTTGGCCCTGCCACTTACTAGCTCTGTGGCTTTGGGAAACTTATTTAATCATTTTTTGCTTCAGTTTTCTTAAATGGAGTAGAGGGATGATAATTTATTTTGGAGAAAGATAAAAAGAAAGAGAGAGAAAATTAGGAAGGAGATTTTAAATGAGTTAAATGAAGTAAAGAATTTAGAATAGAAAATGCTTTATGTTTGTTATTTTTACAGTGCCAAGTATTTTTACAAATTCTCACAGTGCCAAGTACATAGGATATATTCAATGAATATTTTCTGAATGATTGAACGTCGCCACCTATTAGTTATGAACTAATGCCCTTTGTCTATTACAGAATCATACATTTTCTAAAGATATCTCTCAGTAATAGGCTACTTTTTTGAGGATATGGGAGGTGTGTGTGTGTGTGTGTGTGTGTGTGTGTGTGTGTATGTGCTGGATTCATTTTGGCTCACGGGGGAAAATTTTCCAATTCTGAGATCAATGACCTGAAACTTCTTGTCTGCTCTGATTTCCAGCTGCCTAGATTTCAGATACAGCATGCCGTAGGCAGTGTTTGCAGATTTGTTGTATAGAAATCAGTACTCGGTGCACCTTATACTTTCACACCATTTTTGTAGGACTCAGTTTCCTCTCTAATGATATGTCTGTGAAATTAATATAATGGGGATGCCATTGATACTCTCCTCAATCATTTTAAGTTAAATTATTTGATCGTATTTTAAATTGCCTTTCTTAAGTACTTTTTTTTACCCATAGATGTTCAATGCCTACTGCTTCACAAATTATGAACTATGAATATTTTCTTAGTATGTAACAGGTCCCACATCTTAAAATTCATAGCTTTTTTTGCCTTAAATTGAGATTACTGCCAAGTCCTTGTTAAGCGTTTTTTTGTTGTTTTTTTTTCTATAGGAAATGTCTTTTTTAAAAAAATTAAATCTTAATTATTCAGATTATTACATTTGTTTCTCTTTTTCCCCCTCCATAGCTCCACTCCACCCGGCTCCCAACCCTCCTTCTACTCTTACCTCCCTCCTATTGACCTCATCTATAGGTGTATGATTTTTGTCCAGTCTCTCCCTGTACACCCCTCACCCCTTTCCTCCTGAGAATTATCAGTCCACTCCCTTTCTGTGCTCCTGATTCTATTATATTCACCAGTTTATTTTGTTCATCAAATTTTTAATTCACTTAATTTTTAGATTCACTTGTTGATAGATATGTATTTGTTGTTCATAATTTTTTGTCTTTTACCTTTTTTCTTCTTCTTCTTAAAGAGTATCTTTCAGTATTTCATATAATACTGGTTTGGAGTTGATGAACTCCTGTAGCTTTTTCTTATCTGTGAAGCTCTTTATCTGCCCTTCAATTCTGAATGATAGCTTTGCTGGATAGTGTATTCTTGGTTATAGGTTCTTGCTGTTCATCACGTTGAATATTTCTTGCCACTCCCGTCTGGCCTTTATCGTTTCTGTTGAGAAATCAGCTGACAGTCGTATGGGTGCTCCCTTGTAGGTAATGAACTGTTTTTCTCTTGCTGCTTTTAATATTCTCTCTTTTTCTTTTGCTCTTGGTATTTTAATTATGATGTGTCTTGGTATAGTTCTCTTTGGAATCCTTTTATAAGGGATTCTGTGTGCTTCCTGGACTTGTAAGTCTATTTCTTTCACCAAATGTGGGAAATTTTCAGTCATTATTTCTTTAAATAGGTTGTCAGTATCTTGCTCTCTCTCTTCTTCTGGCACCCCCACAATTCAGATGTTGGTACACTTGAAGCTGTCCCAGAGGCTCCTTACATTATCTTCACATTTTTGGATTTTTTTCTCTTCTTGCTTTTCCAGTTTAGTGTTTTCTGATTCTTTATATTTCAAATTTTTGACTTGATTCTTGCCTTCCTCTAATCTGCTGTTAGGTCTCTGTATAATATGTTTTATTTAAGTCAGTGTATGTTTAATTTCTAGTTGGTCCTTTTTCATCTCCTCTTGGGTCTTGCTAACTTTATCCAACTTTTCTAGGATATTCTTGAAAAACCTTATAAGTGTGGTTTTGAACTCTATATCCAGTCATTTGTTTTCCTCCATTTCTTTTGATTGTGATCCCTTCCCTTGTCTCAGCATTTTCACTATGCTGGGAGAACTCCTGTGTTGGGTTCAGCCTTATGATACCAGACTTGAAAAACTGCAAAAGCCTCTCTGTTGAGCTTGGGATGGGTGGAGTCTCAGGGCTTAAGGGACCGCCTTGCCTTCCAGTCGGCCCTGCCCTCCAAGGCCCCTCAGACTCACGTGGCTGGGTAATCGCTGGAGCTGTCCCTTTGCGCGCAGGTGCTCTCTTGCAGTGCCTCTAGACTGCTGCCCCTCCGGCTCCCCTGCGCTCCCGGACCACACTAGTCTGGGTCCCTAGAGTTTTGCCCAAAACTGGGGTTTAGTGGAGTTAGAAGTGGCACAGTTGGGAGGGTCTCTCTTCTGCCCATTCATGAAAGCCAGCGGCACAATCAGCAGTTGGTCCTTTGCGTGCAGTGCCGTGCGTGCCACCAGACTTCTGATCTTTTGTGACTCCCCTAAATTTCCGTGCACTTCTCCCCCTTCACAGTCCAAACTCTCCCTGTATGAGTTTTGGCTGGATCTGGGGTTTAGTGTCGTAGGATAAAGAGTTCAGTGCCTTTGAGAATCTCTGTCTCTCTCCCACCAGAGAAAACCAGACAGGTTCTCCAGCACCCGCTCTCTCCACGTGCGTATCTCCGTACCTGAGCTTTTTACAGCTCCTCTGGGTCTCTGTGAGTCCCTCTCTTTCCTTCTAGTTATAGAATTTCTACTCCGCCAGCTTTCCTGTGGTTCTGAATGATGTCCGTTCTGTCTTTTAGTTGTAGTTTTGAAATTGTTGTACAAGGCAGCAGTGTAGGTGTTTACCTATGCCGCCATCTTAGATTCTCTCTGGAAATGTCTTTTATTATTGTTACAGTAGTTTCTCAGAACAAATTGCATTAAAAGTACAAAAGCTACTTTTTAATATATGTATACTAGCTTTTTGAAGCAATGATTGAATAATAAACATGACAGTATTATAAGTGCCATAATTTTACTGAGAATTGTATGGTAGATTTTGGTGTTATAATAATATTTTTAAAGCATTTTTAAATAAAATAATAAGAATTATTCATAAAGTTTAAAATCTAGAGTCTACTGGAATAATAATGAAAATCATTATAATTATACTTTCACAAATACGTGCCAGACCTTTTGGGCTTGGTGTCTAAATAGGCTTCATCAACATCTTTTCATGGGTTCTCACCAGTTACCTTGGGGACAGGTAGCGAGCCTGTTTTACTGATTTTACAGATGGGTAAACTGAATCACAGAGCAGTTAAACCATTTGCCCAGGGTTATGTAGTAATTATATATATGTATCTGTGCTCTTCCCATTAGATTATTCTGCTGCTCAAACATTTTTTCCTATAAGCATAGATATTAATTGTACTTTCAGAATTCATTTTGTATTTCTATATAAGAAGGTAAGAGAGGATAGAAGATAAAGTTATCTTGGGAGAGGGTATATATATTAGTAAAGTGGCTCTAACATCGTGTTCGTTCATTTTTATAACGTTATCACTAAAAACGTGCTCTCCCTGAGAGTAAGGACCCACTTTGTCATAGTCATTTAATGGAGCACATCTATATATATAAAAGCCTAAGCAACTGTCTGACCAGTAGCTATGACATGCACTGAGCACCAGGGGGCAGACAATGCAGGAGCTGCAGAGCTATTGTGACTTGGCAGCTGCACTTCTCAGGTGACACACTGGTACCAGAGAGGAGGGAGACTGATTCCGTGGTGTGTTATCCAAGAACCACCCTGTCACAATCTGGGACCCCTTGGGAGATATTGGAAAGCTGGTTTCAGCCCAATCCCCACAAGCCAGGCCAAGGAACCCCACTGGTGCATAAATCCGTGCACCAGGCTTCTAGTTTAACAATAAAGTTAGTTTCATTTGAAAACAGCCACCTTCTGAAGTAATTATGCCAAAAGACATTTCAACACATCAGTCTATAATGCAAACCTGGAGATAATTTTTTAAAAAATATCCCCTCCCCAAATACTTTGATTCTGCCAGAAGGAAGACCTTTCTTTTGGGGTTTCTTTTTAGCATGGCAGAGATTCCTTACAACCAGAATACTTAAATCAGAAAGCTCTTAAGACACATTTCATATAACTGATGTTTGAAAATGTTATTCTGACTGATGTATGAAAATTAAGTTTTCCATAATGTGAAATTTTTAATCATGAAGAATGAGGAGATTCTGTCTGATTATTGGGTTAGAAATAGTTTCATGCATGCTCTCACAGGTTTTTAGTACTTCTTTCAATAGGTAAACACGTTTCTCTAGTGATAAATGTTAGTATCTATGAGGATAATAAAAGTGACTGCTGATAGTTTTGGTTAAAAATAGTCTTAAGCCTTTTAAGACTTTATCTCTTTAGAATTCGTATTTCTGCATATTTTGCCTCATTTACTTTTACACCACCCTTACATGGTGATTTGCATGGGTGGCACAGTTCTTACTATATAAGTAGTGAAACCCAGCATAGGTTAAGTAACTTACTTTTAATTTTATGCTACCTTTTTCCCCCCAGGCCATTTCTAAGGAGAGCATAATGCAGCAATGAGGGATTTTAGAGATAGACTTAAAACCCCAGGGCATTGAAGATCAAGGTTAGAGTCCTTGCCCTGGCTGATGTTGCCCAGTGGTTAGAGTGTCAGGCCATGTACCATCGGATCATGGATTTGATTCCTGGTCAAGGGCAAGTGCTTGGGTTGCAGGTTTGACCCCCTGCATTTGGGAGGTAACCAATCAATGTCTCTCCCATGAATGTCTCTCTTTAAAAATCAATGGAAAAAAATAACCTTGGGTGAGGATTACTGTCCCCCTCAAAAAAAATTATTCAGAGCCCTTAATGACCCTTACCTTCGAAATGCAAAAATGGTTAAAACTGTTGACATTTTACTGTGATCCTAAGTGAAGGTATTGCCACTGAGCAAAACATATTCAAAATATTGGGTATTGTTTTGTTCACTACACATCAGATAAAGGCAGATGACTTCATTTGCTGGTGACAACTGAACCGATTCTGGAACCTTGAATAGTGAGGGCAAAGAATCCTGCTTTGGTAGACACGATTTTTGGAAATAGGTGTCCAGGTAGTCAGTAGTGAAGCGTGCAGTAGTGGCTTGTTCCCCTGCCGGCCTTCCCCCAACGTGCTATGATACATTTTGAGCTCTCCCATTTTAGTTTCCATTATCCACCACCCAAGTTCTCAATTCAATTTCAGGCTCGGGCACAAGCCTGTAATTCTATTTGTTTTGGGTAAATTTAGCAAGCTGCTCCTGATTACACCTTAGCCAGAGACCATCTGTTGACTGGCGTGCCTCTCTCAGGAGTGGTTTCTGTCGGGGATGAATGGGAAGAGGATTGGAGCGCGGCTGCTATTAGTCAGCAGATGCCTCGCATCACGGATAGTTCTTCCTGCCTTTCAATCTGCTGGCTCTCTCTCTTGATGGAGTGTCCTGTGCCTGCGAGTCATTCCATCCTGAGGCAGTAAGAAGTGCTCTCCTTGGGGCCATTCATCAAGTGCTTCTGCTGGCGTTGGGTGGAAAGGAATTTAGAAGTCATAGTTTGATACACTGAAAGCACGGTCACATCCTCCTTTGCATGTCCTGAGTGTACACATCCCAAATGCTGTCCAGCACCTACGGTCACGTACTACCAGAAGTGCCTCCCTCCACCAGACCACAGGATACAGCTGTGCAGAATGTAATGCACAAACCTCCTCAGAGTCAGGCGCACAGACCTTGGAAGCGCTGCTTCCTCTGCTAAAATTATCGCCAGTTCTTTTGCGTCAAATGGGAAGATGTGCCAGATAAATTTAGCATGTTGAGGAGCAGCTTTGATGCTGACTGCATATGAGGAGGGTCCTTTCTAAAGGATGAGGCGTCCTTAGCACGTGGTTATGAGGAGACAGGGCGAAGCATAGCAGAGCCAGCCCCTTCCTGTTGCAGTGAGGCATGAGGGGAAGTGGATAAAGCAAACATAAATGAGCTTCATCTCCTTTTCTAAAAGAATTGGAGGAGGAAGGTGAGGGGAAGGAATGAAGGGCACTAGAAAAAAATTATTTCGGCGAAATGAGAGCGTTGGCTCCCGCCCTATGTTTGGGGAAAGGGAAAAAGAACAGCAGCCTCAGTGCTCAAGGCTGAGGTTGGTATAATTAACTGGTAATTAACTGGTTTCAGTAGGAAATGCCCAGGGTCATCTTAGAAACCCATCATATGGGGTATTTCTCTGGAGTTCAGCTGCTAAGGAAAGGGGTACAGAAGATTCAGAATTATATCCCAACTGCAGTACTTTAAGGCAAAAAAAAAAAAAAGTTTAAATTGGATAAAATTTAAATTACAGGATTCTAGATCCATTATTCTTTTTTTTTTTTTACCTAGTTGCCACCTGTTATTTTGATGTTATGGTCTCTCTCTCTTTGAAATGCCATCATTTAAAATGGGGCATTGCCCTCTACTCCTGTCTCTCACATCAAGTCAACATCCTTTATTCAGGTTATGAACCTCATTGCAGGTTTCACAAATTGAGGGTTAAGATGCCACAACAATAATGTAAGACTGTAGTAGATATGTTGAGTTTTTGTTAATAATGACTGTATTACATGTTATTATAATTCAAAAATTTTCAAGGAAATAGTGAATGACTGTGCAAAATACTGAAGTAATTTTAAAGGATTAAAATGATCAATCTAATAGAAAAATAATTTCTTTGCAAATCAGGGCAATTTGATTCTTTGCTATTAAACTGGTGAGTGAGAGATTGGCTTAATAATCTATAATATTTCCATTTAACATGTCATAACTGATATAACAGGATATACTGTATTTAAAACTATAGATCAACCCCAAAGCACATAATTGTTATACAAAGGAATAAGAAGCTTAATTTACAGATAAAGGCTCTATTTTGTTGGTTATTACGAAGGCAGTAAGAAATATCCTGAATGACCAAAGGGATATTTTTTAAAGATACTTAAAAAATAATATGTTAAAGGACTCTCTGTGAATGAGGCTTAACCTGAACAAATACATTGTTTTAGCAAAGGTCTTTGATCTTTTGGAAATGACATTTGATGGATATGCTAAAGAAGGCTTGTAGAAATTTTCCTAACTTTATGTTATGCATGCAATACCTTTTTATGTAGCCTGGTGCATGCTCTAAAACAGGAAGCATAAAACTAAAATGACAACCAGGTCTGAGTAAATAGTAAGTTGGAAACTCACATGGACTCCACTGTGAATTCTCCCTACTGGTTCACAGGTTCCTTTCTGCAGGCTCCAGGATGAATGATCCTGGCTGAAATGTTTCCAGGAAATATTTTTTTAAGTAATACTTTTCAAGATCTCGCTGTATGGAGAAACAGAGCCACGGTGATTTAAGGGGAAGGCGAATATCCCTTAAAGACCTTTGTCATAATATAGATCTGTTATCATATTTGAACACAGGCTCAGTTGCCTGCAGTGTCTCATGTTCTAGTCAGGACAGAGCAGGCTACTTTTTAAGGAACAAAAGGAGAAATAAATAAGACTAGTATGTGTTGGGGGTAGATCTAGAAGAAGGTATGAAGTAAGACGGCCACTCCATATGAGGACTATGCGGGGTTGACACAAGGCCAAGCTAATAGAGAGTCTTGTCTCTTTTTATGTAGAGAAAATTGAATTCAGTTCTTTTAACAGGGAGGCACTGTTGGGGGAGACAAGTATATGATAGGTCTCTGCTTTGTAAGAAGCTTATAGGGGAGTCACTTGTGCCGGTGAAATCATTCAAGAACAAAGACTGCATTAAAGTACTATGGTGAGAAGAATCTGCAAAGCCATGGATACACTCTTTAGGGCACACATGTGCAGTGGAAGGGAAGGTATAAAAAGATCAGCTTTCATGCCCTGCGGATCACGGTTACTAATGACAAATTAGTATTAGTTTTGCCTTATTGCAGATTATAAACAAAGCCCCACAAAACAACTTATTCCTAGGGATCAATTTCTAGATGGAAATTATATTGAAGTGGTCTTCCGGGATGGAGGTCCTGCTTTGAGAGATGCTACCCAAGAGTGGAATTTGGGAGAATTAAAAAGAGAGGGGGAGAGAGAACTGTAACTGATGCTATAGTAAGACTATTGTCAGTGCCAAGTCACAGCTGCCTTCTGCTAGGGATTCCTTCCTGCAGGCTGTGGTGTGAATGATCTGGGCTGAAGCTTGCACAGTACACTGCAGAACTGGGACTCTGACCCATGGGCTTACTCCTGCTGGCCCCTCTCAGATATTCCAGTTGATGTTGCCAGCTTTACAGTCTCTATGGGCCTATTTACCTTGGTAATTTGTACCTGATGCATTTATATGGGTGATTTCTTTTTCTCCCTGGAACCCTGGGAACTCATTTATTCACTAGTGCAATAAAGTGGCGGAGTGGGAGTGAAAACCCCCTCCCTAAAGCAAGGAGGGGAAGAATTGTGTAGGGAAAATAGCAACCACCGTAACTGCGAGTCTAATTAAAACACCAAAAAAGACTAGTCCTTATTTAGAGGTGGCTAATACTTGAATCTCTGTGTACATGTATGTAGGTCAATGTTAGTCTTATCTGTGGACATCACTGCTAACTTTTATTATTATTTTTTAAATCTATTGTCATTGTGTTTCATTTCAGAACAAAACAACAACAGCCCTAGGATTGAAACATAGAATTCTTTGGCCAGAGCTTGCCAAAACCATGCTTGGTTGTGTGTGTAGGGGAAATTACTTTGAATAACAAAAGCACACACAAGAACTGATAGAATAATAAGCAATTAAGGTGGATTAACAACAGTTGCCGAATTCCAGCTGTTGGCTGCAGATGCAGCCTGGCTCTTTAATTCAAACTAGTTGAAACATGTTATTCAGAGACCAGAAGGAAGAGAGTGTGCCCCCAGCGGTGCCCATATTGGGGGTAGCTTTCTTATTGTCCATTTATGGGGGAGTTAAGTGTCTAGGGTATATTTCACCATCTCCTATTTATTATGCTATTACTCGTCGTCCTTTGCCTTCTGTTATTTTGATATTTTCCTACATATTTTTTGTCCTGTTTGATTAAGAATGACTGACTAAAATCTGTATGCTTGCTTTTTTAGTTATGACATATTGAAAACAGAGAGGAGAGCAGAGTGCATCAGGACCTCTTAATAATGGTGTTCGATGTCATTTCGTTATCATGTTGATGAGATGCTATAGGAACCTAACTCTTGTTATATCTGTTAGCTTTTGGGAAAACTGGTTTTGTTATGTTGTTTCGCTTAAGGTTGCAGAACCTATCCGTGACCTTAAGTGAGAACTGCCTGTATGTGTTTGTCTCTATTTCCAACTCGAAAGAAGAGCTCACAGTAGGAGAAATTACAAATTCCTTTAGCTGCTATAAATAATTTTCTGGATTGATTCCTGGGCTAGCAATGAGGTGGAGCCTTCTTAAAGAGGAGAGTCTCATATAATTATAGCCCCAAGCACACAACCCTGGGAAACTGTATGAACAGGTAATTTACAGGTAATCGCCATGTGTAATCTATCCCCTCCAGCCTTACCACAAAGCCTTTTGTTGCCATCAAACTTGTTCTTGGAAGGTGGAAGGCACTGTTGTTGTAGATCAGGAATAGGCTCTCTCACAGCAATGGCCAGGGGTCTGGAGACCAGGCCAGCTTCCTAGGCATGCAGCCAGTTCAGTAACACAGTGACTCAGAAGGACCCTGTACTTGTTTTAAGTCTCTGCTGTCACCGTCTCAATATTTTTAGTTTTACCCTTGAACTGGTGTTCTGTAAGTGGAGCATATACATGAGCAGAAGTGGCATATAAAATATGAGTTCACCTGTTGGGGCACAATTTGCATATAGCATTCACAGTACCCCCTAATACAGACCACGATACATGGGAATTCAAGGAGACTACAAGCCCCTGCAAGGTAAGCATGGTGCGAAAGCTGCCCATTTCCTTAGTGTCAGTAAAATACGCATGTATAAGAAGGAATATTTGAAAAGTTGAGTTAGCTTCATGCAGTGTTTCCACTGTTCTGGTAAGAACAAAAGGCATGTGCATATATAAGCTACAGTATTCGGGTTGCATGATTTTGGTGATTACACATACAACTTAAGTGCTCTTATATTTGCCATTAATACTGTCATTGTATTGTATAAAATTAATAGTAAAACTCATGCTAATAATAAGATATTTTAGTTTTTATTTAACAAATTAAATAGCAAAATCAATCAATCAATCAATCGTAAGAAATTAGAGGCCATGGGAGAAAGGATAAAGCTTTATATTGAATGCCCTTAATGGCACTTTTTTCCTGCTGTTTGAACAAGGGGCCCTTCTTTTTGTTTGGTAATAGGCCCTGCAAATGATGTAGTGTACCCCACTCAGGTGGTCTGTAGTCTCAGATTTAACTGGGTGGTATTGAAGGTGGTGCTGAGATCTTCTGATGCTCCCCAGGTGGCCTGTTGACATGCAGGCACCACACAGATACACATCTGCACCTTCTTAAGAGCCTTAGCTGAAGCAAAGAATTGACCAGACAGGTTCCCATTTAATTAGTTTCCACCATATTTCTACATGTTCAAAGAAATGTTTGCAGGCTTTATGTCCAGGCCACCTATATTTTTATGAGTTTCATTTTCTCCAATAATGTGTCAGAGTCCTTTGACTTTTTAGACATGGTTGGTAAAAAACGAGGAATTCTGGAGCAGCCTAGTAATGCTATTAAATAGCTCTCCCTGCCAACCCTCTGCCTCTGACCTTCTCTTGACTTTTCTGTTTTCAGCAGAATGTTTACTTGTCTTTGCAAATGAGTTAGGAGATGTGAGTGTGTTGATTTATTTGTCCTCAAGAATATCAACAGTTCTCTGATAAAGGCAGGCCTACTACCACAGACAGGAACACTGTCAGACCAATGCTTCATTCATATCACCTAAACCCATATACCACTCTGGCCCAAGGTGACTTATTAACCAGCTTCTAGGTCCACACTGGGTTAATAAATGGAAGTCACCTTTAAGAGATAGTCTAAAACCACAGGTCCCTACTGTGGGCCAGGGGGAGAGCTGATCCAGGGGAGGGCAGGCAGTGAGCCATGCCAAAGAGTCCAGGGGACATTGTCTCCCAGAGTTTAACAAAAGCCAAGACTCTAAATGTGAAATGACTTGCTCCTGGGCGCCAACCACATGAAGGGTCTACTTGATACTTTGCTAAAACCATTTTATCTCAGCAGGAGAGACTGTGGCCGCAGGTGTGGAGGAGAAGCCAGAAGCCCTATCCTTTATCTGGTTTTTGTCATAGGTTTCCTGAGCTTGATGTATTTTCCAGTCCATTTCCCTAGGAATTAGCCAGGCACTTAAGGAAGTTGCTGTTATTTTTTAAGTTCATTCTCTTGCTTAGAAAGCCCCAAACAAACCATATCAGCCTTTGCCTTCAGCAAGAGTGACAATATTTTTTGGGACAGACATGTTTGCTTCTTCTGCTACAGTCTTTTTGTGAGAACTGGTAGTTGCCCCTTGTGTCTCTCCGGTAGGTAGGGTGGTGATAAGGTACATTCTCCTCATTAAACCAATGATCATCCTCTGTTGAAATGGAAGCAGACTAAAATGGAATAACTTAAGACATGACCTCTCAGAAACTTTATTTGCACCATCTTGTCTGTGACAAAGAGCTGCAGAATGGAATTTTCTGTTTTGTTTTCAAATTTATTCTGAGGGGAGTTGTATTGAGATTGGCAGAAGAGAGAGGAGATACTACTAGTATCTCTAGTATACTATTAGTATCTGGGCAAGCAGTCAGGAGGTCACCTTCTTGGTCTCATTGGAGGCCAGGACTAGAGGCTAACCAGGCTTTCCTCCTGCCTTTGTCTATGGAACCCACCTGCCAGGCTCTCCTAGAATTCACTTCTGCCTAGACTGGATCCAGCAATCAGTCAGCAACTGGCGCAGAGCCTTTTTATACCAAACACCCTGGGTATTAAAAGAGCTTGGCTTTTAGGGATAATTGGAAATGCGTTTGTTTGTTTTTTAATGTTTCATTTTTTTCCCTTTTGGGCAGGGGGTGAGGGTGGGGATGGAGGGTGATGAAAAGCCAGAGTCTTAAACTACTTTGAGAACACATAGTATTTGTCAGACCCCTTCATATTCCTCTCAAATGTCTGTCACTTTGCATGTTGCAGGGATTCAATAAATTTACTAAACTGAATAACCTGAATAGATTAGGAATTCATGGGTGCTTGCTGCCTGAGTCAGTGATGCCATCATAAAAGAGATTGAGGTAAAATAAATATATCAACTGTTTTCTGTTTTGTTGCTGGTCATTTTAGTGTAATTAAACTCATTGTAAAATAATGTTTAGAATACAAACTATGGAACCAGATTACCTGGGTTGCAGTCTCAGCCCTAACATTAGCATGCCATATAACTTGGGTAAGTGTGCCTCATTTTCTCGCCTATGAAATGAAGACAATAATCATATGAAGCCTATGGGTTGTTGTGAATATTAAATGAGTTAATACATATAAAGTGCCTAGAACTATGCCTATGTTCAATCAGTATACTATTGCTATTATTCTAGAGGCAAAGTATACCAGTTTGGGCCAAGGGAGTAAAAGGAAAAAAAAGGAAGAACCAATAGCTCATCATAAAGTTTGTGCAGGTAGTAATCTGTTTGCACATAAAGGTCCCTTAAACATATAAGCTAATATTCTCCTACCATTTAGCAGTTTACCAATTCAAATAAGGACAGAGTAAGTATATGACTTTGGTTTTCTCAAGTCTTGTTATTTATTTGGTTTTTCTCGGAAAAGGAATTTAGGCTTTAGGGCCATTCTACTCCGGCAGTTTTCTTTCATTGCGTGCAAAGCAGGCTGGTGGGAATGCCAGGAGCCTTGGCCAGCCCAGCCAAACCGAAACAAGATGTGGAAAACACTGCAATTACTACATACTTTGAGCTCCTGAAGTCCTTTAATTTCTGTTATCAGCAACTCCCTTCAGATAATAACTGTGGAGATAAAATAAGCCTTAAAGTTTGGTGGAAGGGAGGGAGAGCAAAGGATTTTATTGGCCTTTTACTTCCTATTTACTAAATAGTATTTGGTTGTAAAAGACAATTACTAACCTATTGAGTCTGCTCTAGAAATGAACAAATAAAAGTAATTATTGCATAGGGGCATTAAGTAATAAATAGGACATATTTACTTTTCCCTAGTTGATGGCTTCAAATCTTGACTCTATCATCAGCATTTTTTGGTTCCTGGTTGAAAATCAAACACAAGAATAAGCCTTAAGGCTATTTTTCTTTCAGGGCAAATTGAGGAACCTAATTCATCATCAGCCCATTTTGTTCTATGAAGTCCTTAAAGAGTTGGCTTCATTATCTAATGGTATAGCCTGGTGTGTGAGAATGAATGATGTGGCAAAACACATTCATGGAGGTTTGTGGGTCATATTGAAGAGAATAAGATGATAACAATAGGCAAAGGAAAGAATAGGCATTTGCTTGAAATACTGAATATTTGTCAAGAATAACTAGAGAGAAAAATAACATGCTTTACTTTAAAAACACATTATTTTTAAAAATCTTTAACTTTTATAATATTGAAGCAGATAATGGTGCTTCTAGTTGAATAGTAATTATACTAAAATGATAACATAGACTCTTTTTTAAAAAAAAAGGTCTGGCTGAGTACAGTGTTTTAGATATCAAGTCTCTGAAGCATTTTCCAAAGTCAGTTGTGAATATTGTTGTTTTTTTTTTAAGATTTTTAAAAATGTGTGTATAACTTTATAAGACTAGATGATTTCCTTTAAACATAGTTTAGGAAAGTTTTGTGGATTTCATGCTTTTAATTTTTTTACAATTAAGTTCTCATTTTTTTGAGTATAATACATGGCATGATACACATTTCAAAAACTACCGAATGGTACACAGTGGAAAATAAATCTCCTTCTCATTCCTGTTCTCTAATTATCCAGTATTTCTTATAAGATCATAAAAGTTGCAAACTGTCCTTATTCCAGTCCCCAAAGAGGGAGAGGGGAACCATAGTGGAAGCCTTCTGCATTGCCATTGAGAAAATACTAGAACTAAGAGTCCTGCCCATTTGGAGCACATCCCATCCCATAACTTTTAATATGCCCAGAGGAAGAGCCTTGTCCTCTAACTATTACCCTGGAGGCATATTGGCTAGACCTTGGAAAACCAGCATTTGTCCTATCCCCAGTGGTGACAAAGCCAAGAGGCTGTGAACATTTATAACTGAATTCTGATAACACTTGTGCTCCCAGATTCATAAATCATGTCAAGATGTGGCTTGAATGAGAATAAATGTAAAACGTGTTCTTAAGTCCTAAGTAGGCATAAAACCCAGCTAGCTATCTTAGAGCTGGGGTTTAGGATTATCGAGTAATTTTACCTGAATTAGCTTTCTCCACGTATAGTGACAGGAGTCAACAGTTAGTGATCCCCCCAGGCACCTCCTATGTCTGATGACTCTGGAGTGTAGGTGGTGACTGGCCTTGCCCTACAAGTTAGGTGAAGTTTGATTCCTCCACTGGCATCTCAGGACTGCAGGGTGACCATGCAAGAAATGTTTCACTTCCTTTGAAGTAATTGATTTGGTGTTTCTGTATTGGAAAGTATAGTGAGATTCATGGAGAAAGAATAATTATTTAATTGAAGATGTGGGTGGGATGGCTTAAAAACAAATATACTGGGAAGGCATAGTCCTCACCATGGGTGTGTGCTTTTTCTCCTTTTGTGACAGTATTGATTTGAAAACTTCATCGAGTTCAGTTGCAGGACTGGAACATTGATGTTAGACCTCATGGGTAGAGGTGTGAAGTTTCAGAGTCCTTTCAGGTCACACAGGAATTTTACTTTCTCGGTTTTTTGCTTGTTTGTTTTATTAAGATCAATCCAATGCAATTTTAAATCTGTGAAGTTTTGTTTAAATTTTGTTTGGCTCAGTACATGAATAGGTGAAATGACATACTGAATATGTCAGTAACAACATTAATGCTTATATTGTTAATATACAGAAGTAGGCAAAAGTAAGTTTACAGTCATCCATATAAAAATACAATAATAAATAATACAAGAATGAATTGTTTCACCACTATAAACCTACTTTTGCCCTACCTTGTACTATGTATACTTGAATTCTGTCTACAACATATTCTATTTTGGAAGATTTAAGACTGCGTCCCTGAGATTTGAGTTTTAGACAGTTTCTTTAAAGAAGATTTTCAGTTTTCCCTCTTAATATATTTTTTCTTAAGGATATCATTTTACTCGGTGAGTGTGAATGTGTGTGTGTGTGTGTGTGTGTGTGTGTGTGTGTGTGTCTTAAGAAGAGGTACACAGTGAAACTAGCAGAATGGAGTTCAGTTTTTGACTTGGAATTCATTAAATAATGAGATGTTTTTAGGAGTACATGTTGACAGCCATAGCCATTTTAAAAATAATAATACTTCAACAAGAAGTAGCCCCTGCAAACTCCCATTTGATCAGGAATAACCAGAGATATTTGGGCAACCCAACACAAGATGAGATATGGGCATGTTACTTATTTACCTCATTTGTCATCTTTGCCTTTATGGAATAAAGTGACAAAGGTCAAGATGAAATGGACAATAAGCCCAAATAGTGTTTAGAATAAGCTTTGAAAACATCACTGATTTGCACAGTGTATATAATTTGTAAATATTAAATGAATGGACAAGTGAATAGATGAATCAATCAATAAAAAAGCATAACCACATTCCAAGATGGGGGATAAAACTTGCATACAGCTAGTATTCTAGCTGCTTGTAGCTATAGTACACTTTCTTTTTGTTTATCTTACTGTCACTTTAGAAGTAATATCTTCAGCAAAAAAACTCATCTACAAAATGGGAAAAACAAACCTTCCTCCCAGCATTTGTATTGTAAGTATACCAGCATTTTTGTAGGACCACAGGCTCAAACCAAACATTAATTTTTTTAGAGGCCTTGAAAGCAGGCAGTGGGACTGTGAGACTTCCATATTTCCATAGGCACTACCTGCCAGGTTTCAGCATTACAGAGTCCAGCATTTTGGAGAAAGGAGTTGATACATAGATTCAAGAAGAGTCCAAAGACCAAAGATAATTTTGAAAGACATTGGGGGTCAGAGGATCTTCAGCTAAAGGAGATAGGAGACTACTCCTTGTTTAAGGACCCCATGCTATTTATTAAACAATTTGTCCTACAGCAAGGTGAAGACATACACTTCAAAGAATATGGTTTCACAGGGTAGGTTTACAGAAGCATTGTCAGATTGGGGAATAGCCTACAGCTATTCAGGTGTTTGGCCAACAGGAGGCAATAAAATGTCCTGAGCTGTCTGACAGCAAGCAATAATATTCAGGTTTGGGAGAAGTGCTGGTTAGCCGTTCCAACAGGTGAACTACATTTGACTCAACCCTTGTTGAGCTCCACAAGCTTCACCAACCTTTTGGTGAAACTCTTGTAATTATGACATGTTGGAATTGGTTCCTGGCAACTACCCCCTTTAAGTACATTTCCCATCTAATGTTGTGTATAATATAATAGCCTGCTAGCTGGTTTCTCCTACCTCACAGCATAGGGAGTAATTTTTTCTATAATCAAATTCAGCAAATATTTGTTGACACCTGTTATACAAACACTGTGCTTGTTGCTACAGGGGACACAAATATGATGAAGTCATAGCCCCTATTTTCTGGGAGCTTTTATAATCAAAGGGAGAACAAAAGCAGTACAAACAGAGCTGCCATTCAGATCACAAGGTTCTAGGAAGCTGATGGAAATTTCATCTTTTCCCAGCTCAAGAAGATACAGTAACTCCCTATCACCTTTTGGATCAAATAAAAGATTCTCAGTCTTCCTAATTTGACACCATCCTAGCTGCTTAAATTTATGTTATATTACTATCCCACAAACCTCTATTCTGCTCCTGTCCTCTCATTAGTACTGCTAAGAACACATCCATCTACACATTCCTTCCTTCCTGTATTTGTTTAGGATTTCTGCAAATACCAACTGTTTGTTCAATACTGTGCTAGGTACTGTGTGGGGAAAAAACTGAGGCAATCCCTGCCTTGAGCAACTCACCATCTAGTGGGAGGAGGCAGACAAGAAAATATTTCAAGCCAAGGCCGGTTTGGCTCAGCGGATAGCCTGCGGACTGAGTGGTCCTAGGTTTGATTCTGGTCAAGGACATGTATCCTGGTTGCAGGCACATCCCCAGTAGGGAGTGTACAGGAGGCAGCTGATCGATGTCTCTCATTGATGTTTCTAACTCTCTATCCCTCTCCCTTCCTCTCTGTAAAAAATCAATAAAAATATATTAAAAAAAAAGAAATAAAATATTTCAAGGAACAGTGTGTATAGGCTTGTAAGAGAAGGCACAGAGCACTGAGCAAGGACAGGAGCTGCAGGCCTCCGAGAGGAAGGGACTGTTGCCAGAAGTTGATGACAGACTCACGGGGAAGGGAGGGGAGAGCATTCCCTACAGAAGTTTGTGGAATAGTTCATGGAGCACAGCAGAATGCGGCTCCATCAGGATGCTGGGGACAGGAATATGGCGTGGGTGCCACCGGGCAAAAGTAACACTGGAAACTCTGGGAGCCAGATTATTGTGGTCATTGACTTTTATGCCAAGGAGTTTGTTGTTTTTGTTGTTAATCCTCACTTGATTTTTTTTTTTTGAGGGAGTAGAAGGGAAGGGGAAGGTAGAGAGAGGGAGGAGAGAAACATTGATGTGAGAGAGAGACTTCAATTGGTTGCCTCCTCCACACAGTGAGGATTGAACCACGTACATGCCCTTGACCTAGAATCAAACCCAAAACCCTGTGGTACAAGGGTGGATGCTCATGCTCTAACCATTGAACAACACTGGCCAGGAAAAGGAATTTTTGCTTTATCTTTTGTCTCAGGGAAATCCACCAAACTCCAAACACAGATGTGAACAGATGTGGGTCTTAGAATGCTCTGGCAGCAGTGAGGAGATCTGAATGAGAGATACTGGAGACAGACAGGCCTGAGTGTTGGAATATTCCCAGCCCACGGGGAAAAGGCAGTAAGGAGATCCTAAAGGATCTTCCCCTGGGTCTTCCCTGATGTGGGATACATGTAATTTTCAGGATGGGATAGATTGTGCTTCAGTAGCAAACAGCCTCAGGATCTCAGGAGCATGTCAAAGCTTATTATTGCAGATGACTATTCACCATGCAGTGATTCAGTATAGCCTCTAAGGCTGCATCAGTATTGTGTGTGGCTTTCTCATCTCTATACAAGCTTCCATGTAAAAGAACACTGAGAGGTTTGCTTTAGCCCACAAGTGATTCACCTTCTTTCTGGTCACAATTCTGCTTAATTATTGTGTGTGTGTGTGTGTGTGTGTGTGTGTGTGTGTGTGTGTGTGTATGGTGGTAGTGGGTAGGTAATAGTAACATGCTTAGAAAGAGGAGATTGTGAATAGGGGCGAACTATAGAAACCCCTACCACTTCATAATCTATTGTCAATTTTTTCATTACTTTCCTCAGGATTTCTGAATATTACTTGACCCACTCTTTCTTGGTCAATCTCTTTGACTTTTTCTTCCCTACTTAGCTGACTTTTAAAATAGGTGAGAGTTGATGGAGCAAACCCCAGTTCCATTAGTTCCCTGTATATTACAGTAAAGACAGAATAAATGAGTATCTGTAGCTTTTGAACATAATCCATAGGAAGTGGGTATGGCAATAATTATTTCTGGTCCCACACAAAAAGCTAACAGATCAATTCTTCTTTCCCAAGGACCAATTCTACCACAAACATTTCTGCCCTGAGAAAAGAGAGATTCATTCAATAGGAGCAAGGCTAACCGTTTATCTGTCATCCCGCAAACTTGAAACACTTATATTATCCTGGTGTGCCTCAGGGGGTTGGCTTGCTGGCTTTCATGTCTGCCTGAGAATTCACTACTATGAAATGTGGTATAGTCTTGCTTTATTTTATTACGTTGACTTTGCATTTTAATATTTTTCATTCTTCAGAGCTAAGAGGGAACTTTCTTTTCTCTACCCATTTTCTACCTTGGGACACCTGCAAGTTGAAGCTGGCTAACCTAGGCCATACGGTGTAGACAGAGTCCAGGTGCAGAAAAGGGCTTCCAATAGAAGTTCAAGGAAAAAGAACAGGCTTAGGAATTCGAACCCTCCCCTTAAGTGTTTATTTCTTGCCTTTCTCCTTTTGCCTGTTCCTGAAAAAAAATTATTTTCTTTTAACTTTTTTTGTTTTCTTCCATTTTTCTCCTCCTGGGATCTCTCTGGCACCATTACTTTTAAGATCTATTTCCCTTTTTTATATATACCTCAATTGGGTCATTACAGCTTTTGCTGGCAACACTGCTGTCTCTGGATTGTGATGCAAGTGCAAAAGAATCATAACTGACACAACAATAATAACTCGTCATCTTCCCTGTGTCCTACTACTTGCCCTGGGCCTTAGATGCATTATTTCTATACTCCTTTACCACTGTCCTATTTAATTAATTTGGGCTCATAGAGTTGTAAAGTGGCAGCACTGGATTTCCTAGTGATCTTACTCCCAGTGCCAATGCTCTTAGAATTAAATCTTGGGGCAATTATAGTTTGTGTCATTGACTCATATGTTTGAAACTCACAAGATTTTGCAAGAGATCATCTGGTGTCACCCCAGCCCTTCAATTAGTCCCTCTAATTTCAGCAGACTACATGCACAATGTCCAATGCATTGGATCTATTTAAATCTTCCATAGTGGTTATGAATCAGATCTGCAACGTGATTTGTGCAGTGAGAAAGAAATTCCTCCTGGTTATCATTGCTACAACCCAGCAACTTTTTATGCTGACTCCATGAGCAAGAGAAGCAGCAGTTTGGAGAACCGGCCATCCCCTCTTACTGTGGGCACCTTACTCCATAATTCTCAGAAGACTGGAAACCATTAACCTTGGCAGGGGAGCAGAGAGAGCTCCTGAGCTCAGCTTGATCGAGATGCTGAAGGTGTTTAGCAGTTGCAAAGTCGCAGCTGTGTTACCTGTTTTGCACTAATTAGGAGTTCCCATGAATCTGCTTGACAATCAAGGACAGAGTGAACTTTAAGGCAGATCGGTACCGTGGGACGGTAAATAGTTCTCAGGCAAGCAAAATCAAAATCTGCACCCAAGTACTATGTTTTACTGAGACTATAAAATTTCTTTAATAATGTGGATTCAAATGCATTAAAAAAAATCTAAACTAGGTTTTCTGCCACTTGGCAAAGGTCCCTCTCAGGGAATCACACTGCTGCAAAGCCTTGGCAGTGCATGTAGTTATGTGTGTGCTGTTGGCCATCAGATAAATAGTTCTTTTAACACCAGCCTTAACAAATTAAATCTCCCCTTTCAGTTGCCTGGTTTGGGACTAATATGTCATAGGCAGAAAGCAGCTTAGCAATGAAGTAGCTACAGATCTAGAATAGGAAAGCACAAAAAGGTCTCCTAAAAGTCATACTTGATGAGCCATATTTTTAAGATAAAATGTTCCCAAGTTAAGTTTTCTGTGCTTCCTTGCTTCCCCCGCTCCACCAACTAATTTGTACATGCATGTCTCTCTCCCCATCCGCTTGAGTGTAGGCCATGAGGGCCCTTAAGTCATGCTCTTTTGGTTTGCGCTCCATTCCTCAGGGACCTGGTGCTATGTGCAGGCAAAGCAACATTGCCTTGTCACCATCCCGAATCTGAGAAGAGACAGCAGCCAAGATGTGACTTACAGCTAGGAGTGAGGAGTATGTGCAGAGTTTAGAAAAACCTGCACGCCACGAGGCAATGTTGAAAACTGTAAATATAATTAAGCCAGGTGGCTTCCATGACAACACAGAGGATTAGGGTCTTGGTGGATCTGGCAGACCGTTGATAAACCTATGCGAATGGATGCCAGTCTATATATAGCCCTTCTCCCCAGATAAACAACAACAACCACCACCACCTAGTTTGATGTCTAAATGAAGTAATCTCTAAAAAGAAAAGGGAGATTATATTTGTTAAACTGTATAAAAAAATCAGAAGATAATATGGCTTTGTTCATAGTATTGCATAAAGAAGATTAAAGACGAGGAACAAGCTGCTTAAATACTGTAAACTAATTAGCTCTACGAATTGTTTTCCGAGGTTCATGAGATATGAAACATTGGCACCAGTGCGTGAAATATACTCTGCCTCAGTGCTCTTTTCAATTTATTTTTTTGTTAGTGTCATATGTATATAAAAAAAGAGCAGCCACAAAGAGAGAGGTTACAGAGGGAGACCAAAGCCTGTCAGATGATTGAGGCTGACATTTTGTCATCTGAAGCCTGGCACGGGAGGGTCCCCCTCTAATACCCTGTATAAATACCAGCTTCATTTTCTGCCATCACAGGCTACATTGCGCAAATGATGTCATGACAAGGCCCAGAGGAATTCCTGCTGCTGCTGCGAGTGCTCAGGCAGCTCCCAGCGCAGTAGGCCCAATCCAACTGATGCATCCTTAATTTGGTTCCCACGATTTGGGTTTTTACTGAGAGCAGATGAAGAGGACCCGGAGTGAGGGTGGGGCCAGGGGCCCGCCATCCTCAGCTTGGCATGCTCTTGTTCGAACAAGAGGTTTATTGTGGTCTTGTCTTAAAATTGAATGTTTTCAGGTGGCGGGCCAGCCAAGGCTAAGTTTGTATCCCCAGAATAACAGATAAGTAGATTTATTTAAAATAGAATAGTAAGCTTTTTTATGTAGCACATTTTTTTTTCCCAGAAATTTAACTTAGAATTATATTTCTGGGACAGTGAGTGAACTCTGTTTTTACCCTGACTCTTCATCTATTTTTCTGCTTCCCTTCCTATATGCAGGTAACATCCTCCCTCACTATTACCATAAGCATTCCCAGATCTCCTAGTCATAGGAATCACTGTTTTCTCTGAATTCTCAGAGAAGTAGGTATAAAACTAGGCATAAAATACCATCCACTTTTTGTTTTGCCACCAAACATCTTAAAGGCACACTTGCTATTATTTTTTTTTCTCTGGGTCACAGCCCAGCCCTATGGAGAAGGCTGTCTCAGCAGGAACTGACCAAACCCTTGTTGTCAGACCCACCAATCCCAGTTCTCTTGGAGCCAGGTGGTCATGCACATCCACCCCAGAATTCAGAGCCTATTTCATAGCCCATCTCCTTTTCTGAAATACTCCTGAGCCTAGGAGAATCATGGGATTTCCTTTTTTACAGTTGAGCATGCTTAGTGCTTATTTCTGGCTTTTGCCTCTCAGCAGATGTTAATTCCCCATTGCCTGCTGCACACCTCTCGTGTCTGTTTTGTTCATGGTTGTATCTCCAGGTTCCAGAATGATGCCTGCCTTTATAGGAACTCAGTAGATACATGCTGAATTAATTAATGCATGACTCTTCCCAGGATGTTCCCCTGTCAGCTCCTAAACTCAAGAAGTCCATCACCATACCTATTTCTTTTGTCTGCCAAACTTAATTCTACTTAATTGTTCTGTCATTGAGGGCTAGTTCACCTCCTTCCCTTGATTCTGTTTTCAGTCATCAAGTTCTCCTTTCTGCTCACTTCTGAGCAGTCACCCATCCTGGAAAGTTGGCTTCCCCATCTCTCAATCCTTCCCTTCCTCTCCACTCCTCTTACCAGGCCCTGTGCAAGCCCTCAGTTAGTCTTTCCTGGACTATTTCCCTCAAAAGCCTGTGGCTGCTTTCCCAGACTTCTCTTCATCCCCCACTTAGCTATCAGAATCACTTCCCTAGCCTCAGGTCTGAATATGTTGAAAAACCTAAGATCACTCCTTATCATCACAAAGTCAAGATGGTTCTTGATTAATAGTACCCAGAGCTTCAGCATCCATTTGATCTGAGATTTATTTAGATGTCTCACTTCATTCTTCCTATTTCTGTCTTTGCCCACTCAAGCCAGTCTGCCCTGTGTCTTGGCAGTTTGATTCTGCTTCTATTGTGACTTCTGAGAAGGCCCCTGTGGAGTGCTCCTTTAAGGATTGTTTGCCTTTTACACACTTACCAAAGGGAACCAGGTGTCCACATAGCTGGTTTATTGAACACCTTTCCTTCCCCACAAGAATGCCTTGGAGGGCAGAGTCTGTGATATCACATGGCAAACAAATTAGTGCTTTACATGGAGCCTGGTGCAGTACATTTAAAAAATACGAATTCTAACCTTTATTATATTCTACCGTATAGTATAGTTGATAATTGATAGTTGGCATTTCTTGGTTCCTGTCACTGAACTCATTAGGGGCAGAGAGCATCTCCAATACATCTTTCATAGGGCAAGAAGGTGCACACACAATGTGCTTGAATTTAATTTTAAATAAAAAGAGTGAATGTTGACTGGGTAAAAATGTAGATAATTTTAGCTTGGTTTATAGAAAACAATTCTTAAATTTGAGCATTTGAGTATATTTTATTAGTCGTATCAAAATAGTAAAAATGTTGGCATTTCCAATTTCATAGAACCTTGTATCTATGAAGCATATCTGTAGAGCACTTTTCACATGGACATATGGATTCTGTATTTTCTAATGACTTCTTAAAAACTGGTAGAAGCAAGTACTTATAGTTTTTTTTTTTTTTTTGGACATCACATTGTAGAATTAAAGCAGTACTATTTAAGAGAATTTGGGTATTTTTATCTTTTTTATAAGAGAATATTTTCAGATTGCTGCCTAGTATTATATTCTGGAAGCCTTATTTCCTTTATTTTGTTTTTCAGAATGTACTTATATGAATTTCTTTGCATGTAGCAAATTAAGAATAGAGGCCCTGCAGTCAGATTTCTCTGAGATTTAGTTTCCTAGTCTGAAAAAATGGGACCAGAAATAATCCTATTCATCAGGATGCTGGGAAAATTTGAGATGGTACCTAGAAAGCTCTAGCAGCATGCCTGGCACATACTCACTGGGAACATGGATAAGCAATATCATTCCTTTGTTGTAATTGGGATTTGTAGAGGGGAGGGAGTTGTGTTTGGTGGGGGAAGCTCTGAAGAAAAGTCTCATGCACTTTTCCCGGGCTTTCTAGTTCATGGACAGCAGTGGCAATGTGTGACTCCCTAGAAAACGTGTGTCTCCTATAACCTCAAAACCCCATGGCACCTGGAAATCACTTTGTGTCCTGAATAAGGATAGCTATAATTTAGGTTTTATAAAAATATGTTTTCATTTATTGAGGTCAGTGCATTTGTGTCGAACAATGAAACCTGACGAGAAAAATCAAGGGTAGCCTGGGCACTGCTCAATTATTAATCTGATCAGATTTTAATTAGCACTAGATGTAGAAGGAAGTGCTATTTTTATTATCCATTATCATGCACTTGCTTACATATTTACCCTGGGGTTAGAGGTGTTTTATTAATTATTTTTGCTGGCAACCAAGACAAAAATTTTGATGTCTGAATTGAAAGTTGCCAAACTGTTTATTAAATACTAATTATGATCATAAAAAAAAATGAGCAGTGCTATTTACTAAGTGTGAACAAATCTTTACAAACTAGAGTAATTCATTGTTACCATGAGGTCATTTGCCTTCACTTTTATTCACAAGTTGTTCTAGACCACTTCACTTACAAATTATTTTTTTTAATCTAAAATAAAATTACTTTCTGGGATCAAACCCTTTTATTTATGTATTTAGCTGTATTGGGGTATAATTGACAAAACTGTAAGATATTTAAAACGTACAATGTAATGATTTAATTTGAGGCCTTTTTATCAGTACGAATTATCAACATGTATTTATACTATACTCTTTTAGTATAGTATACTTTAATGGTTGAAAGGTTAGCATTGCTTAGTTATATTTTTAGAGCATATATGCTATCTATTTTATATTATATATAAAACATAATAATCATGTTTTGGAGCATATATACCTTAGGGAACTATAAAAACTCCCATAAATAAATGAAAGTTTCATTTTAGAAAGCAGACTAATGAAGTATGAACCAGTCTAATGACAACAGTAAATGGGAGCATGAAAAAAATCCAATCCTTTTATAAAAATAATTAGATACTAGGGGACTTTATTGGTTCCAGAAGTAAACTCAGGTGACCCTGTCTTATTTATTAAGACTGATGAGCTCTGGTTGGTATGTTTATTCCTTTGCCCTGCCACTTTTCAACATTTTTTACATGCTGTCTAGAAGTTTGCAACTTTCATGCTATATATTTTTTCCTGTCTGACTTTTATGACTTCCCCCATAAAATGTATTGGTTGTCTGAGTCTCACAAATCCTAAACTGCTTAATGGCTCTGGCTGCATCCATTATGCTGCTCTGTGTGTTTGTGTGTTTTTTCTCAGACATCTGTGTAGATAGCTTCTGAAATTTACAAAACCTTTGTAACTAATCCCATAGGTTGACCTGAGCAGGGGCAGTGTTTGTTGCTGCTAATTACACACAGTGCAGACCTTTGGGAAATAGGCCATTTGTTAATGATGAATTTGAGCAAGCAACTAAACATTCCTGAATAATGCTGAGAACATTACTTGCCTAGGTCTTTATGCCTGTGTAGCCCCTGCCTGCCTATCCTTCCTCCATAGATGGCTGGCCATTGTGCTTGATGTGCATATTAACTGCTGGCTGAGGAAGAGAAGCCAGGAGTTCTCTTTGGCAACAGGCTGTAGCAAACAGCTGTGTGATGAGGCACATGTGGATTATTAGGTATGACATGATGAGCAGCATTTCTATCATTACATTATATAGCTGTCAAGTTGAGCCTTTTTTTTTTTTTTTTTTGGTCCGGCTTTATCCTTCCTAGGAGTTAAAAACCTGCTCCTAATATTGCAGTGGTTATCACTAAAAATGGCCAGAAATCCCACTGCTACCAATCAGTTATGCTACCTCTAAAATTGGCCTTTGATTGATAGCTTGTTAAAATGAGTTTCGAAACCAAGGGGAACTCTCTTTGGAGTAGGTATGTATTTGATTTAGGGTGTATTAATTTGCATAATTTAGCAAATAAAATAGTATGCAATTAAAGGTCTGGCGATATTTACTTTTACCTAAGTTAGAAGAAAAAAACACATTCACATTTTGTGGCCTAGATTAGTCCCATGAGCACCATCTTATGAAATGGAAATTGTGCAGGTAGAAATTAGTCAGCCATACCTTGGAAAACCTTTCACCTGGTAGTTCGTTATTACTATCAGATGATATAGAGAAAGACTCCTAGCACGTATCACCAAAAGAAACCTTAAAGACAAAGGAATGTAATAAATGTAATTGCCAGAAATTTTATTACAAATACAATATAGAAATTTTCTAGAACAGTAATATCTCCTGTTCTTTGTTGCACATGCAATTTTAGCTCTATATTTGTGCCTTTAAGCAGGCCAAAAAGATAAGGGTTTCTCCAGCTCTTATTCTATTGATCCCCTAGTTAAAAAGATTAGACATTATCTAATCTGTTTTAGGAGAAGAGAAAGCCTTAAGGGCAGTAGGTACTCATATTTATATTTTAATGTTCTTATTCTGTTTAGTATCTTCTTTATATATATTGGCATATTTGTTAAATTATTCCTTAGATTCTTACCGAGGGGAAGTTTCTCTATAAGCCAGTACCTCCCTTTGAAACTGTGTGATGCATTGTGTGTACTTTTTATTTTTGCTTCGGCCACTAGGAAGCTCAGTTAGGTTTCATGTTCAGTTGCCACACAGCCTCAGCTGTGCACTGCCCAGACCCAGCCTCACCTAGCACATAGTAATACAGGCTAAATAAAGAAACAGGCAGCAAATGTATGACTTAAAGTTGTTTTTCATTGTAATTGACTTCCCATCCTATTTATTTATTTATTTATTTATTTATTTATTTATTTATAAGATCTCTTAAGATCTAATAGTTTCATTAGGTCTGATTCTTGTTTGTGAACAACATCAAATTATCTCAAGGAATAAGGATAAAATAACCATGAAAGGAATATGCCTCTGTTGTACATAGTAGCAACAGCAACGTGTGTGTGTGAAAATAAACATTTTAAAGACAATTAAATGAGCTAAGAAGAAAACATTCCTTTAGGGAATTAGAGTTGAAGGATCCTGACACATAAAATTCCTGGAACCGGACTTGATGAAAAGATAATGAAGTATTCCCTCCCCTCAACCCCAATTCTACTCAGATATTCTCATGGAAGTGGTCATTTTCATTTATTTTATAGTTGACTAAACCAGAGGGGAGAAACAGCAGGAATAGAGGGGTCTGTTTTGAAACTCTAAACAAGCCAGTTGCTAGCTTTGTTTATCAGTAAAACAGCAATGGATCCCTGCTTTATGAGGGAGTTATGAAAATACAGACTTGTAAAGGTTTGCATATTTTCATTCTAAGTATTATGTACTCAAGATTGTAGTTCCTTATAAACTCTCAAGCCACCCTGGTATCTTATATCTCATGTTTTATTGATTTTCAAACTATACCATTTCAAACGGATACCAAGCTGTGAAAAACATGAACACAGTTTGAAATTCTGTGTAAAATATTTCAACATTAGACATTTGAGAAGGATCTGGGAAGTGTTGATATTAATTAACAATGTCCCATTGCTCCAGAAACAGTTCAGCCTGGATGTTTTAAGGTTCTGAAGTAGTGTAATCTTCAGGTAGAACAATCCAGAGAACTTTCTCAAGTGGTATAGATAGGGTGTCCTCCTGAGAAATCTGCAATAAGGTTGTGGATTCCCTAGACCCGTGGTAGGCAAACTGTGGCTTGCGAGCAACATGCGGCTCTTTGGCCCCTTGAGTGTGGCTCTTCCACAAAATACCATGCCCTGGGAGAGTCTATTTTGAATAAGTGGCATTAGAAGAAGTTTAAGTTTAAAAAATTTGGCTCTCAAAAGAAATTTCAATCATTGTACTGTTGATATTTGGCACTGTTGACTAATGTGTTTGCCGACCACTGCCCTAGACCAACCTGTCTTCAGAGGTATAAGTCTTAGGCAAGGTTAGAGGGTTGTTGACATAGTCTGTGAGCAGCCCTCAACATTATTACTGGCTTTTTGGGCCCTGGTCCCCTTTTAGCAATGCTGCAGATGAAAATCACTTCTGAAGCACTTTGAACATATTGTGCTACTGAAATCCTTAAAATCTTTGGATACTTTTCTCCCAGGATCCTCATCAATCCTTTGGCATGGAGAGCAGTGGCATTTTCTAGGAAAGTTCACATGAACCATCATCCTCTACCAGAACCCTTAGATAGTTTTCATGTTAAATTTTCACAGGGCATTAAATGAACCCTACAGACCATCTGCCGCTTCCCACTTAGCCAGCTGAGGTCCGATACTGATAGCTGGATAGGTGTGAAGTGCATGAAATGATTACCACCTCACAAGAGTGGCAGGAGGCTGCACAGGTACTTCTTTGAAAAGATTGTGTGTTAATTCACAAGGACAAATTAATTATTCACATGTAATGCCGTATAACTTACAGGGAGAGAAAAGGATTGTTTATTCATCATGCCACCCTGGCACCTCTGTTCAACAGGGAACATGTTACAAATGCCATGGGTAGTAACTTGAGGAGACAGCCTTTAATAACTTAGTGGTTGTCATTCCCCAGTCAAAACCCCCCTAGTCCAGAAGTTTATTTGTATGGAGCAGTCATAGTATAGAAATAGGGAGTAACCTCAAATTGCACAGTCACTAGGTGAACCAAGGGGCAGGAAGTATTTCTCTAATAGGCAGTGATGTTTATGGAAATTTCATAGCCCTTGAATGGCTTTTGAGTTACTATCATTTGTCCTTTCGTTTAGAATAGCCTTGAGTAATCGTGCATCTACGTTGTCTGATCTTCATGGCTTCTCCTTGCTCACTGGCAGGTCAGCCAGAATCGTTCTGCAACAGTTGCTGGTCTACTTTCTGTCTTCAGAGTGAGGATCTCTGGGCTGAACTGTGGTGGCCAAATGTCAGTGATTTTCTTTCCAAAATAGATTTAACAAGATTTAAATCATGTTCCCTTTATTAGCCAATATTTTATATGAACAGGGCTGGCCAAGTTGGTGGCCTGGAGATAGGCTCTCCAACACAGTAAAGCCATCCCAGGATGCCGTAGGTGGGAGAATTACAATTGAGCCATTCCTCTTGGCCAGTGCAGAGGTTCATGGCTGCGTGATGACACCTTGCTATATTGTATCAGTTATGCCTGGAGGAAAACTCAACAAGGGTTTCTGATGGATCCTCTGGGAAAGTTTTACATTCAAAATTGGAAGTCACGTTGTCTGAAATCCTTGAAAACTTAATTCAGGCTGTTGTGTGTTGACAAATACTTCTTAAAGTAGACAAAAATCTGTAAAATATTGATTATGTGGCAAACTCTGAGACATGACAGAGAAGTTCATTGGCATGGGATACAAAATTATATGCTACCACAACCAGGGAGCTATCCAAGTGAGAAACTCAGGCCAGGTGCATGAATAGGAGGTGTCAGGGTCCTGAAGAAAGGGAGGGCTGCTGATCCGTTTTAGCAGAACATGTCCATGAAAGAAGAAGCCAGCTCTTCTACTTTTTCACAAGAAGGCCAGAGTTGGTGCTATATATGGAATCTCTGGATTTCTAAACTTTGGTTCAGGTTGCTCTGAAACACTGAGCTGGCCAAAACTTAGACATACAGAGTTGAGATTGGTCCACAGGCTACCAGTTTACAATCAGCCATTTATGGAACTCTACAGCTAAACCCTGAAAGTGGTTTATTAACTATATGGATGTTAAAATAACATGAAAACATAGTTGATAATGAATTAGAACACTGAACCAAAATGTGTTCCAGAGCTGAAAGAGTACATCATGGTATGACATCTGTCCCACACCAAATTATAGATGACTGCGCTAACTGTATGTTCAGATTCACTCAGCTTTGAAAATTGGGTCTATCACAGCCACAGTTCCTGACTTTGGGCATAGTTCTGTCAACCTCTCCAGTAAGCTGTAGTTAACATTAACACACGAAAGCATCCCTAGTAATAACAGAGAGAACAGCCTACATGTCTTTGGTGAAAGACACCCAGCTCTTCTTAATGTATGTATGCAGAGAGGAAGCAGTGCAATCTGTGAGAAGCTGGCTGCTGTCATTTTTGGAGATTTAAGAATGTTATCCAAAAAAGAGGATGAACAAAAGAAATTCTTTAAAGACTCAAACTCCACTAACTTTTGTAGAGCTAGATTGTTAAAATCCAGGCCTGGAATGCAGCATGGGGGGATGATGTGGCTTTCTTGAGCTAAGATTTGAGTTGTAGAATATAAGTACCAGAGGCAAAGTTTCAGTGTCAGCTGTACAAAGGCTACAACTTCAAACACAGTGTGTTGCTGAGCTGGATCGCCATCAGTAACAACATCTTGGAAGAGGGCAGAGTTGTTTGCAGAAAAACAGGGGTCAGGGTCCCTGGAATGAGTGTGAGCAACCCCGGGAGATAATGCATAGGTGAATGAAGAGTTCAAGCAGGTGCTGGGGTTGGGGGTAGAGAGGGTTCCATTTACAGTGTTGAGATTCCTGCAGGGGCTAAGAATATCAAAGGTTTGTTCAGATATCCTTGAGCCTTTTCATCGGCTTGACATTTGCATCCCTTGGTCCTACCAGCTTTATTTCAGCAGTGAGTGTGCTCAGATGACTGAGCTGGGTCATGTTACTGATTGCTATCTGTTTGTCATTCTAGCCTTCTTACCTCCCACATGAGTTGTACCTTTTTGGTGCAAATAAGCTGCCAGGGCTAGGCTTGCTTGATCTCTGTGCTGCAGATGTCTCTAATTAACTTGATTGAGACAGGTCTGGAGGATCCTGTTGCACAGTCTGACAAGTCCCCCTGTTCTGGGAGGCACTATCCTGTCACTTGATGCATGCTTCTTGCTAATGTCCTTTGGGCAAAGTTTATTAAGAACTAAAGTCTTCAAGCGCCCATGCTTTCAATATGAAAGCTGTGGAGTGATGGTTGCTAATGAGCAACCAGGAATGTAAAAACTATCTCATGTTGTCCTTTAGGTTCTGAGAAAAATATCACGAGACCTTTACTAATTTCTAGTCTAAAATGTTAGTTTTTGTCATGACTAATACTATTCACATTATTGTTTGTAGCAGTTGAGAGAAAGATGGTATTAACTCATTGCAAGCATAGACCCTTAAATTATTTTGTTCTGATAAAACCAGTTTGGAAGTATTGGTTTTGCTAGCTCTGAAATCTCCAAGATGTCCCATTCCTTTAGATGAAACTAGCTCTGAGCAGGGTGAAGATTGGCTTTGTTTTTATTTCCTTCAATATCTACCTTTATTCTAGAGTAATACATTATTCAATTATACTTTGTATTTTACACGTATTTTTTTCAAATATGTGCATGTGTTTTCTGTGAATAGTGATAGGTTTTCCTAGAATTTCCGGAGCTTTTGTATTACCAGTCCAGACTTGGATACTTTGCAAGAATATCTTGTATCAGTTATTTCTAAAATATCCTGTCACAGAAGTAACTTACTAAATGTTGAAAGAAACAACAGAGAAATCTTCAAATACATGTAAGAACTACATGTATTATATTGTTGACTTTGCTATTCTCTATAAAGTATAATGTCAGTGAAGGAGAGTACTAAATTGTTGGATTTTTAAGTTCTGTTTTCATTGGTTACCGTTTACATCTGAACTGATTATCGAATACATCATTTCAGCAAACACATACCGTCATGAATCATCACAATCTGTGGTCTAGCATCATTAAGCAACAATACCCTGACCATAATTTCCAAGTGGATTAACCTATTAGCAGAAGTAGTTCATTATCAGTTATCCAGGCTGTATTATTCAATCAGGGAATTGATATGTCTGTCCTTAACTAACTAGCATGAATTTGTAGGTCATGTCCCCCAAAATGAGGGATAAAGAGATGAGGAAGACATGGTCCTCATCAATGCCAAGAAATATAAAATGCAACTGGGGTCATGCCCTAGGATTACAAAAGATTATCTCTATAAATACATGTTCTCAGTCCTGTTGGTTCTCAAAAAAGGAAGAGTTTTTTGTGGGCTAAGGAGATGGTGGAAGCTTTAAAGAGGAGTTTAACCATTGAAAAAAAGCCCATCAGCAACCCGAGGGAATTGTAGGCTAAGGGAGAAACAGCAGAGGCCTAACTTTGGGTATTCACAGGGCAGGTGAGAAAACCAGGTAGACGAAGGCATCCTGAAATTGTGGTTGGATAGTACAGTGGGGCCAAAATGTGGAAGTCATGACGGAACAAGCATGAATGAATTAGATCTGCTCTTGTAGAACAGGGAGTCATGTGGTTCTTTACTCAGGAAGGCCTGATGAGGTAGGAGAGGAGAAAGGAAGGAAATAAGGGGGAGCTTTTAAGGAGATCATGAGGCTTATCTATACGTGGAACAAGGCTCAAAAGAGCCTGCGATGTTAGAATAGATTCTAATAGCTTTGAGCAGATAGCGAAGTAAAAAATCATCAGAACTGGTTAACAGACAAACTTGTGTTGAAAGAAAGAGACAGGAAAAAAATAAGGTATTTCTTCTGATTTTGTTTTATCATTCTTCTGTGGATCTCCACCAGAGAGTAGAGAATAGAGAAATGAAATTTCCAAAAGTTCATTTTAATCCATTATTCGCAGTGTTAATCTTTGATGAATGAAAGGAGAGAAGGATTTATGGATTGTTGAAGAACTGCTAAAATTGGGGGTTGCTATGGAATTGAGACACTTTAAACTTTCATCTATGCATCATTAGGAGAAAACATTAGCAACTGACTGATTTTATCTGCTTCTCAGTTTAGTCCTCCAATTTTAATCAAATAAGACTGAGATATGCATTAATGGTTTATCTGCTATTATACCCCTCTCTCTGGTTAAGTCTCACTGCGGACATGCATATGGAAATTGGAGATTAGTCATTTCCTGGGAAACATTTCATCATCCTCAGAAGCCAACAATGATGTTTGACTATCATTTGCTTTAGGTCTAGCTTGGAGACTTAAAAAGATATCTATGGCTATTCAGATAAGCCTTTTTCAGGACAGTATGGCAGCCTCTGGAACAGCAAGCTAGTGATCCCAGGACCACCACGGCAGCCATATTTCAGCAGCAAGAGCAAGAGAGGGCCTGTGTTGGCAGTGGCAGCGTTATCTCAGCTGTAGGTATGCTTCAGAGTTGCGGAGAGCCCCTCCTAATGAATTTTAGACCAAGAATCTCATTCTCCTAGAACTATCACTTGAGAATCAGAGTAATTATTTCCTATTGTCCTTTGTGGGATACAGTTATAATTGCATTACTGTTAAAGGTGTTCGAATTAACACTTAATTGTTAATGTCCCCCTAATTTGGAGGAAATCATCACCTTTTCATATTTCATTGCCAGAAAGCATCACTAAATTCAAAAAGGATCATCTGAAGCTTCCAAATGCAGAAACTAGAAAAGATGCTAGAATTTCACAGGCAGAATTTGTGGAGCGGCTTCTCTTTCTGGTGTTTTTGTGTGTGTGTGCGTGTTTGTGTTTACTCTTACTGTATTATACGTCTGCTTTATTTTGAAGTTCAGCCACAATGCATAGCCGATTGCTGGGAAGTAACAGGGATTCCTGTGTGGCATGGAAACAGCTCTGGGTTCATGGTAGGAAAAGGGCAGGAACTTTCTCTCAGAGCTGACATCCTGTTTGAGTGTTGAAAGACACATTAACAAGAAAAGAAAGCGGCCACTGTGGCAAGGTCAGCCAGTTGGTGGTGGGCTATAGGACTTGACTTTCAGATGATTGTTAACCTCTTCCTTTACAATATACTGAACTGCCTATTGTTTATAACCAAGCAATTTCTTGGCTTAGCTCCTCAGCAGGAACTGAAATATTTTGAGAAGTCTTGATTCAGACTTGCCAAAAAATAAAAATAAAAAGAGAGAGAGAGACAGAGAAAGAGGAAATTCCAGAATTATATCAATCTTTGAATCTGTTAAGGGGAATATTGTTTGGGGCACTTGATCTATTTCCATTTGAACGCAGTGTGGGCACCTCTGTGACACTGGGTGGGAAAGAGCTTTTTTAGGAGCTGGAAAAGGAATAGCTGGCTCCATGGATGTTTGACCGCTCCGTCTCACAAAGCCTGGCATTGGGTTCGATGTTATGATGCTGATGTCTTGAAATTCTTAATAATTTTTGAACAGCAGGTCCCACATTTTAACTTTGCAACGGACCTTGCAAATTATGCAGTTGGTCCTGCTGAGCACTCATTGGTAGTTGGAGCAGAATGTGGTTTAAATTTTACCAAATGTGCTAGAAGCCAGATTCTCCTCAGCCACCCACAAGTAATTAAATTCTGTGCTCTTATCAACACACAAACAGGTTTGACAACTTCTGGGGCTTGTTCCTTTTAAAATGTCATTCACTTAAGCAGCTGTATTTCCTTAATGCTTACATGATCCCAAATAACCTATTTGACCTAAATAAGTTTTAACTTTCCAGCTGGTTATTTCTACACCTAATATAGACTATGGATTCATGTTGAAATAAGGACAGATTAATTAGTTTAGGTTCATACAAGTTTCAATGATATTTCAACCACGAGAAGTATTAAAGCTGGTAGAGTATCAAAACAAAACAAAACAAAACATGATGAGGTTTTAACTCTCAAACATCCTGGGGCACATTCCTTCATCTCTAAGGGTGTGATTGCTCAGACCTGGAAGATTTCAAAAGCACCTTCTCTGGGAGGTCGCCTGGCACTGGCATAGGGGGGGATGGACCTTTAATGAGTGAGCCCTGCTCGCCGGGCTTGTTACTTATCAGGTTCTATTTTGCTCTGTGACTCATTAGCTTCATTTCTCATAAGCATGCTTCCCTTCCAAGTACAATCTAAAAAGTTCTGTCATTAACAGCAATTTTGTTTTCCCTGCCTAAGGGAGACTGTTTTCAACAAAATATGTGCATTTTGACAATGTGAGTCTTGCCTATTTAAAACTGTAAGTATAATTTCTTTTTTATTGGGTGCTAAACTAACTTTTTGGCAAAACAAAAAAAACAGTCAAGATTTCTTCCCTTCTAAAAAAATTGTGATTTCACATTTCTCTGCACATGTTTTCAAGCACGTTTTACATAACTCTGCCTTTTTTTTTTTTAACAAAAGAAAGCTATATAGCTTTGTGTGTTATTAGTTCTACAAGGATGTCAGTGATGTTGAGCATTAAATGAAGCGTAAATAGGTCACGGGGAAAAAAAGAACAAAATGCTGTGTTGCATTTGAAAATTTGGTTTTAAATGGTTCATTCCTGTAACTATAATGTGATTATGAATTTACCGGGGGCTTGAGTGTGGGAGGAGACAAGTCCCTAAGCCTGATATTGATGTCAGTACATATGTGTGCCTACGTTTGTTACCTGTTCTGATTATGTTTGATGTGCTGTGCAAAGGAAGGACCCTGTAGGGTCACAGATGCCTTTCCTGCTTCTGTGTGGGAAAGACAGGCTGGCAGCATTTCCATACCCTGCCTCCAGATCTGCTGCCATCAGTGCTCAGGGCTGGCTTTTTCCATCCACTCTCACTCTTAGATTTTGCTTCTGGGCCATTAAAGCCAAAAGGTAAAGCTGCCTTATGAGACCGCATTTCTCAAACTTTGGTCATCCATGTGCTGCTTTCAAAATTTTTGTGATGGGCATCTATCACATATGCCAGAATTTATTTAATATTTTTTAAATATATAGACCCTAATCTTTTTTTTACCTAACATTTTCTTTTCATGGAAATGATATCCTTCTCCTAAATATTCCTTGCCATGAATAATATTACTTGGCATAACTAAGCAAACAAAGATCTGTTTCTAAAGCCTACTTTTTTCTTTAAAAATAGAGATTAGCCAGTGTTAGGTGTTAAAGACCTATTAGCAACAGACTGAGACTTGCTCCTTGAGAACTTGAAAGAGGGTTCATAAAGGAATAATTTTCTCATTCTGTGACTCATAGTTTGTTAATGCTATATCCACAGCTCACCTGTAGTTCTCACAATCCTGCGAGAATTATAGATCATTCACTTTGAAAATATGCCGTATGTGATGGGATTTGATAGATTCTGAGAAGGCCCCTCACTTGTCATGTTGTCTCAACTCCACCATTATAATCATTCCCTTAGACTTATATTTCGATTTTGTTCAGTAATTACCTATTTAAATGTAAATTACTCTGTAACCTCTTAGTAGTCTTCTAAAGATTGGTTTCCCTTATTGAGACTAAATTCCCCCAAAGAAGGACACAGGCTAGAGATCTGGACTGTGAAAGAATAAAAGACATATTTCAGACTAACATACATTCTTTGCTATTAACTTAGGGTTGTAGTGTCTTTTCAGGCATTTCTCTCAGCCCAGGACAGGCCCTCTCTGTTTCCCCCAACTCTGGCTGCCACACTTTCTACATCACTGGGCTCAAAGGCTGACACCTGTGTGCCCTTCCCTGGTGTCCCACCCTGATGTCGAAGGCTCTGTACTTCTTGCTTGTGTCACTTACCACACTAGTTTACATCATAGCTAGTTTCACCTTATCTCCTCCATCTCGTAGGTAGTATGTGAGTGGTGAAAGAACAGGAGACCAGACTTCATGGATGGCGATAGAAAGTAGGAAAGATGAGTGTCACAAAGCACATTTTTTTAAGCTGATTTTGCAAGAATAGTCTTCATGAGGCACAGCCAAGAAGGGTAGCATTACATTCACCCAAATTTGGCCTGTGTTTCTGTGTATAAAACTCATTAAAACTAGCAGACACTGAGGCCTGCTGAGCTGTGGGAGTGGGGAAGGGAATTCAGGACAGAGAAACCATTTCTCTTATTTAAGCTCAGGTGCCAGCCCCACTTGAGCCATCTTTCTCCCAGCCTAGCTGACCAGCTAGCATATGTGGACAGGGAGGATAAAGTATTATCTCTGCAAAGCATAGCAGTGACTCAGCATTAATACCTGCACCTTTGACACAGACTATGGCTTAACAGGATTTATGAGCTGCTTATTGCTTCTAAATCCACAGTGGAAGTTGGGTGTCATAGTGGAGTATTGGCAGTGCAAGAGTGAACTGGCATAGCAAAGGGATGCGTCTCTGAATGACCGGAATACCATCTTTACAATCCCAGTCTCATGAAAAGTCCTGTGGGCCAGAAACACCTGGGGTTGAATCTGGTCCTACACTTAGCCTTGATGTGAGTTGGTCAGACTCCTGGTGGTCTAGACTTCCTCATGTAAGCTGGAGATAATGGCAAGGTAATGGCTCTTGCTCCAAGTGTTACTGGGTACCCCAGGGAGGGCAGGGTGGTTGTAGAGCACATAGCACACTAGCAGTCATGAAAGTTAGCTCCTCTCTTCTTTATTTTTCTGTGAGGATCTCAGGCTCTGTCTTGCTTGGAGCATTTGTATATCTTTGGGAGCCTCTCCTCACTCCCCCCCCCCCCCACACACACACACACTACGTTTACAATGTAAGACACCATGACAATACATTAAAAATGAGGGAAAGCCTTGGCCCATGTGGCTCACTTGGTTGGGCATCCTCCCATGCACCAAAAGGTTGTGGACTCAATCCCCAGTTGGGGACATGGAAGAGGCAGCCAATCTGTGTTTCATTCTTACATTGATGCTTCTCTCTCTTTTTCTCTCTCCCTAAATATCAATACAATTTTTTTAAAATTAAAATGAGGGGACAAACTAATTGAATAGCCAGAGATGGAGAGGAGAGTATCATTATATTTGTTTATTGCCTTTCTTTGGCTGCTGTGATGAATTGCTTGGGAATAAAACCTCTTAATTATTTAACTAGCTATTTATTGGACTCTCTGTTGGGTTGGACTTAGTGCTCTTACACGCTGACTGTTATAACTTCATGAGCACCACCCTGGCTTTCCTGTCATTGGCTCACGCTGCGAGGCATGGCCATGTGTTTTATGTGTTGTGCTTGGAGTAAAACAGAGGAATCTTAGTGTTTTGCCCTATCAAGAGCAACCCATGACTCCTTTTTTAGGATTCACCTGGCCATCTTAATTATTCACGTGTCCTGCATAAGTTGTAATGTTGCAGAAGACCAAAGAAAAGCAAGGACACTTCTGAGAAAAAAAAGGAGGGACACTGTTTAATACACCAGCGGACTCAGGGAACAGCCTTCCAAATCTGAGTGAAGGAACATGCATGGGGCTTTCCTTTATATCTCCCTCCCTATGGTCTTTGTCCCACAAACAAGGATTATGCTTCCCGTCCTTTTTGAAGGCCATGCAAGAAGGCCCTCTCTGTTTCCCCCAACTCTGGTGTTGGGGGTCTCCAGGCCATATCTGATGTTCTGACCTGGCACCAGTGTTAATCACCCTCCCTCTGGGGCAGTGCACTGTTCACAATAACAGGTTCTGCAAGACCAGTATCTGGGGAGGAGATAGGGACTTAATTATAGGTTATCAGGAATGTACACTAAGCTTGCTGGTTTGGATTCAGATCACTAGTCCCAAATATCAGGGTTACATTGGAATTAGCCCTTTTTTAGCCTTCTCAATAACAGAACACGATCTAGGAAACAAAGAAATTACATTGGGTGATCATCTAAGGAGGTAATCTTTCGCCATTATCTTTAGATGCTTAATGGTTGATGTTTACTCTTCCCAACTATGTAAGAAAAGATGGCCTTAGGAGCAACTTGAAAAGAAGTCAAGGTGAAGTCTGGTGTATTACAAGTCCTAATTTGAGTCACATTTGAAAAACAAAAAGAAAAAAATACAAACAAAAAAATACCACCACTATGCTGTTGCTGTTGGTAAGCATTGGTCCTAAGGACAGGCAGTGGTTCAGAAACTTGTTTTTCTTCAAAAAATCTCACACAGAATGGCAAGTTTGGGTCACAGGTATAAACCCTTAGGCCTTACTTCCTCAGTGAGCTCAGTGCTGGTCTCAAGGACAAAAAAGAGAAAGAAAAAAAAGTTTTGCATTGAAAACAGGTTGGTCTCTCCAGGCAGAGGGACCCTATGAATGCAGTTTCTGACTGGACTGGGAGCCAGTAGGGAGAGGGAGGGAAACCAGCTATGGACTTGAGGTGTTTATTTCCCTCTTGCCTCTTCCCTGGCATGATGAATTTTGCTCATGGACTTGGATTTGCTTCAGAGTTCTTTCTGTGTGATAAGTGAAGGTTAGCTACTTGGGGACTGGTAGTTAATTTGAACCTGTGGGCAACTCCCCTTTGGCCTGGGATTCCATTTGTAACATTTTTCTCTGTGGGTTTAACTAAACTGTCAGGAGGGCAGGGGCTGAGTTATTAGAGTTCATTGTGGAAAGCTCAGGCAGGAAATGAAACTGTTCACCACCCCAGAGAAAGGCTTTGTAGCAGAAAAGGAGACTGTCAGGAACAGAGTCCTCTGTGATACTCTGTTTTTCTGGAAAATTATGTACAGAATTTCTCCCTTTTATCCTCAGCGGACGTGCAGACAATACATTTGGAAGCAGCAGCATCTCTGTGTTTTGCTCCCGCCTTTGCCAAAGCACAGCCTTGCTCTGTTCTGTCCTGGGGTAGGAATGGGTTGGATAGACACTGTTTCATGTTCATCGAAAGGCATCCCAGGGCCTAAGGTGTGACAGGGATGATGGAGAAAGTAGGCGTAGGCTAAGGACAAGAGAGTGGACTAAGCTTGTCTTGGCCCCAGAAATCTCAGTCCTACTTGCTGGCCCTGGAGCTGAATTGAAGCCAGCCAGTCTCCAAGTTAGGAAGCCAGGCCCAGGGTGTGCCTAAGTTATTTCCCTGTCTTCTGTTTAAACCTCATGAAGTTCCTTTTATCTGTAATCGTTGCTTCTGGTTCAAAGATTGATATTAAAACTGTCTAAAAGCTCTCTCTCCTGAGCTCTAAATGCTTCCAACCCACTTACCTTGCTGCTCTCGGTAAATCTTGATCTAATAAGATGTAGTAGATACATGCAAGGTTCTCACATCAGGGTGCTCAATGCAGATGAGTAGGTGTGACTATATGCCTTTGAAGTCAGCATTAGTAACTTCAGATCAGCCCTACAAGGAAGCAAAGTGCATAGCTTTTATGAAAAGAGAGGATATGGAAGCTTATGAAAGAGTATAGAAAACGTCAGTCTTAATGAATTTTAAATTGATTACAAAAAAATTCTTATAGATACAGCTGCCCCAGATTAATTCAAGCAATAGTTTTAATTTTCTTTGTACCTGAATTTATCACTCCATTGATTATCAAAGTTCTCCTAAGCCCACTAACAGAATTTTATTTGCTCTCTGGGTCAATTATTTTCACTAATTGTCCCAAATCTTACCACTGAATCTCAGTGCTATATAAATGTCTTTCTCTCTAGCTCTCTCTCACATACACAAGCACACACCTATATCTGAAATGTTTGTTGGGAAAATCTTTGAAGATAGTCCTGAAAATAGCTAGTTGTAATAGCTTAGCCTTTACTTCAATACTGTTTTAATGATTATAAAAGAAATGTATTATCATTGAAATAAATTAGAAATATATATTTTTAAGTGCACTGATTTAAAAAAACTTTATTCATAATATCATCTAGAATGTGTATGAACATGCTCAAAACTGCTTTATATATTACTAGTGGCCTGGTGCACAAAATTCGTGCACAGGGTGGGACGTTCCATCAGCCAGCCTGCACCTTCTCCAATCGGGGACCCTTTGGGGGATCAGACCTAAACTGGCAGTCAGACAAACCTCTTGCAATCTGAGACCTCTGGCTGCTAAACGCTTACTTGCCTGCCTGCCTGATTGATTGCTCCTAACCCCTCTGCCTGCCTGCCTGATTGCCCCTAAACTCTCTGCCTTCCGGCCTGCCTGCCCCTAACCTCTCTGCCTACCTGCCTGAATTGCCCCTAACTGTCCTCCCCTGCTGGCCTGATCTTGCCCCAACTGCCCTCCTCTGCCAGCCTGATCACCCCTAACTGCCTCTGCCGTGGCTCCCACCACCATGACTTAGTCTACAAGGAAGTCAGACATCCATAAAATGGATGGCTGACCTGGTCTAATTTGCATATTACTCTTTTTTTTTTTTTTAGTATAGGATAGGATTGCTTAAAGGAGGCGGGGAGCCTTTTTCAGCAGGAGGAGATGCTCTTGACAGACAAAAATACATAACCCCTACATCTGAACTGATAGCCAGTTATATGTACTATACTGCCAAACTGGTTATTAAAAAATTGAACTGCTTTCTTACACTTTACACCAAACAGCTATTGCCCTTAAAACTTCTCAGCCTCCACCTTAGGTTCTGCCTTTGCAGTTCACCCAGATTAGATTCTAATTGGTTGATTTCTAAACCAGTCAGCGTCAAAAGGCCCACCTCCTAAGCAGCCATTGGCTCCTCACAGATCACCCAGATTTGGTTCTGATTGGTCAGTTTCCATGCCAGTCAGTGTCTCTGGGTCTGATCAGAGAGGGGGGGCTGATCAGCAGCTGCCCCAGGCTGCTGGAGAGAAGACTGAACTGCTGACCTCTGGGGTGGGGCGGAAAGGAGAGACAGAGAAAGAAAGAGAGAGAGAGAGGGAGATTGGTTGTCCCTTCAGTCGTTTTTTGGATGTTAGGGACCCATAATATATATATATATATATATATATATATATATATATTATATACATACATACACATATACACACATATATATATAGTGTGTGTATGTGGCTTAGAAATCAATCAATTAGAATCTAATCTGGGTGAACTGCAAAGGCAGAACCTAAGGTGGAGGCTGAGAAGTTTTAAGGGCAATAGCTGTTTGGTATATGCCCACTATTTATTTTAGTAGAGAATGACCAAAATGGAACTTCCTCAAAACTGTTTGAAAATTATTGTAATTATATTTTCAGTAAAATAAAAAGTATGCTGCCTTAGAATTAAAGTATGCCCCTGACTCCCACCCCCTGCTCATTTCTGCACCCTCTCTTCATCCATAAGGAAACCCAGCCCTGGAGAATATATGCCACATCTCATGTCATAATGGGGGACTGGAACCCAGGTCTCCTGCCTCAGAGTCAGCTGTATTTTCTTTTCAGTACAAATCTTTGTATGGTATTTTTCTTTCCTTGCATGAATGAACTTCAGGTTCATGAACCTTCCAAATCTCAACACAAAAAAGATGTGAACCATTTAGATAATGGATTTGGGAGTAGAGGGAAAAAGAAGGAATCAATTGGGTTAGCTGAGACTTGGGAGCTGCTGCTTGGGCATGAGCAGTGCTTCTCAGTTATAGAAAGCAGGTATTCTGGGTAATACTCTTCTTCACAGCAAGACAGTTTATTCTTTGCCAGGTGTTTCCATCTCTAGTCTCATTTCCCAATCATCACAAATATGGGTAGGGATGGTATTTCCATTGAACTGGTGACTTTAGTTCTGGGGTTCAAAAATATATTAGCTGTGCATGAAGCTTTAAATGTAGCTCATAGCCTGTGCTTGGGGCCATTTACCATGGAGCTTTCTGCATTGTGGGTGTTTATTGTGAAGCAAGTTTCTATTTGAAATCAGTTCCTCAGTATTGCATTTATCCCATTTGTTCACTTGATTTTTCAACATAAACTAAAGATTTCATTCCAAAAACTGCTTTTATAAAAGATGATGCCATGCCTTCTTTGTTCTCTTTGCTTTCCATCTCTCCCTTTTTCCTCTCTTTCTCCCTCTCTGATTCTTTCTCTCTGCACACCTTCCCCCACACATTCTGTTCTCCTTCTGAATTCTCTCAGCTCTTCACTCTTTGCTGTAGAAATGACAGGTGGGTGAGTTTTAGGACTGTAGAGTTTCAGAGTGTGTATGTCTGTGTCAAGATCTCTGCAGAGATCTCAGGGCCTAACCACAAACTCTGCAAAAAGAAACCTTCTGAAGAGTTGCAGGAAATAATTGATTAAGAGCTTGCTCTGTGCAGGGCACATTGGAATTTAGTTAATGTGTAGCCCGAAGCAGAAAGTGCCTAGATGCTTTCAAGGCCCTTTGAAAACAGTACAAATACTTGGTGAGAACTTCAGAACTCAGTTAAGCTGTCTTTGATTCTGAAGATATCCCTAGGGCCAGTGAATAAATTACAGATGCTTTAAAAAAGTTTTTTTTTACTTAATTCCTATATTAAATAATTGATTTTTTTTATGAACCAATGTGACTAAATAGGTTAATCAAGTTATTGCTGGATTTGCTTAATTTTCCCCACTTTTTTTTAATGTCTTGTTTAATTCCAGGGTTCTTGTATAAAATTAAACACTTTTGACCTAGAGAAGCAATGCCGCATCTCTAAGCCATGCGAGGTCCATTTATTCAGTTGAGTGGACCTTCCTCTCCTGTACTCCCTTGCCTGCATCACAACCCATTGAAAAGTCTTTTTCTCTGTATTTAATACCTGGCACAGAGGGCCTCTCTTTAGGGGTGCATTGACTGGTTTCACAAAGATGCTATTTGGGGCTTGAACTCAGTGACTTACTAAGTGGTACCTTTGTACCCTTCAAGAATTCTACTGAATAGCTTTTTCTCTACTTATAAGCAAGTTCAATCTTCTGTATACTTTGTCCTTGCTTCATCTGAAAATTGTGTAGAACTACGTTGTAATTATGGGTATTTTAGTCCATGCTTTTACTTTCAATCTCTCTCTTCAGAAAATCTTAACCTTCCTTGTTCCATCTTTATTTTTTAAATTTTAAGGTCTCCTCAAACTGGGAATTGGAAGAAACCTTAGGAGCCAGGTAGTCTGATTCTTAGCTCTTTCATTTAAACTGGCAGATGGTCAGAATAGGAGCACATTTTAAAGATAGTGGGCTGTTGTGCCTGAAGTGATACCACTGCCCCACATCTGCATGACAAATGAAGAATGAGTGCTCGGTGTCCTTCTGTTTTTCTCACTGAATATCCAAGCATATTTCTAAAGGAGGGGTTAAGGAGAAGCTCATTTTCTCTTGTTTTAATGACTTAGCTATATTCCTCTGACATTCACAAACACTCATAGGAAGAGGCAGCTTTCCTTGGGGAATTTGAAATTGATTAGCATCTCTGATGAGCCTTCAAGCTTTATGGTAATGTTGGTATCATTTTCTCCTCTTCCTCCTCCTTTTTCTCTCCTTTTGGTTAAGAGAGAGGAAGTAGGTCAGCTCTAAGACAGTTCCATCTTTTGCTACATTTTAAATTTCAAGGGGTCTGAGTTTGCTCAAATGTGTGTGTGTGTGTGTGTGTGTGTGTGTGTGTGTGTGTGTTAACCAATAAAGAAACAGCCGATACCTTCTTTTAAGAATGAGGCTTTACCCAGTCAAGTTTTCGATAAATCAGTTACACTGATATGCTTGCTGTGTGACAGACTGCAACTGAAGCTCATTATTCATACATGTCTGTGTGATGTTACTGAATCAATTTGTGCTGTATCCATTTTGCACTCATGGATAGTTCACGGTCCCTTATGAGCAGAAACAGTCAGCAGGCAATAATAGAAGACATGGAGCACAAATAGATGGGGCCCACAACCCATTATTCCATAGTGGTGGGTACATCTTTAAAATGCATTTTTAGTGTTTTTTAGTTCTGGTCCCATCAACATGAGGATGGCATCAGCAACATCAAAAAGAAGATATGGCCGAAACTGGTTTGGCTCAGTGGATAAAACATCGGCCTGCAGACTGAAAGGTCCCAGGTTCGATTCCGGTCAAGGGCATGTACCTTGGTTGTGGGCACATCCCCATTAGAGGACGTGCAAGAGGCGGCTGATCGATTTCTCTCTCTCATCGATGTTTCTAACTCTCTATCTCTCTCCTTTCCTTTCTGTAAAAAATAAATAAAATATATTTTAAAAAAAAAGAAGATAAGTTCCAAACCCTAAAAATCATTCTGCTTTTTATTCTAACACAGGTTAAGTTAGAGAAGCAGGGTAGGTCCTTCTTGCCTGCAATTCCTGTTGGCCCCAGTAGTCATCTTTGTGCTATAATAACCTTTCCTGAGTCAAAAGACAATAGGGCCCTGGCTGGTGTGTCTCAGTTGGTTGATTGTCGTCCCGGGCTCTGAAAGATATCACTAGTTCCATTCCCTGTCAGGGCACATGCATAGGTTGCAGGACCTATCCCCAGTTAGGGATGCGTGCAGGAGGCAACCGATCTCACATCGATGATTCTCTCTCTTCTTCTCTCTCTAAAAATCAATAAGAGCATATTTAAAAAACAGAAAAGCCAAAACTGCACGCAAAAATATTGCCTTGGCAGTGGCTAACCAGTTTCTAAGGACAGGCATTTGAGTTGCATAAAACAGTAGAAGGAAGAATATGAGATGGTTAGCACCACCTGTTAGCTGCCATGTCAGGCCAGTTCTGGTGTATGTTGGCAGCTGGAGACAAGAGTTGTGGGAATTAAATCTGACCCCAATAAAGGTCCTTTAGGATCCGTTGTCAGCCAGTGTTGCTTTTCGTGAGGTACCAGCTCTGCTCCCACTGAGGAAGCTACATAAACTCACCCATCACTCTCGAAGCTCAGAACTTCTGTCTGTCTGTGCCAGTACTTGACAACTCAGTTCTGGCCCCTCTCTTCTACATGCAGAATCTTCAACCCCTTTGTACTCAGACAACTCCAGTGTTAGGTTTACAGAATTTGAACAGCTAGTACAGAGAGTTCCCACAAACCTTCCTTCCCCTACTCACACCTCCCCTAATTCACTGTTGAGGTTTCTGTGATTGTATGACCTAGGTAAGTTATTTAAGCATTTGGTAAACATAAAATTAATAGGGCCAGAGGCCAAGTAAGTGCCTTTATCTCTAAAGACTATTCTGTCATTTTCTTTTACTTCAATGTGGCAAAAGACCTGTCTTTCAGAGAAAATAATTTACCCAGCGATTTTTCAGTGCATGGTTGGTGTATAGCAAGAATTGTTAAAACATGCAATGTCTACTTAGTCTAATTTTAAAAATGACAATAGCCAATACAACAATAGCCGCCTAGTGTGAAGGAATCAAAATGATAGCTATATATTTTTTTATCAGATCAGCAAAAAAAATGTATATTTTTTGGTATGCTGCAGAATTTTCATAGTTTGTATGTGCCATGAAATGAAAAATATTGAAAATCGCTGCTTTAGACCTTAACACATCAGCAATAAAAATTAAGCAGGAAAAGTCATGAAAATGTTGAATTTACACACTGAAAGTCTGGGTTGTGGTTTTTTTTTAAACGAGTTTTCAAGTAGAATTGAGTGAATCACTGAGGCTTCCCACTGGTAGGTGAACTGAAGGGCCTATAACTGACCCAGGCAGAGAGGAGAAGTGTGGAGCATTTGACCTGCCAAGAGGGCTCGCTAATGGGAACGCCAGAGTGAGTGTGGAGGAAAGCGGTGTACCAGGGCCGAACCACTGCACAGAGTCAAACTGGGCACTTGGTGTCATGCAGATGCTGGTGAATCTTTTTGACTATTATCAGCAGTATTTGTCCTTAAAGAAAATGGATTTAAAAATCCCAAAGTTCTTGCAGGGCCATCTTGAACCAGGGGAAAGTTGGGGCAGCCAGGGACCCTTGAAGGAAGGCAGAGCAGTGATAGCTCAGGGCCCCCCAGTCCCCCCTCTCTGAAGCAGCAGTGAGGCCAGACTGTTTTGCCGGGACAAGCACTGTTTGCTCAAGTAACAGGCAGATACCCGACCACTGGCATGGCAGCAGCACTTGGCTTCAGAACATGTTTTCTCAGAAAGGAATGTTTCTCAGTTCTCCAGAGACTTAGCAAGATCTGAAAAGATTTTGCTTCTCTTTGTTGGCTGCTACACACGCCACTTTTTACACCTTTACCTAGATAGAAAGCACTGTAGCCCACTGCTTTGCATGTTCGAACAAGCCTGCTTGGATGGGTGACAGTGCGCGAACAGCTGGCTTCTTCAAGCACTGATTTGCACTGCCCTGTTGTTACCTAAACAGTCATTACTTACTTTCTTGCTTCCTTCAATGCTTAAGCAAGTTGCAGCACGTTAGAGAAGAGATGCGTGGGAAATGGCCTAGAGCCCTGGGCTAAAAATATATGTCACACCCTAGTTAGCTTAGGTTAAATTCACTTTAGATTGATATATATGGACACCTCCTTTTAGGAGCAGAAGCACACACTAGCCACCCAGAGCTCTTCATTAGCCCTCTCCCTGTGGAATATGGAGCTGCAGCTATTAGCAGGGTCGCTATTTTTTTTTTTTCAATTAAGGGTTCTAAGTGAAAGGGACAGTTAACATCTTTCATATGTATTATGCCTATCCAAGCTAAAACCATGCTAATCAAACAAACGTGGAGTATGGAGTATTTCCTCGTCGGTGGATGGCATTTCTCTGCAGGAAACATTAAAAAATCAGAAGTTTAGCGGCATCCAATCAGGATGGCTGTGCGCTCCAGTCGTGCTGAGTGTATGCTAATGTGAACTGGACCAAAGTGTTAGTTTTACAGATCATTACAAGGCTGGTGCAAAAGAACAATTGACACTGAGTGAAGTGGAGAGAACGATCCATTACCAGATTGCAGTGATGAGCTTTCACAACAAAGAAACAGACACTTGGGAGTCTTATGTTACATGCCTGTGTGTTGTCCCAGGGAGATGGAATCAAGATGGGTGAAAGGCAGAGAGTGAGGAACTTTCCATCCTAATTCAATACTGTGCTCTAAATAATGCATTTCAAAAAGGTGATACATACATAATATGTCGGGTCACCCGAGAGTTCAATTTGCAAGGAAAATGCTGGTCAGATTTGAGCACCACATATTCATGAGTTTACTCGTGTGGCTGGTTAGTCATCCCTTATCCCATAAAGAATTTTAAAAATGTGCCAGCTTAAGGAGGTCAGAGGCTACAGCATGGAGGTGTTTAATGCGAATTTTCTCTCTCTCTCACTAATAGACTGTTGACATGGGTCTTTTGTGAATTCCTCAGCTAACTAAATATATTCATGATCTGAGTGAGGGGAGCAGTGGAGACTACTCAGATTTCAGGATATGAAAGGTTTTGTTTAATTTCAGTCAATCATTTGTTGATGGCATATAGACCAGATGAAATGCATCCTCTAAATGAGCTCTGAGATCTTTGGGCCTGTGTGTATAAATCATCTTGCCTGCCACGACATCACATCCAGCAGACCCTGCTGACACTGACAGGGACCAGATGTGTGAGGCCATGGCGAAGACATTAGGTTTTGACATCAGCTGACTGACAGTTACATTTGGAGGCACTATTTTAGGGTCTGAGATTTTGTCGAGTCCATCAAGTAGATGGAAATCTGCATTAGTGTTATCACATGCCTTTAAACACTTAACTAGAGATAAAACTACGTCTGCCCATGGAATTGAGCTTAAAATAATCTAAATACTTCACTCCCACCAGCTCTCTCGTTTTTACTGTCTGATTTTTGTAGCTACCGTGGGAAGAGAGTTTAAAAAGTAAGAACTATATTTATACAACAGTTATAAAATATATTGTTCTGAAATATTTTCTGTCTTGTTCCATCTCTGTCCATCTCTAAATATACTAAACACTGAAGACCTGATGCACAAAATTCGTGCTTGGGTAGGGTCCCTAGCCCTGGCTGGCAATAAAGGCTGACCTGTGGGGCGACTGGCGGGGCAACCACTCCCCTCCTTATTGGCACCCACTTGGCTGGCTTGGGGCCTATGGGCTGGGGGCAGCTCCTGTGTTGAGCATCTGCCTGTTAGTGGTCAGAGTGCATCATAGCAACCGGTCACTCCAATGGTTGGTTCTGCTGTTTGGTTGATTTGCATATTAGGCTTTTATTATATATAATGTTAAAATTTATGAGCATATGCATAATACATTTTACATTCTCACATTAACAAAATGACTTTAAATTTATTAGAGGTACTAAAATTTTTAGTATTTGGATATTTACAAAGTTTTTATAAGTTTTCACTTTTAAGAGCTTAATCACTTCTGGAGGTTTCCTATTTCCAAATGTCCAGGTTTAAGAATCTCTAACATAGCAATAGTAGTTAAAGTAGATTCCCATTCTAAATAAAAGATGCTGTGCACAGAGTGGATGAGAGGCTGAAGTAATTTCAACCTAATATTGAAAGAAGCAGGTTACAAAGCAATGAACTGATTTCAAATAGAATCTAGAGTAGTTAAATGTTTACTCTTAATTTTTAAAATAAAGCTGCATTTTATATATATCACCAATATTTAGGTAAAATAAGGAGAAAGTTTTCTTTATCTTAAAAACAGTTTCTCATTGACTTAAGTATAAACTATTTTAAAGTACTCAAGTGGGTTATAGAATGGGTTACGGCTTTGATTTTTAACCTTCAAAATTTTACTGACAAATTATGAATATATGTTTACTTTTAGAAAGCCCCAATATCAGCATTAGAGTTTATGTGAAAGCAATTGTGAAGTGACAGGAGGAAAATGCTTATACTAATTATGAAGACAATTATTGACTTCGTTCACATTGAAACCCCTTTAATGTTTGAACAGTGGGTTAATGCTGATCTGTATTCATTTACCTGTACAGTCATTTCTTGCATGTGTGTGCGTACACACACACACACACACACACACACACACACACACTCCCTCAGTTGGCATTTTTGCCATTAGGCTGCTGAGAGCTGATTATGCTTCTAATCAAAACCATCATAATCAGAGGAGACAATTAGCCAGGTTAGGCCTCTGCTGATTTTACATGTGGCCCTCAGCATTGGTTGGCCTTGAGCACTCTTGAATCATGTCAACAAGTATTTCATTAATACCTACTCCACCTGCTGCTGTTAGGGTCTACCTTTCATCTCTGGAGTTGCTTGAGTTTGTGAGCTCTTGTTTGTTTTACATTGAGACCACAGGGTATTGGACTTTTCAAAAATGGAAACTTTACAGAGCTCATTGCTAGTGTCATTTTAAAATCACCCTAAAAATAATGAAATTAATAACCTATATATACTAGTAGCTCGGCTAGTATTGGCTCAGTGGTTGAGAGTCAATCCATGAACCAGGAGGTCATGTTTCAACTCCAAGTCAGTACACAAGCCTGAGTGTGTGCTCCATCCCCAGTAGAGGGCATTCAGGAGGCAGCTGATGGATGATTCGCACTCATTGGTGTTTCTATCCCTTTCTCCCTTCCTCTTTCTGAAATTAATAAAAAAACATATTTTAAAAAGATAAAAGAAATACAGGTTTATTTTTTTATTTTGTACGTGTTTACTTATGGAACTCAATTTATAGAGTTTGATTCCTACATAAAATGCATATACATACTGTACATAAGACAGTTCCACATATATTAGGCCTAGCATATTTTAAGCCTTACTTAAATCAGAATGACATAAGAAAGAAATTTTATTCTGACTATAACATTTACTTATTAGTCTGGTTATTGTCTCATTTTATCAGAAGTTTTTATACCAGAAGTTCTTAAATAAAAAAAAGCAATGTCTTTTACCAATTCTTTCAATATCTATCTTTCTAATTGAAAATTCTGCCTGATTTAGAAGGCAAGCTAGAATATAACAAACTATATTCTAGGGTTTTTTTCAACAAATATATACCATTTACCTCAATATTCAGTTTAATAGTATAGTATCATTTAGAAGTAACATGTTTTTAGAAGGAAGCCATAAAATCAAATAGATATTTGTTTAAAATTTAAAAAAATGTTATTCTTATATGAAAGCACATATAAGAACTTCTTAATAAGGTTCATATACATTTTTTAAAGGGAAAAATCAGGCAAGCATTCCTTTTTACTTATTTGAAGGATGATGTTGTTTTAGTGAACTATACACACACACACACACACACACACACACACACACACACATGGGTCTGTATGTGTGTGCACATCTGTGTGTTCAGGAATTACCCATGTGAAGGCACTGTAATTCTTATATTTCATAAGAATTATTAACAAGCCAGATCAAATAGACAATGACTCTTTTAAGGTTTACTACATAAGAGATAATTTTTCTTTCATAGTAGTTCTGATTATTAAGTGAATAAAAACCTGAATTTTTACAAGCAAATGTTGATTTCATAAGTCTAATTATTTTTTTAAAATATATTTTATTGATTTCTTTTACAGAGAGGAAGGGAAAGAGATAGAAACATCAATCAGTTGCCTCCTGCACACCTCCTACTGGGGATGTGCCCGCAACCAAGGTACATGCCCTTGGCCGGAATCGAACCTGAGACCTTTCAATCTGCAGGCTGATGCTCTATCCCCTGAGCCATACCGGTTTCAGCATCTAATTATTCCTATTTGAGTAATCTGTATGTCTGTATTCATTCATTCATTCATTCATTCATTCATTTATTCATTATATATAAATAAATGTACATATTAAGCATATTAAGAATATTTATTCTCCACCTCCAAAACAGGAAAGTAGTTGATATCTCCAAGTATATTTTTAAGGATTCCCTCTCCCCCCCCATTTTGCAAAATGTAGAAATATTTGTTGGATTTATTTGTGATTTTTTGGGAATAATTTTTTTTTGTTCTAATTCTTGTAGCTTATAGCTTGAACAATCTTGCATGTTTATTTTTTTTTCTTAACACATATGCGGAGACAGCTAATACAAACCAGTACAGCTGACTTATCTAGTTACTCTATGGGCAATTAAGCCAGGAGTATTATCTCAGCAGGCATAAGGGGGCAAATTACACATGTGAAGTAAATGGATCTTTGAAGCTTGAGCACATAGGTATTACTATACAAGAAGCTATGTTAAGATTCCTGTAGAGATTAATGGAGGTTTATTGATGAATACCAGAGAATAGAGAAGTGATGGCATACACTCTTAATATTTAAGGTTTTCTGTGTTGGTGAGATGTACAGCCTTTATGTGATAGAACAGTATGGTCTTCTATGTATTGTGAAGGAGGCTCTCTGACTTCCCAAGGGGTTAACACTAAGGGATCAAATGCCAAGACTAAGCAGCTCTCAGTTTCCTGCAGTTGTCTGGAGAAAATGGAAAGTCTCCAAAATCATCATTGCCTTTATTCTCTTACAAAATGTGATGGATGATAAAGCATTGTGATTTTTAAAAATATTTCTTATGAGTTGCCACACATAAGCAAAACTCTCATATCTTCATTGGTTTGAGTGGTCCCTGGTTGACCTCAAAAAGACTATATAATTTTAGCATTCTAAACACCCCCATGTGTCTTACAACACAGGGTCCAGTTCATGTGAAATAATGACTACTTTGTTGGAGGATTTAGTAGATGAACCACATACATCCAGTGCCCTGGTTTTCACCCTTAGCCCTCTAATTGCTCAGTGTTTCATGCATTTATCATTATAAGCAACATTTAAGGCGCAAAAGCAGAAAAAACAGTTGAGATACTGAGCAATACTTTCAGTCATTTGGCTTTCATGAATTTGATGTATGAATTATAGCTTCAAACATGCTTAAAGACATTGGGAGGAGAAAATATTTAGTTAGTAAAACTAGTTTAGAAGGAAGACAAAAGGGGAGTATGATAGAAGGCATTCCACAATTGAAGACCTATATCTTTAAATCAAGTCACAATGAGGCTTATAGCACCATTTTTCCAGGAACTGAATATTTTTCTGTCATCTGAGAAGCCAAGAACTTGGCCTTTGTAATCCAAACCCAAAGGCACAGAGGTCCCAGGATGCTCAAAATGACATTTTATTTCATTGAATCAAAATGACCAAAAACATTTTTGTTTGGCCGATCTAATTCACTGTCTTTTAAGCCTTCTTCTTCCTCCTAGTGCTAAAGTTGTGGCATATAAAGTATTTCAAGGCTTTCTGTCATAGTTAATCCAATTTTTTTGCCAAGAATAACAGATCATTTGAAAGGACATGATTTGCCTCACCTTTGGGACCGGCTGGTCTATCTACCATGCATAACAACAAAACATTTATGTCAGCATTTTCTTTATAGGAGAGCCAAAAGGGAAAGTTATAGAAATAAAAGAAATGACCTCCATCTGCTTAACATATTGTCAACAGTTTTGGAGACAGACAAAATCTTAAATTACCCCCACACTTAAGGTACCTAATTGCCTTCTGAATGACTTTGGAAGAGAAGTTTTATCTGTCCAGAGAGAGTAATACAGATGTTTTTTTCCTATCATTTTTAGTAGGAGGGAACAGGTGTAAAGCAATTTTGATTAAGTGCACATTATATATTTATATCCCTGTAATGGGGATGTTGGAACCCAGAGAGCTCCTCAAGGACTGTAGATACTAAGAGACTCTATGAAGCAATTCAGAAGATACTTGGGAGGAAATCTCTTAGTAGTGACCTCAGTGATTTTTTTTTCTCATTTTGCTTGCCATTTCCTGCTGGGCTACTTCTGCCTTCAGTAGGTTTGAGAGCAGGTATGGAGGCGGAAAGGATGATGTAATACACTTTACAGCTTTTCCTCATAGCTTATAGCTTTTAATCAGTGGTGACATTTCTCTCAGTGGTCACTGCCTAAGTGGTTCCCCAGTTCTGCAACTTGTCCACATGGAAATAGTGGAATCCTTTTCATGATTGTGACCCTATTGTTTTCCCAACCTTCATACCAGACACTAGACTAGCAGCCATCATGACCTCCTTGTGCCTAGGAGTGCTAGATGTTATGCTAGCTTTGAGCTGTTCCTCAGGTCAATGAGATAGATATAATAAATGGAAACCCTGGCATGGAATTGGGTGTAATTTCATACCATGCCTAATCATTCAGTTTCTAAAATAAGTCACCAAAAACATACTCACTATTCTATATTATCCCTATGTTGAATTGAAATATCACTGTAGGACATGTAGTTTTTCACTTATTAAAATTAAATGAACATGACTGTGTGGCTCCATTGATTGGGTGTTATCCCATGCACTGAGAGGTTGCTAATTTTATTCTGATCTGGGCAAATGCCTGGTTTGTGGGCTCAATCCCCAGTAGGGAGCTTGCAAGAGGCAGTTAATCTATGTTTCTCTCTCTAATCAGTGTTTCTCTCTCCTCTCTAAAATCAGTAAACTCATAGATTAAAGAAAGAACTGAGATACAGAGAGATTAAGTGATTGGCACAGTTCACACAGAGACAGTATTTAAACCCAAATCTTAAACTTCAGATTTATTGTTTTTTCGGTCACTGCATATTAACTTTCAGCACATGTGGCCATTTAAGTACTGCCAAATGAACAAAATGTTAAGGATTACTTTTAACCCTCTTCTGGTGTTTCTGCCTGTCGTTAACTTATCTCTTATTCATGTCCTTTTCTTCAATCCCACAAATGCCCTACTTCAAGCTTGTCCTGTGTAGGCAGTCATAAGGAACTGAAGTAAAGAGTTTGTATGTCTGACTTTATTTTCCACAACACAGAGTACCTTGCACAAAATTGGGCCCTATGGGTAGTTGCTGAATAGACGAATACATGAACAGTTTATTGCCAGGTGCAGGGGAGTAAAGATCCTCAGCTAAAGCCTGCAATATCTGTGCGTTTGTCTGCCAGGTCTGTCAAGTTGACTCTGTGATCTTCCTTCTCCAGAATCTCTCCCCATCCAGTCTGTCTTCTTGAGGGCTAAGAGAATGACACTTTAAAATGCAAATCCAATCTTGGCCTTCACCTCAAAACTCTTCTCTGGTTCTTCATTTCCTGCCTAACTCCTTTTTTAAAATAAAGTTTTCACCTCCCTTGTTATCCTCATTTGCTCTTTCAACAGGCTTTCAAGCCTTCTGGGGATTGTACCTCTCCCCTTCCCCTGGGAAAGTCACCCTTTTGCCTTTTCTTGGGGATAATTCTGTCCATCTTCCAAGACCTGGCTCCTCTGTGAGGTCTTCATAACCCCTTTGAGAGCCTGTTGCTGTTTCCTGTTTTCCACAAGGATTTGGTACAAATCTCTCTTGCATTTATCACATTTTGTTGCAGTGATTTATTGTGCTACTATCCCCCCACTAGATTGTCAGTTCTTCTAGGCCAGGACTATGTCTTGCTTCATTTTGATTTCTCCACATTCAGCACAATATCTGAGCTGTAGGAGGCAATCAATATACTTGTATTGAATAAATGAATTAACGAAAAGAGACAGGACATAAATATGTGAAAAGTCAATCAAATTAAGTAACAATGGAAGGTCAATCTAATCATTATATTGCTCAAGTGAAGTGTAATTTTAAAGTTTAAGTTAAAACAGACCTTCTTTTGAGAAATGGCATTTATTCTAATGCATTGTAATGACAATCTGTAGAGTTGACCTCAGCAGAATTAGGGACTCTCAAATATAGTATTTCTCTAGTATCTCACCTGCATCTGTCTTTCTGTCTCATGACCCTAACCTGTTGGGGCCTGTTCTCCCAACCCTGCAGAACACTTACTCTTCCTTATCAAAATTTACCTGCTATGTTTGTTCCTTAGTGTCTCTCAGGCCTTAACTCTGCTAGGTGACAGGTACTAATGAGTCAGAGAAATGAAAATATGTTAACGCATTAGCTGGCAGGTAAGATTTCCCTCCCAGGCAAAATAACACTTCACACATATTAAAGAACTGAAATTCACTTTTGGGAAAGCATTTCTTTTTGTTCCAGAAATCACACTGCATAGGCAACTGCCCATCTGTCCTCCAGATATTTATATATTCAACATACTTCGAAAAGGTGACTGAATTGTCTTTTTGTATTATAGACAGTCCCTCCAATGAGTTAGCATATTTTCTCCATTCTATAAACTTCTTATAGAAATCACTATTCATTTATTATCAGAATCTTGTTATACTTACATTCTATCTAGTCATATGTTGCAATGACTATCAAATTTTTATCTCTAAACACCTGAGATTCTTAAGATACTTTTCAAAGTAGTAAAATTCTTTTGTCTTCAGTGGTCAAAAAAATTTTTTTTGTAGATAATATAATTGTACATGTTTCTTTTACCTGTACTATTTGTGAAGCACTAAGCACTTTACATTCAGTCCTAATTTAATCATTTATTTTATTTAATCCTAACAAATGTCCTAGGAGTGCGGCATTGTTATTATTAATCCAATTTTGAATGAGGAAACATGCATGGAAAGGTAAAAGAACTTGCCAAGGTTACACAGTTGGTAGTAGCAGAGCCCATATATGAAACTGGTCAGATGGCTCCCTGTCCCTGTCTCTGAATTTGTTCTTATGCAGCCTGCCACAAATGATAAAAATAGTTGTTTATTCTCAGTTATCAGATGGGTGTCTACAAAGTCTGGGAAATGAAGATAAAGTTGAAATATCTTTAATCAACTCTGATTTCCTTGATAACCACCAGACATTAGCAAACTTAACAAATGTGCTGAAAAGCCAGGTCCCACAACGAGGATTGGAAATGAAATTGTCTTTTCATTCTGATTGCCACTTTTTATTAGTGACACCTCCCAAGTGGTTCAGAGAATGCCTATTAGTGTTCCTGGACATCTTGTACGATTTGCAAGCATCCTTAGAGAGGTCTGGGTGGCTGAACTCCACGCCTGCCAGGTGTCCCTCTGCCCCAGTTGAACATCCCTTCCTGAGAATTTCTAGAATGCTCAGTAAGCTCAGTCGTCTCCCCATTCATGTGCTCCACATCTTGTGATTCTACGTTGTCAAATCCATGGTGCCAGTAATCGAAACAGATTTTTACTGGACTTTCCCCTTCTTTCTTTTTGAATCTGGGTAAATTAATGCAGTGAAAACAAGAAGAAAGTAAAAACCCCTTCAATAGATCACATGTGTGCTCTGTACCAACTGGATTAAAATAATCTTTGGGAGTGAAAAATCCTATCTGAAGATGGCAATTTGTATACTCTTTTGTTCTGTGATCAGCAGCTTATAGGTCACTTCATATTTAGGTTAGTTATTTTATCAGTAGTCCTGAGACTAAAACTACATTTATTTATTTGAACCCATAAAGAGCAAGCACTTAAACTAATAAATATTGAAAAACATGTGGGGACATATACATGTATATTTATTTTTCTCCAGAATAAAGCACTCATAAAAGCATTATTTGAGAGAGGGAGCAACTACCTAGCAAACCATGTCTGCAAATTGTTCTCCTGGGGGTCAGCGCTTTTGCTGGTTTTCACATTAAAGAATAGTTTACTTCTGTGTTTGCCAGGCTGACACACGAATTTGGGAAGGGAGAGCCATTCCTGCCCTGCATTTGGTAGCTGTGCCTGTTGGTTTTATAATCTGTAATCTCAGTTTGCACTTTGTTTTGATTTCAGCAAGCCCAAAATACAGGATTTCTTTCAAATGTTTGCATATGGCTATTTAAGCGTGGAAAGAGAAGTTCAACCTTTAAGTAATCTCATCTTCTCTGAGAATTTTGTTCTTATGTAATGAAGTGAAATGGTTCGCCATGTCACCCACTGTCTTGCTTATGCAAACATTTGGATAGGCTGTAGATGCAAGAGCACCTACCAATCTGTATAAATGTGTCTGGCTTTGCATTATTGTTAAGTCAGCGAGGATTCTAATGGAGATGAGACAACAAGAATCCAATCAATAGCCACAAAAGGCAAGTGAACTTGCATAAATTATCACTCTAATAAGAAAAGAGAAATTCATGTTCTTTTATCTTTCAAGTAATGCATATTATCAAAAGAGTTCTAGCATGCCACCTTTTATTTTACCTTTTTAGAGGGGTGCAAAAACTAGAAAATGCAAGGAAATTGAGCATGGAAGTGACTGTTCTGAACCACTGAAATCAGATCAATGTGTCAAATGCATTGTGTAGAACCCAGCATGTTGTGTCCACATGGATGGCATTATTGTCAGTATTGCTCAGAGAAATGCACAAAGATCTTCAGGGAAGGTTTGTCTTGGGAGGAAGAAGTCTCTGATCCTGACATCCAGTGTTCTCTACACTTCTACCATATCCACTTAGGAAGCAGCAGGCAGGATTTTCAGATGCAGAATGTCTTGATGTCTGGGACCTGGGCAGCCTCAGTTCATCGTCTGCCACTGCAGCACCTACAGTGATTTCATCACGTCACCATCTCAGCTCAGGGAATTCTTGAGGAGTGAGAACAGTGGGCTCTGTTCTCCATTATACAGCTGACCCTTGAACAACATGGGTTTGAACTGTGCAGATCCATTTACATGTAGGTGTCCCTCCCGGCCCGGGTAATAAATACATCCAGCCCTTCATTTGCGGTTTTCCATCTGCATATAGAAAATGGTGTTTTTATTCCGTGGTTGGTTTGAATCCACAGATGCCAAAGGCTGACTGTAGTGAAGTTAGGGGGAATCAAAAGTGGATTTTCAGCTGCATGGAGGTTCAGTGCTCCTAACTCCCACATTGTTCAAGGGTCAACTATACCAATTACACAGTTTTTGGTGAAGGTTTGGGGGTTGGGGAATGGAAGCTCTGGCAATGTCAGAGGGTTGCAAATGTCTGGCTGGCAGTGCAGCTTCCAGCCATAATTCGATTAGCAATACTAAGTAATTTTCCCTACCACTTCTTCTTGTTCCCTCTTTCTCTTTGTTTGCTGCTTCTGTCTGTGGGGAAGGAACAGGGCTTATAAGGGGCTGCCGCATAAACTTCACTGTCTTTGCTAAAAGGCAGAAATCTCAGCCATGGATTTGCCATCTCACTTGGGCAGCCCTCAGGCCAGCACAGCAACCTGATCATTTGTATTGCTGGTTGATTTAATATGAGCCAATAGGAAACACCCTAATGGTTTCATAATGGCATTTTCTGTAGTCAGGGAGAAACCTGCAGCCAGGGGAAAATTCAGATATCCTCTTTCATATTAAAGAATAAATACTCTGGTTTGAAGTAGGCACTGTTTAAGATGTGTAAAATTCACCTTGTTATTTATTTATTTATTTATTTATTTATTTATTTATTTATTTATTTTTAGCACCTGGCCAACTTTTGCTCTTTGGGAAATCTTGTAGAAATACTATCATAGGGGAAATAGCATCTGTATTGTTGGAAGCAAAAGAAGAATTAATTTGTCAGTGTTGTTTGGATCTCAATCCAGAAAGCTGAAAAGGGTTTTTTAAAAATGTCTGCTGAGTATCAGCATTTATTATCTTTTCTTTGCATATTTTAAAAATAGGTCTTTCTTTCACTCTCTTCCATTATGGTTAACTGTAATCAGTACTTTATGATTATATTATATAGCTTTGTTTCATTAGGGCAATGAAAATGGTATTGAACAACAGCAATATAATGCAGGGAAACAGTTTGTAATTCAGTTGGAAATTGCTAATGCAGTAGACAGTCGATAATACAATCAGCTTGACTTTCCTAGGAAAACATGAGCTAAATTTCCTCTATTTTTCTCTCAAACCTAGTTACAGGGCGGGGGCGACGGAAATGCCCTCAACCATACTGGAAGCTGGATGCCCCTGAATAGAGAATTGCTTTATGCATTGACTTTTGAATGACATCTACAGGTCCTGGGAAGAGCTTCTATTTAAGACTCAAATTTTCCCTGGAGGTTTTTTTTTTAAGAGTCTAGATAATTAACAGTCCTGAAAGGAAACAGCTGGATGAGATGGTGCCTCAAAATTCCTTCCACTTCTATGTCTGTCTGTGCAGAAATAGGGTTCCTGGGAAATGATTATCGAGTACCATGAGCTGAGGGAAAACTAGAGCTATCTATTCATGACTGTGGTCATGCATGTTATGTACATTAAGGAATTGATGATCACTGTAGGTTAAGACACTAGAAAGCGCTATAGGCTTACAACCTGGTGTTTTTAAGTAGTGTGGAAATTGCAACTGTCAACTCCAGTAACTTGTGGTGGTAGTTACATTAAACCAATTATAAGGAAGTTTTATGTGAGAGGAATCTATAGATTCAGTAGTGTACATAAATACTTAGCTGCAAATATGCTGAAAATTCAATTTTTAATTCAGTGAGTGTGTGGGGATGCTGGGTTGCAATTTATGACTAAGAAATACAGGAGTGATATGTCTAATTTTGAGTTGTCCTATAAATTTTTCTAGTCATTAGAACCAACATTTTTCTTTCCTGTGATATGAATTTTTAAATGTCCTAATTATCTAACAGAAAAGAGCAGTTTTCATATACTTCCAAACATCTCCAATAACTTTAAAGATTTTCAGGCCACCATCCTGATTTAAACACACACACACACACACACACACACACACACACACACACACCCCTAAATTTAATACTCTACCAGGAAGTGCTATTATGCATATGTAAGTTTATCCCGTCAGTTTATATGCCAGAAATTCATAGTTAGAGTAAAACAGAAGCATTTCCCATTGTGCCCAAGTTTTATTTTATTTCCTTGCAGTGGTTCTCAACCTTTCTAATGCCATGACCCTTTAATACAGTTCCTCATATTGTGGTGACCCCCAACCATAAAATTATTTTCGTTGCTGCTTCATAACTGTAATTTTGCTATTGTTACGAATCATAATGTAAATATCTGTGTTTTTCAATGGTCTTAGGTGACCCTGCTAGTAGTTCTCAACCTGTGGGTTGCGAAGATTGAGAATAGGTAGAGAATCGCTGCTGTAGAGCCTAAGACCATCGGAAAACACAGATATTTACATTACGATTCATAACTAGCAAAATTACAGTTATGAAGTAGCAACAAAAATAATTTTATGGCTGGGGGTCACCACAACATGAGGAACTGTATTAAAGGGTCATGGCATTAGAAAGTCTGAGAACCACTGCTCTAGAGGGTTAGAATAGTTTGTAACCTCTTAGGATTCACATGAGTAGAGGTATGTGTGTCACCCCATGCCCAGTCACAGAGTAAACACAACTCCAGCTCAGCTTCCCTGTCCAAAGGGGCAAAGGAAGAGGTGTTTCTGGTGCCAGGACACCATTCTTGCTTCCTTCTAATATTCTCTGCATGTGAGTGCAGCTTCGGGCAGCTTACCAGCACCAATAGTGCCCGTTTTAGTCTCATGGATGGTGTTTTTATGCTGCCGGCTTAGCCTACACATGTCATGTTACTCTTCCTAGTCATGTTCATAAAGCCATAGTAACCACCACCTTTAGTGACCAAGACTCAGGCTTTTCAGATAATAACTAGATCCATTAAAACCTCCTTGGATGGGTCTTGCTGTTGTGAATCTGTTTGTTACATATGGCTCTGAGATGGAAAATCTAGCCTGGAGTACCAGGGTGAATTCTCTTTTTGCCTATACGCATCTCCCAGATTTAGGGGTAAGAAGTACACTATATTTATGGAGTGGAAAACAAATCTAAGTTTATTTTAAACTATAAAAGGGGTTATGATTTTAATTAAATATTTGATGTGCACAGAATACTCAGATGTTGAATTAAAATGCCAATACATGAAATTGCCCTATTCCGTAAGTAAATTGATCAGTGAGCCACAGTTATCTTCAACTGGGTATAGACTCTGAGCTAAGATCCAAGCTTCTTTAATATTTAATACATTTCATATATAACCTTTGTTGTTTTGGACCCAGCTCATCAACACTTGAGTTTGTAACTCCACAGCTCTCATTCTCTCTCTCTTTCACTCCACCCTCCACCCCCTCAGACTTGAACCATTTGAATAGCAATAAAACATTAAGGTGCCTGTGAAAGAAATGTTGGGATCTGGGATTGTACTTCTGAGTGCTGAGGAAAGCCAGTTGTGACCCTGTCTCTGAAGTCTCATGGTGCTGAGTTGTCACTCAGCGTAGAGAGCCCATTATCACCTCTTATTTCATCATCTTTGTGTCTTGGCACTAACCATCCCTCTGAAACCTTACAGTCCCCACAAGTGGCTCCTTCAGAGCTCATAGCAGGACCAAAAATTCTGAAAGTTCAAGAGGAAGGTCATGTGCATTTGCTTTGAACTATAGTTCTTTTCCAAGGTATACACTTTGAAAGTAGAACTTATAAAAATGAAAGGGGTACGAAGAAAACAACACCTATATTCTCTGCCGCTGACATAGACAAGCCTTAAAGTACATAGAGATATCAGAGCACTTGAGAATCCCCTGAAGTGTTGAGGTTTATTTCTAAAAAAGTAAGCGGTGAGTTGTTTCTTTCTTTCCCTGGCTTATTTTTACTCTGGGATAGAGCACTTTCTTATTTTTTTAATGATTGCATTATTCTTGCATATATCGTTCTGTGGTCTAGGCTATAAAAGTAGGTAGAGAATCCACCTGAATGAATGAATATCCTTTTAATGAGTGTGGGTAGGAAATAGTAATACTAAGTAGTGCAAAACCATTTTTATGTGATGAACCAAAGTACCCCTGCTCCCCAGTCCTAAGCCACAGGCCACCAGTAAATGTATGTGCAAACTGACAGTTTTATGTATTCTGGTGTTAACAGAGGTACCTCGCGGCTTGTTTGGTCCCCAGAATGTACTTAATGTGATTTTTAAAAGGCGATGGCATATTCTATTTTAATTTGCAGGGTCAAGGATTGGTAAAATGGAGTATGTGACTTTTCTGTAACACCCTTCACTCTATCTTTGGGCGAAAGCCTTGCTGAAACAGTGAGATAACACAGTTGCTGGGTGATAATACATCGTTTTCATGGTGCCATGAGTTAATTTCAGTGGTGAAACTATCCTTACTTGGGAAAATAATGTGTCTTCTCCCCTCAGACCAGCCATTTGCTCAGAATAGCAGATGGACATGAGTGTCTCCCACGTGTGGGGTTCTGATGTGCCAGCATTGGCTTAACTTTGCTCCCTTCCTTCCTGGCCATCATTGCCTTGTTTTTCATTGATTCTTTATATCTCTGATGAGTCCCTGGCAATAATGTAATTCAGTACTACTCCACCCCAACTCTACCATTAATTAAATTTTAAGTTGTGCCTGTATTAGTCTGCTCAGGCTGCCATGACAAAATAACATAAACTTGGTGGCTTAAACAATAGAAATTAGTTATCTCACAGTTCTGAGGTTAGAAGTCCTGGTCAAAGTTCCCAGCATCAGTTTCTAGCAAGAGTCCTCTTCCTAGCTTGCAGAGGCACATACTGGGAGAGAAGAGAGGGGACACAGGTCTCTCATGCATCTTCTTAGAAGGACACTTATGCTATTGGATCAAAGCCCTACCCTTTATAACCTCATTTAACTTTAATTACCTCCATAGAGACCCTACCCCAACTACAGTCACATTGGGGATTGGGGTTTCAACATAAGCATTTGGGGAGTGGAGACACAAACATTCCAGTCCATAACACTGCCCAAATAATGGGAGAAACCAAATCCTAAATCAGAGACCCATTCCATCACATGGACTTTGTAGCAGTTATTAAACTTTGAACAGGATACTCTGTCCTTCCTTCACCTAGCCATGGCCCATGTAAATAATCTGAAGATGGTTGCCATGGAGAGTTTGAGAAGTCTCAGGATAAAGCCAAATGAAGAATCTCAAATATTTGTGTAATAGTTGAGGGGAAGAAGGAGGGATTTCTAACCCCCAGAAGGACTAAAGACAAAGGATTGGTTCTCTAGTTTTTCTCTACAAAGATTTGCATCTCTCTTTGATAGCCTTGAGGTGACACTAGTCGGTCCCTGAGAAAGGTGCTTCTCTCTCCTGACCCCAGCTTGGGGAACAGAGACAGGATGTCCTGACAGGAGGGCATAGTCTGTACCCCCCATGCCCCCTGCTAACTGGAGCCAACCCTGGGCCCATCCAGGCTTGGTGTAGGTCTGACCTGAACAGAAGGGAGCCTCAGAACCAAAAGATCCTCTGGATTGCCAGCTCGTGGTTGCTGGGACACAGCTCGGAGCTGAACAGTGGTTGGCAGAGGCTGAAAGAGGGAGCCTTGGATGTTCCTGCCAATGTGATAGGCGGTTGCAGGATTTTGTGAAGCAGTCTGATGAACCCTCTCAAATAGAGGCACCTAATGCCGCTCAGCTGTGTAATTGGGATGGAAATGGGCCAGTGCGAGGCAGCAGTTTGTGCTTAACCTTTTGGGAGTTTTGTTCCAGGAGATTGTGTGGGGGCCAGGGGCGGGGGAGGGGGGAAGAGAAAGAAGCATTACAAATAATAAGCCTCTCCGCCTGGTTTGTAATGAATTAGTAATAAATGGCCTAGCGCTCTGTGAAAGTCTGACGATTACAGAGCAGCTTTAGCTAAGTGCATGGGACCACATCTTATTTTGATCAGCTGTAGCATAGCAAAGACATGTAATTATCATAATCTAACAATTAGCCTGGCATCACTTTCCAGTGTTTAATTACCCCGATAAATGGTAATTGAATAGAGGACTTAATGACAAGAGAGAAACTTTCATTCTGCCTTAGGTGCTTAAGTTGTCTACTTGGCTAGGCATCATTTTCTAGCATTGCTCAAACAACAGTCCTGATGATCATTTTCTTTTCTTTTTTTTTTTTTTCTTCCCTTTGTAGTTGGCCATTATTTTGTTTCCTCATCCTGGCCTTTGTTTATAACATTATTTAGCATTACTCAAAATTTGACCTGGGACCCAGAACACAGAATTAGATTACTAGTCACTATACACAGTTTTTCTGTTTTTAAGTATATCTTCAAGCTACAATTTCCATTCTCTGGACATTTCTCAGTCACCACAGTGTTCAGGCATTGTGCTAAGTGTTGGAAATATTGAGATGAGGAAATACCAGCACTATTTTCAAGGAGCTTTATACTATACTAGAGATGTGGATCCCTAGGCCTGGCTGGAATCAGGGCCAATCTAGGCCTTCCAGCTGTGGCTGGAGCCTTCCTTCATTCTGTGCTGCTTCCTGGTGGTCAGCACACATCATAGTAAGTGATAGAACTTAGAACTCCTGGTCTCCACGTCAAACTCTGGTGGGGACTTTGCATATTAGCCTTTTATGTATATAAATTTATTTTTAAAAAGGTCCTGCATAAATATAAAAATATTAAAAAAACTACTTTTGCCCACCCCTGTATTATTATAGTAGTAATTATAGTGACTTGCTTTTAGTGTAGTTCCTGTTTTGTTGTAAATCAATGCACTTTCCTTGAATAAATTCAGTATGTTCTATGACTCTACCCACCACCTGATTTCTTGTGACCCCAGATTTCTTCTTTTCTCAACTTGGTCTTTTCCTGGTCTCAGATTTATATCTAGCTGCTCACTGGGCTCTAACCAAAGGGATAAAACTAACTTCTTTCACATGCTAATTTACATAGAAACAGCAACCATGTCTGCTTTTAGGTCCTGAAACTTGGGATGAAGTACTTATTATTACTGTGCCCCAGCATCATCAAATATGTGTCCCCTTGCTGTATGAAAATCAAATAAAGTGAAGCCATAAACATGCATTTTCTTTCTTCCAGCTTGTTGTTTCTTCCTTTGTTTAACAATAGGTTAAGAGAGTTTAGTTCCTTGCCACAGAGATCTCAAATACCCCACCCTAATTTCTGAAAAGTCCAGGCCAAATTTCAGACTTAATTGGTAATGATCCTGATAAGTTATCATTAAGCTATCATACAAATATTTACTTCACTGTTGGCACACCAGTATTTGAGAACTATTAAATCATTACTTAAGTCGGTTAATAGAAAGGACATTTGTTAGTGCTTTGGTTATGTTTTTATTATCAGAACTAGAAGGAGCCTGAAATTCCATGGAGTTACTCCATCCCAGTAGGCTACAGAAGGACTATTTGTGCATAAGCAGTCTGGCAGGGGGTTTATTTGTTTGATTGACTTCCTGGACCCCTGAACAGAATCATTTTCTTTAATCCATTTCTCTAGGACACTGGCTGGATAACCTGCTCAATGATTTCCTGCATCCGCCTCGGGACCTGTGTGTATGTGGCAGGTGCTCTGCTCTGTGTGCTTGACACGATGTAAAACTCGGTAGAACTTAGGGCATGAAGGGCAAACTTGTCAGGAAGCTCCTGGCCCATGGGAGTTGGGAAAAGCCTGTTTTGCATTGTGTAAGTGACCTCTGAGGACATATTCTGATTGCCAGACGGTACTTCTTTTTTTTTTTTTTAAATCCTTTTTCCAAAACCATATGGAGTGATCTGTGATTGTTGGGGCTATAGAACTCTGCCTGGTTAATTCTCTGGCTGACTTGGCCTATTGATGTTGACACATTCTTACTCGATGCCCGAGGCCTTGATGAGGGCTTAAAAGCAATTAGACTGTCACCCAAAGCTCCCAGGCCCTTCCTAAAGAAAAGTCTTATTTAGGTTCTGCCAATTTAATGCTTTGTTTCCTTTCGAGCGCCTCAGTCAAGCTAATAAAACAAACTCCAAATGAGTGAAAACACTGGAGGAGAGAAAGGTTTGTGGGCCCTGAATTTGAAACAGGTATTACTCCTGGGAGATACCGATCTCAAAGTCATTCTGACTGGTGTGTCTTGTATTGGAAAGCAACAAGTGAAATCTGTTTAAGATTTTTATCCATCTATTTTATATGAAGAATTAGTATTAAAGGGGGGGATTTTTAAATCACTCGCTTAATCAAATTGTGAACATGCATACATTTGGGGGTGGAGGGGGGAGCGATAGGTTAGTATCCCAAACCACTAATGAATTCTAAGTATCTGACCAAGTAAATATGTCTGATTTCTATTGTCAACCACTACTGAATTCAAAGCAAAGCTCCCATGCTGTGAAACTTGACTGGAATTTCCATTCGTGGATAAATGGAGCACCAACTCTGAGCCCTAAATATCTTGCTCAGTGTCTTGTGCTTCCTTGGGTGAAAATGTATGTATTGTAGCATACAACATTTCAACTGCAAAGGAGTACATAGGACACATCTCTGAAATTCATCCTTGAGTAGTATTTTTTTTTCAATGTAAAACTCTTCAGTCCTGTAGGGATTTTAATTATGATTGGTGTGTTTTAGAGCCTGGAAGAGCTGGAATGGGCTTCCTGGAATGGTGTGTTTTGGCCTTCTTGTACTATATACCTCCTTCAGCCTTAACACCTAGCCTGGTGACAGTGGAACTGTCCATGGCTGGCTATCCCAGAGCTGAAAAATGAAGGTCAATTACCAATACATTTGAGAGATTAGACACGTTTTAGCCATTGAGAGAGGAGACACATTTAAAATCAGTAGAAGAAATCTTTCTTCAGTCCCCCAGCAATGCTACTATTATTTATCTACCTCAGGTTTTATTTGCTGTTTATGTTCCATGCTTTAACCTCTGTAAGAAAACAATTACAGGAAAAAAGAGCATCTTCAGACTTTGGATAGGAAAGCCAGAAGGCTTGCATTCTGTGTGAAAGGAGTAGAAGGAGACAAGAAGAGATGTATTATGCAACAGAGGCTGCCGTTCTGCTCATCTCCTCACAAAACGTATTCATAAACCAAAGCCCATGTCTACTGCGGGGCCCATTAGGCCCCAGGACAAATGAGAAATTCCTCTGGTTAAAAAGAGACATCTTATTCTGAAATTAGCCTTTAAATCAATAATAGTAAAATTGAAAGACAGTGCTGCCAAGATATATTCACTCTAGATTTAGCTTAAAATTTGGGAGGAACCCTAAGCTGATAAATGTGCTTAATCTTTGACTATAAATCATCTCCTTTTACATTTCAATTTCAGAATGTAATATATTAAGTGGCCTTGTAATTAAAGAAGTGACATTGTAGGAATATTACAATAATCACCACTTTGACACATTAAAATATATTGAAAATGTAAAAATCAACTATCTGGTGAATGATAAATAATGTTTTCCTTATTCGATCCTTTAAAATGTTACATGAAGGGAGGATAAAGTGTCTCACAGCTTCATAACCTCCAACAAGCACTCTGCCTCCTTTCAGTAATGCTGTTTCTATATTTATGGGGTGCAGAAACTTCACTCAGGAGCTGCTTGATAAAAATACCTCTGTACATATTTCCCTGGAAGCATGCTCTCTGCTGTGCCAGCAACATATGCTGAAGGCCAGTTTAGAACATTTTAAATATGCACCATGCCCTTCCCCTTCCAGCGACTAAAATAAAATGCATTTTGGCTTTAGCAAATGAGGATGGAATGAGGGGAGGAACACTGCTGGGGAAAATGGCTGAGAATGAACTCAGAAGGTTGATTTGAGCTGCTCCTCTGCAGCCTGAGTCCCACAGCGTTGCATGTGTGTCCTTTGGACTTTGCCTCCCCGGTTGTCAGTCCCACAGCATGAGAGCATATGGTGGTAGAGGAGGAAGGAAGGTCAATGACATGCAAACCACCCATTGGAAGAAAATCTAGGTGCTGTCTATCTGCCATAGCTGAAGGAACCGTGGATAGAGTACACTGAGACTTCCACTTAAAGTAAAGGACTGGAATATGGACTAGCTGTCCTCCATGGAGGGACCCAAATTAAAAAAATAAATTACTTAATTAGGAGGAGCATAGTACTATGGCTCAAGTTAACTATGAGCATGAAACAATGAGTTGGTTCCTATCTCAGTAGAGATGGGCTTCATTGTTGGTGACTCAAGGAAAAGGCAAAATGTCAACTGTTATTTTACCTTTGTTGTCTATTTCATTTGATTTTTGAGACTCAATTCATGATTCATTTTCTTCAGAAAGGTTAAATAAGGAGAGAGATAATAGTGTTAAATTTATAATCAAAATTGTATTTAGCTATGGAAGCAGGTAAAGACTGAAGATAAGCTAAGACAAATACACATCTGCCTATAGGCTTTCTAGGTCAATTCCAACTGTGGTTGTTATTTTTGCTACTCATAGCCTGCCAAATGTGGTGGTGGTATTTTTCCCCAATCCTCCAGGCAGCCTCTGGGTCATCAAGAACTACTGTAGCCCTGCTGGTGTGGTGCAGCAATAGAGCGTTGACCCAGGAACCAAGAGGTCACCAGTTTCATTCCTGGTCAGGGCACATATCTGGGTTACGGGCTTGGTCCCCATTGGAGGTCATGCAGGAGACAGCCAATCCATGATTCTGTCTCTCTGATGTTTCTCTCTCCTTCTCCCTCCCTTTCTCTAAAGACAATAAAAATATTTTTTAAAAAGAACTATCATAAAGTACATAATTCATTTTTGGTAATTAAACTGATTACAAAGAACAAGTTTCCATGCAGAATTTTCTTCTTAATTAATGAAAAGAACACTTCCATAATATGTATGACATTCTCAACCAGACTTATGCCAATTGATTAATATGTACAACGTATTTTTGCCATAACAGAGTACATGTACTATTTAGTATATGCTATAAGGAGCATTGATCTGATCTGATACCCAGTGGAGAACTAGGGCCATCATTCTACGCATATGGGATATTTTGGGCACTTGAGATTTTTGTGTTGTGAGAGTACAACCAGGGCAGCAATCATTTTACTCCAACACAAGCACTTTTCCACGTTTGGTAACTATGCATGCCTTTGTATTATAATCCACTGTGATAATTTAGCAGAGATTATATTATAGTTATTGTTGGTTTGTGGGTAATACGTTCATAATATGCAGTGATCTCAGAGAGGCAGAGATCCATAGTTACAATGGATGGCATTAAGAATGAGGATTAAAGAGGACATATTTCCGAAAAATTTACAGGTGTGTTAAAACAGTTTGTGCTACCCATGGTATTTGTAAATACTGGCATGTGGAATCATTCTTTCTTGAGGTGAATTTGCTCTTTTAAAATGAGTTAAAGCTCATGAAAGCTGTTTCCAGATTGGAAAAAAAAATATATATATATATATTTTTTATATATATATATATATTTTTTTTTGTGAGAAAGCCTAACAGCACTTTATTCTAGGAAAGACTGAAATGATGTGTGTGATGTGGGTGCTGACTCTGTGATCTGAGGCTTATTCTAAATGTGGATGCACCCCTCTGCCTCCAGTTTAGAAGTGTGGGATCAGGTGGATCAACACACTCAACCTTGCAGTAGGCTTTTCTTAGAAGATCAGTATAAGTTGCATGAGGGTAGTTACACTGGCACCGCTTTGGAGCCCTTGTGGTTAGGAGGAAAGAGGATACACTTCAGAACCATGTAAAACTTGGGTTGAAATCCTAACCCTGCTACATCTTTCCTTTGGAGAAAGTTAAATTAAGAGGATAACAACTTCTATGAAAGTCATTTCCTCAATGGTAAAAAAAGCACTTATAACCACTCAGTAATATGCAGCATATTTAAAGCCATATCACAGCCGCTTCTGGATGTGGCTAATATTTGCTGCATCAGTGAATGAAGAAAACTGAAACCCATCAAGAATGAGAATAATCCCTCTCGGAGAATACAGAGAGCCGTAAGAGCTGGATGCTCACAACTTGACTCAGGAAGTGGGATAGTGGAGAGCTTCAATTCGGAGGTCAGAACGTGGGCTGCTTGGGTTTGAATTCTGCCTCTACCTTTTTCCATTTGTGTAACATTGAGCAGATTGATTGACTTCTTAATCTGAGCTTTCTCATCTTTAAGTGGTATACAAATAATGTCTCTTCTGTGGGATTGATGATGGAAGTTAAATTGAATTAATGAGTGTAATAAAATAAGCACTCAATATTAGCCATACATACTAATATGTGCTGCTTCAGAGTAAGGCCAGAAAGTAATGGTTCAGTGCTATTTGTAGCCAGAGAGTGTGATTTGGAATAGTATAAGAATATTTAACCCTAAACTTTTCTTTGGATTATATTTGCTACATTATACAGATGCCTTTTATAAGTTTGAAGTCACCATTGTTTTAGTTTATATTGGCCCACCTTTGAAATTTACATCTGTAAACTAATTTGCATTAAAGATCTGAAACTTAGTATAAGCTTCATGCTGAATCATCATCTTAATTTTGTTGTATGAACACATGAGAAGAAAATACTAATTCTCCTGGACAATCCCATTTTTTAAAATATGCTCCACAGTGATTCACTTAACACCCCACATGGAAATGTCACCAGAAAAGAATAACTGGTCAACCCAGTGTAAACCAGGTCTTTAATCTCTTGGGTTGTTGTATGAAAATCTTAGCAACATTACCAGGATTAAAGGATAAAAGTTGGAAAGGAAAAGCTAACTATGAGGCATCAAAGAAACCTATGACAATTTGTAGACAAAAGCAATAATAGAATGAGTCCGGACAATGGCAGTTTTCATTTTTATTTTTACTTTTAAGCTGTGTTGAGTGCTAGCAGAAGCTCAAATGAGTGACACTTAGGAAAAGGAAAAACATCCCTCTAAAATGTCTTTAAAATCTAAAATAATAATATAATAATACAAAGTGCATCTGGGCATTGCCTTCTGCTGCGGCTCCTGTCTGGCTCTCATCCAGAACTTGTCAGGCTACTCTTGAGTGCTGATGATTCATAGCCCAGCACCCTTTTATCTGAACGTTGCAATGTCTTTTCTTTGTACTTTGGCAGTGATGTTACCTTGATGTTCAAAAATCTTTTAAAAGCAACACAGGCTTTGCTTGCATGTTGACAAATTATTGTCTGCCGGTAATGAAGAAAAAGTAAACTTGGTTCTGTGATCATTGTAAATACACAGAAATAAATACTTTTCTTTTGTTTGTTAGTTTTGAAAAGTTGGTAGTATTTTGAGATCCTCTCGCTGAAAAGTAATTTGACCATCTTTCTTTATTTCCCTTGTGTGAATCAGCATGCTGCTTTCCAAACGCCGGGGTCAGCTGGAGTGTTTGTAAATCATTTAATATTTGAGGAGAGATTTTGGATTTTAAACAAAGGAAACATGAGGGTATTTATTTATTTATTTATTTATTTATTTTGTGTGCTCTTACTGATGTTTCCAAGTTAATATTTTATTAATACTCATTTGAATATGCTTTCGTATATCCTGACCATAGTAATAGTGCTTCGCATTAACGTAGTGCTTTTCATAAGTTTCCTCATCTCAGACCTGAAGCAGCCATGTGAGGTTAAGAAGGCAGATTATTATTATTGTTATCCCAAATTGCATATGAGGAAACAGAGGCTGAGGATGGCTTCTAACTCTCCCACTCAGCCTGCAGCAGAAACCAGTCTACTCACTCAAAATCGGCACTTTCCCTTTTATCATATGATATTTCAGAAAGGAATCTGGGCTTTGTCAATGAAGATTTAACAGTGCAGGTAGTAGTGTTTTTGACCATTGGCCACCACAGCTTTTCAAGGTCTTTGTTACATTTGGGTGCAGCACTTTTTAAAAGAATATATTTTTATTGACTTAAGAAAGGGAGAGAAAGATAGAAACATCAGTGATGAGAGAGAATCAGTGAATGGTTGTCTTCTGCTTGCCCCCTACTGGGGATCAAGTTCACAATACAGGCATGTGCCTGACCGGAATCAAACCTGGACTCCCTGGTGCATAGGTTGACGCTCAACCACTTAGCCACACCTGCTGGGCTGGGTGCAACATTTTAAGAACACTCGGAAAATGGAGGACCTGAGAATCAAAAATCTAGAATAGGGAGGAGCCTGGGAAAGATACCAGAAATAACCAAAGGAATCAGGATTCTCCAGTCTGGAGAGAGAAGGATACAGAGCAATCTAGCTGACACCTCCAAATGTTTTATAGACTACCTGGTGGAAGAAGAATTAGATTTGTTCTTGGTAATTTCAGGCAGCAGAAGTAGGATCACTGGATCGAAATTACACAGAAGCAGATTTATACTCAATATAAGAAGAGACTTTCTAACATTTCGAGATGTCCAAAAATGGAATAGACTGGCACTCACTGGGAAGTATTCACCCTGAGACTGTCTGACTTCAAGATTATATGACTTTATGGGTGTTGTATTTCAGCAGTAATACAATTTTATGATAAACCTTCTAAGAGCTCAGAGAAGAATTTCCTCACTAGCTAAAAGCAGAGGATCTTTTCCCTAGCCTTTCTACCCTCATTTTAGAAAGGTATATGCATACCAATTCCTGTTTCACATATTACTCGATCCTGAGAAATATGGTTCAGTTGATGGGAAAGGCAGATTAGTTATAACAAATAGGCAAGGCTTTTGTTAGATAAGAATCAGAGCAGACTGTGGTGTAATGTGTGCAATGTTGTGTGTTTGCATGCATCTTAACTATTTCAGGTTGAGGTGACTAGTTTTTGCTATTTTCATGTGGCTTGTTACTTTCATTATTCAGTAGTCCAACCCTAGAACAGGACCTATAAGATTAAAATAGATGGGCAGAAAATCAGTCAAATTTGATGTTTTCCATTTTCTTAATATAGAAAGGGAAAGGGCGTTAAAAAAGAGAGAAATTAGCTAAAATGACTTGGTGACAATAAACAGATTTCCTAAGGGAAATACCTAACTAAAATCCGAAGGCTCCATCCCAGGTCTAGCTCAGTCACTCACTGCTTCATCATTATGCCTTAGGTTTTTATTCCTCTAACATGTACATCTTGTTCTAGGAGTTTTCTCCCCAGCTTTTAAACTTTGACTCTAATTCTCTCAGTTTGCATAGAAAATTGAGAATGATCTCAATTATCACAAAAACAATTTGGTCATTTATTTGTTCTTTAAATTACTTATTCATTTATTCAAAAATATTTATGAAATAAAACACTATGTAGTAAGGAGAGAACTTTGCTTCAGCATATGTGATTTGAAGGATGAAAGGAAAACAGCAAATAAGGATCTGTAATACTTAAAATGAATCTGAAGGACTCCATTTGTAGGGTATTTTGAAACAAATATAATAGCATTTCTCTGTACCATGGCATGTTGTTGCTTTGATTTCAAACAATAACATTTCAAACCAGGCCTTGAATCACAATGGCATTGCGACAAAAACAAGTTACAGTAAATATTTTAGCGCAGGCATTGTTAATGGTACAACCACAGACTCCAAAAGCTTTCCTGTATGAATAATCTCAGTTGTTCCTTCTCCCCACAGATTCCAGCGGGGTGACTACCACATTGACGTTTGCATCAATGACTACCTGGATGTTTTCTGCCCTCACTACGAGGACTCAGTCCCAGAAGATAAGACTGAGCGTTACATCCTGTACATGGTGAACTTTGATGGCTACAGTGCCTGCGACCACACATCCAAAGGGTTCAAGCGATGGGAATGTAACCGGCCTCACTCTCCAAATGGACCACTGAAGTTCTCTGAAAAATTCCAACTCTTCACGCCCTTTTCTCTAGGATTTGAGTTCAGGCCAGGCCGGGAATATTTCTACATCTGTGAGTATATGCAGATTTATCATGTGGTGGGGCAGCTGGGGGAATCCAGAGTAATTTTTTACCCATGTTCCAGAGAATTGCAGCAAGCTTGAGTCTGCATCCCAGATGTCTCCTTGTAAATGCATACATCAGGGTCCCTAGATACATTAGCCAGGAATTGAGAGCACAAATTAGATTAAAGACACAGCGCCTCTTCCCCTATGAAATTGCATGTCAGCCTGTTCAGTGAACCACTGCTGACTTGTATTTCTTTTAAATGAAAATTGCTAGGACTTCTCCAAAGCTGGGGGGGGGGAGAGAAATTCCTGAAAAAAAAATTAACGGAAATAATTAAATTTACATAGCTTAGAGTCATTGGATTTCTTATTCAGGTGTCAGCAATATCCTCTCAATTATCCACATTTTCAGTGGAGAAAGCCAACCCTCCTGCAAATGTCAGTATGCTGACGATAAATACTCTCTTTGCACCAAGGAGGAAAGATGATTATTAAGAGCAGCTGTGTCTTTAAACAGGAAGGAGCATAAAGAAGGATCTAGAAAGGGTTCCAAGGGAACTGGTGTAAGAGTGTTTCCCACCTGTGAGCATTAAATGACCCTGTCCTGAGAGAGTGCTAAAACTTTCTCAGCAAACCTCACTTAATCACATTGCCATGGCCTTCTCCATCATATACACCATCACTTCTTCAGGCATCATACTAGTCATAGATTCCAGACAACTGCTTCCAGAACCTCTGTGCATAAGTCACCTGAGATCGTGTTATAATACAGATTTCTGCTCGGGGTTGTCTGAGATTCTGTAGGTCATCCTGTGAGGGCATGTTTCTGACCCATGGAGTTAGCAAGGTTATAGGTCATATCAAATTTAGGCAGCCTGCTGTCTCTTTCTCTGAACTTTCCTTTATTATCAAATTTTTAAGTGATCTGGCCTTTCCCACATGTTTTCTGAAGGAGTTAAAAGTTTATTTGTTTGAAATTACATTCACTGAACAGCACACCATGGCTCAGAAGTGTTGGGGAATGCAAAAGTAACAGACACTCCCTGTCCTCAAGGGTGACTGTCTAGTGGGGAGCAGACTTCTCCAGAGGCAATGAAAGTATAAATATTAGTAGACATTTGCTGAATGAAGATGAATGCAGGGAGTGATGGGACCTGGTGGAGGTTATACCTCACATGCTTGAAGAATCAGGATGTGCTGCTGCTCATGTTGTATAGCAATCCAAGCAATACCATCCAGTGTGCTGAGCATTGATTTTCCAACCCGCTTGCCAGACCAGCAAGATGAAGAATATTCCTGTTCTAACTCATTTCTACAATTCAAGTGTGCCCACTTTCTCCAAACCCACATGTTTTAAATCTACAAGGATCTCCAGCTCCCTTTTTCTTCAGAAATGTTATAAGCTGGATTTTCCCATCACAAGGGCACTCTCACTTACCTTGGAACTGAATTTAGAAAGGAAATTGAACAGTACCAGTTTTATTATTTCAGTGCATATTTCAGCCCTTAGTCATGAGAAAACATGTGAGAGCCTTGATACTATCTCACCTTCCATCCATAAAATAAGGGTGGGGGTAAGGGGGAGAGACCAACCAAAGGACTTGTATGTATGCATCTAAGCATAACCAATGGACACAGATACCAGGAGGGTGAGGGCATGAGTGGGATGGGGGGGAGCAATGGGGGGTTAAGAATACATGTAATGCCTTAATAAAGAAAAAATAAATTAAAAAAAGAAAAGGGCTGAAACCGGTGTGGCTCCATGGATAGAGCGCCGGCCTGCAGACGGAAGGGTTCCAGGTTTGATTCCAGTCAAGGGCATGGACCTTGGTTGTGGGCATATCCCCAGTAGGGATGGGGGGGATGGGCGTTCAGGAGGCAGCTGATCGATGTTTCTTTCAGTGATGTTTCTAACTCTCTCTCCCTCTCCCTTCCTCTCTGTAAAAAAAAAAAAATCTATAAAATATATTAAAAGAAAAGGAATATTGAGTCCCATGGATGGAGGAAACACTGGTGTACAGTGAGTTTGAACATTCTCAGGCAACAGGCTCTTGCCGTTTGCCGATTTTTCACTTTGTGAAAGAATCTCATTCAGCATGTGAGGAAAGAGGAGGACTTCAGTTGTGGGACAGCAACTCACCAATTGCCTAACTCTAGAATAGCATACCAATACAGGAGGAAATGGCATTTCCAAATTTTCATATTGGTTTCTCAGGTTTAAAAACAACCATAAAAGCAAACCCCAAAATGAGTAGAGCGCACTAAGATGGGAAACATACTCACCGTCTAACTAGCTGGTTGCATGATTATTAGAAATTATAGAATCCATTGAAGTTCATAAGCAAGATGTTATTATTCAAATATACCCATAGTGCTTATGACTCGTTTTTCCTCATTTGTGGTTAAATTCAATATTTCACTAAAAACCATTACGTGTCTTCTATAACATTCATTTAACGGAGTCATTTAACTGTCAAGGGCTCCTGTCAAAGTAATTGTTCCAAAATCCTTCAAAATATCAAGAGCTTTTTGCTGTTCAACTGAGTTTAACCTGAATTACATTTTTTAATGAAAGGTAAAATAGCACAAAATTAGCGGTGAGGAGATGTTCATTTACAGGAAGCATGGTGGCCTGGAGTCGGTTAAATTGAATTCTTAACTGTGTTTTAGAACTACAAGAGCACCCTTTTCTGTCTTTTTAGTGAAAGGGTTTCCTCTCCTTCTTTTACTGCTGAGAGTTGAGGGGCAGAGCTGTAGGGATGTCTTAACAATGTTTAATATACTCTGGTCATAATTAAACTGAAGAAGTCTTAGGGGAGAATCGGCCCTCAATTGAATTCTCCTCTCTCCTAATATGTGCGGAATGAACAACATGAATGGGAAATGGCTCTTTTCACACTTACTCTGTCACAAGAAGCTCCATTGCTGATCCCAGGAATAGGCTGACTACCCACTGGTCAGTTTTATAACATGTTTTTGCCAGGCCAGGAGTATATTTCAGCTCTTCATAGCCTTAAAATCTCTTCTGAGTTTTCCAAGAAAAAAAGGAAAGCTATTTCCTAAAGCAGGCAGCTTTGCTGTCGGATACTAGAGTAAGGGTTACATTTAGTGGTGCCTGTGAGCAGAAATTCAGATATAAACGTGAACTTTTGGGAAGGGAGGAGGAGTAGCCCATAACAGGTATACACCTTTCCACTCGGAGAGGACACACTTTAGAGAGTTCTTATCAAGTTCGGCTTTATCCTCAACAAGATTTATTGCCTTCATTTCATTGAGGCATGCCAAATTAAGAAATACAGTCATTGGCTGGAATCGGTTTGGCTCAGTGGATAGAGCATTGGCCTGCGGACTGAAAGGTCCTGGGTTCGATTCCGGTCGGGGGCATGTACCTGGGTTGTGGGCACATCTCCAGTGTGGGGCGTGCAGGAGGCAGCTGATCGATCTCTCTCTTTCATCGATGTTTCTGACTTTCTATCCCTCTCCCTTCCTCTCTGTAAAAAAAAAAAAAAATCAATGGAAAAAAAAAAAAGAAATACTGTCATTGAAAATACCTCATATGAAGTGTCCAATTTACTTTACTTAAAAATAAAATTAGTTTTTATTCCAATTTACTTTATTTAAAAATAAAATAATTATTTCACAATTCCAGATCCTTTATTTGTCCTAAGAATGACTCTATACTATGTCTTCCTTGCCTCGGGAACAGGCAGTATATTAAGTTGTTATAATAAGGGATTATTGCTAAAACAGACTGAGCCCATTCTTGAATCTGACATATACTGTTTTAATCTACAGGAGTTATTTTTTGGTACGTGATTGGCATACTAAATTAGAGAAGGTCGGTGGTATTTCTATCAGTGATAGATTTGCAGAACTGCCTGCGAATAGGTTATGGCAATAGAGACTTCCTAAGGCAAAGAACAATTTTAGAAATTTCAAAAATACTCATTTTAGAAATGATTCTCATAAATATGAACAAATGAGAACAGGTTTGAAGTTTTGCTGTTGCTGTTTTTAGATTAGAAGAGGCAAAGGAAAATAAAGACGGCACAGTAAGTTGTTCTTGTAAGTCAGTAGGAACACTGATCTAGAATGTCCTCTTCTGTAAATAAGGCAACCTGAGTCTCAGGCCCTTCTCCTGACTTAATTGGCCATACGATCTTGGGTAAATCATTCAATCTCTCTGCGTTTCCAATTCCACATAAATAATGTGGTTTTAATAGATGACTGCAAACATTTCTTGAGCTTTAATATCCCAATGTTTCTCTATTTTACCGAAGGGTCTGCACCACTAGGGTAAGAGAGAACATCTGTGAAATGGCCCAGCCTAATGACTTCTCCTTACTTAGTAGCTGTTCAGTAAGTGCCAGTTAAAGGGGTAATTGGGGGAAATGCAGAATGGGGAGGCCTGTTGGGTATTAGAATTATGTCCTGTTTAAACCACCATCCCCTGTGGTCTCCACTAGTGCAGCCAGTGTCTATCTGTTTTCCTTGCTGGATCACCACTCTGTCAAAGCTCTCCAGTGACCAACTTCCTGCCTCACCAAGACAAAAAACAGTCTCTAACCTGGCCAAAATGGTTCTCCTTGGCAGGTCCTCCTCTCTTCCCTGCCTTTGTCCTCTTGCTTTTCCCTCACTCTTCTCCGTTTTCTGCTCCAGCGCCTGCCCTCCTTCCTGTTCGCATACCTGTCCATGCCCCAGACAGTGGGAACTCAGTACCTCCTCTTCTCTCCGCCAGGGATCCCATTGCCGCAGGCATCCATGCCCTTGACTCTCACTTTCTTAAGTCGACATTAAAAAAAAAGTATCAGACAGGCTCTTCTGCCCTCCCTGTATAAAGGTAACAACTCTATCATTCTCTACACTTTTTCCCTGCTTTATTTTTCCTCAGGCACTCATCACTCCCGGCATTAGATATTTTGTTCTATGCCCTACATTATATTGTTTGGCATGTAGTATATGTTTAATAGATGAAGATAACTAGTGTTTACATAGCACTTACTCTGTCCCAGGCACTGTTTTGTGTACCCTTCAATTCTCAAAATAGCAACTCAAGGTAATGTTCTTCCCATTTTACCGGTGAAGAAACTGAGTCACAGAAAGGCTGATCTGAGAGGAAATTAAGTGAATAAGGAACTAAAAGGAAATGAAGAGATAAAGTCCTAGGTATCAAATGATGAAAAAGGAAAAAAAAATATTCTTTACATAGGACTAATTATCACTACTATTTAGAAAAATCTTACTTACAAACTGCTAGAAACTTAAATAAGATTAAGTAGCAAGATACATTTTTAAACACATTTAGACATTTTCAGCTCTCTACAGGATACTTTTCTGTCTCCAAAAGAAAGTTCAGCTGTATCATCCTAGATGGTTGACCCTTTTAATATGATAACATCAGAAGCCAGAAAGAAGTTCTTTTTAAGATACTCAGCAGGTGGAATCAGGATTCCACACTAAATTCAGGAATGAGTGAGCTTTAATGAGAGACTTACAATAGGAAGACAAATGGCATTTGCTGAAGTTGATACTAAAATGACAGATAATTTCTCAAGCATTTGCTGTATCTGAAGTATAGCTGATATTCTTCAAAAGATATTCAGAGCACAGATACTTGATAGTCACACCACCCAGATGGAAATCGGGAGTTTCTGAGAGATTACTAAGGAATGCACCCTTCCAAGATTATTGGTGAGTAAACTTGAATATATATGTTTACTCCTTTATATTGATAAGGTGATAGAAGCACAGAGCTAAAAATTCCATTTCTTTGTACTAGAATCTAAACAATCTCATCAATGAAAAGAACTTTTAGGGGAGCTAAAGACTTCTGTTTCAGTCTTTTTGGGATGTATATTTTTCAAAATTATAAAGAAAATCATAGGGACACTCAGTGTTACTATAGGCATCATTCCTAAATCCATAGCCTACAACAACTTGAATACATGGTAGTTAACTGCTAATTCTCTGCTCTATGTCCTTAAATGAAAAGTTTACAGTCTTAATTTATAAGGAAGTTTTAATATTCCCCTCATAATTTTTTTGAAAATGATAAAATAAGTAACCTAAATTCTTAAGAGAGATTTTATTGAACTGATCAAGATTAGCTTCAGAAATCATTTGCTTGTACAATATAGTTACTGATTATTCTTTAAAATGTATAAAAGTATTCGAGTACATCCCAAGACTACTAATGTAAAGAAATTCCTTCACTTGCCAATTGACTGTGTTCCAAAGCTTATTTGCAGGTGAGTTGTTTGGAAGTTAGAGCATAGCTTCTAATAGAAGTGTTTATAAAATCAGGCCAGCTCTCCATTGCATGGGGAATCAACTTAACTGTAATATTGATGTAAAACTGTATATTTTAAACAAAAAAAATACTAGAAAACAATATGTAGAAGAGTTGTTCAATAAATGTTTGTTGAATGAATAAGTGCCATAATAGTAAACCAAATAGAGCAAAAATATTACTTTTTTAAAATTTCTTATATGCTGGTGTTTGAGAAACTCAGGTAAATTGGAAGCTCTAGGTTTTACTACATCCACTACATCAGTTCCCTAGTTTTTTAAAAAAGTTTTCAACATATGCTGGGAATACATTACATCAGAGGGAGGGAATGGGCATCATTTTTTAAGGGCACTGACTCTGGTAAATGCAACTTTGAGCTCAAATCCTTATTTGTTCTTCATAGCTGTACTTAATATCATCAAACCTCTCTTTACCTGCAAAATGGAAGTATAGTAATATTTTATTACAATTTTTCTTATTTTCAAGACTCAACTAAGGAAATATTTTTTTCTCTGTGGTCAGCATTGCTCAGTTGGTTGGGCAGCATCCCATGCACCAAAGGGTTGCCGGTTTGATTCTGATCCAGGCATATGCCTGGGTTGCAGGCTGGATACTCGGTGGGAGGCATGCAGGAGGCAGCTGATTGATGTTTCTCATTCCCTTCCTCTCTCTTTAATCAATCAAAATTAAAAATTAAAAAAATTTTTTTCAAGGACCAGTTGACTACCAAATAGAAAACTTCAGTTATCCACATATAAAAATGTTTGCATCCTTTGAAAACATAAGGCAACTAGAACAGTCCCTATGGGTAATTTAGTAAAATAAATTCATAAATGTTGCCCTAGCTGGTTTGGCTCAGTGGATAGAGCGTAGGCCTGTGTTGCAGGCTCGATCCCCAGTGTGGTGTGTGCAGGAGTCAGCCAATCAATGATTCTCTCTCATCATTGATGTTTCTGTCTCTCTCTCTCTCTCCCTCCCCCCTCCTCTCTGAAATCAATAAAAAAAGTTTATAAATGCCTAGTAAAGATTCACAGTTTGGGTCCATGACTATCTTCCGAAGGAATTACATGGTAGGATTGCATATGCCCAGGAAGGGAGTCTTCAGTGCCTTTAAGATGTCTGGCTTTTCAGCAGCTTACATTAATAACCTACATTAATAATTGTTTGGGTCCCGATGGTTCACACCAATCACCTTTTTTTCCTGAGTTTTCTTATTGAAATAGAAGAGTGTCAAAGCAGCACATTTATCAAAGCAGAAAGTAATCTTTTCCATCTTTCAGAGTTTTTTACTCTTTCAGGGGAGGTGACCTATAAGCACAAGGTGCTTCCTTAAAATGAACAACTCAATATTTGCTTCAGCATGTTGAAGAAATATTTTGAGTTACTGGAGTCTTAGCATTAGCTGCTCTCACATATACATCTGCTGAGATTCAAGGGGTTTATAACTGAAATTTCTATAAGGACTGTCTGTCTACTAGTTTGCCCCCTGTGTCTTTCTTGGTTGGTGGACTCAGATCATGGTATTCAGCAAAACATATTATTTGTATTAATACAGAAGGGAGTTGAAGGGCAGTATTAGGAAATTTATAAATGTTAATATCTTTATAGTGAAAAAATGAATATGGCACAAACATCAAATAGTAATTGCTCAGCTATAGATACAGAGTGTATCTTAGTCACTGAAAGCTATGACGATTTTTTTTTTAAGTTTTGGGGTTCTTTTTAGCTTTTTTTCTGTCTCTTTTTTTTCTAAACATACAAGAACTTTTTTTTCTCTACTTAGACACTGAAAGTTTGTCTGGGACTATATCAGATTACTTCCTGAAAATAGTCATTCTCTTGCCTTTATATATTTCCTATGGTCTTTAGTGAACCTGCAAGAATGCTCCTGTTTATTTAAAGAATGAGTTTCAGAGAATTGTATCTGTTTCAAGTTGTCCCTAGCCATCTTTTAGGAAAGGATGAATGGATTTCAAGGGCTCTTCAATGAAGGTTAAATAAAGAATGCAAAAGAGGATATTTAGAGACCTCAGGATATTTTTCTGTGTTAATTGTAAATTTCTCTACTGAAAACAATTGTTTATAGCTGGGTGTCCTGTTATAAGAATCCTCAGCTCAGCATGGCTAGGGCTCAGCAGACATGTTCCCTAGCACATTTAAGATAGTCAAGGTAAAATCAAAGGTCAGAGAGGCAGCTGATAGGAACACGGGATAGTTGAAAATACTTTATTATTTTGTAAATTTTGGGCAATATTATTTGGTCATGTAGGGAGAATTCTATTTTATTTATTTTTATTTAAATGATATATATTTTTTATTGATATCAGAGAGGAAGGGAGGAAGGAATTGGAGGGAAAGAGAAGGAGAGGGAGCAAGAGAGGGAAAGAAAGAGGAAGAGAGAGGGAGAGGGAGAAGGAAGGGGGAGAGAGAGAGAAGAATGGAAAAGGAAGGGAAAGGGGAGGGCGAGGGGGAGGAGGAGGAGGAGAGGGAAGAGGAATAATAATAATAATAATAATAATAATAATAATGAGGAGGAGGAGGAGGAGGAGGAGGAGGAGGAGGAGAATCATTGATCTGCTGCCCCCTGCATGCCCCCTACTGGGGATTAAGCCTGCAATCCGGGCACATGCCCTGACTGGGAATCAAACTGCGACCCCCTGGTTCAGAGGTCAGTACTCAACCACTGAGCAACACTGACTAGGCTTGTAGGAAGAATTTTAAAAAGAAATGCATGCCCTATTAAATCACTTAAGGATGAGGAACTGTTAAAAAGAATCAGAGAAATGAAGGCCAGATACATCTGTGAAAAGGAAATTGGAGCAAACATCACTGCTTCATAGATTTTGACTTGGGGGGCATTCTTAAAGTTTGCAAGGGAAACTTTAAAAGCTATTGAGTAATTGGAGCTTGACGGAAATTCATGGTATCAGTCATAAGAAACTGAAGACTCCTAAGTATTCTTCCCATTATTTGAATTTTTCAAAGGCTGCAGCACTCAGATAAGAAGCTTGAGAACCAAAGACTTTTATTTGTGCTTCTTTTATGAATTTAAAATGCCACTATAAGACTGGGGAACCATGTAGTGTCTGGCCTCCTGAGGAGGAGAAAGGACTTATGTCACCTTTTGCTTCCTGTCCTCCCACTGAGACTAAGTGCTGAAATGGAAACAAATTAAAGGATTGTTCTTTTTATCCCTAAATGTCAAAAGTGGCCACATCTCTGAGAGAAACAACACACCTGATTAATTGTGTAATTTCACGGGGAAGCAGTAATTCTCAGCCTTATAAACATGTACTGTACTAATTTGATTTCAGAGTTAACTGAAAACAGTTTAATGAGCTGCTGCATCGTTGTGTGTGTGCAGTGCTACCCAGAGCAGATGCCAAGAGAAAGGGAAATAACACGCCAGTGACACTTGGAATAACTGTTTCTACTTCATTGACTTCGGGTTGTCAGCATGCTATTCTCTGTGTTTCTCTTAGTAACTTATTAAGGCAACCGAACTCCAGTGTGATGCTGTCTAAGTGTCATTTGTTGTAAATTACACAAGCATGCACACGCCTAATGCATAGTCAATCTTGGGTGCGGGGTCGGGGGTGGGAAACAAAAAACTTCCTCACTTAGTCGACCAGAATACCATCCATGTGGCCTGCACCCGGGGCGAAAGGCTGCTCCTTGTGGGAAGAGTAGCATTGGCCTTTCCTTGGAAGAAATACTATTTCTACCGATTCCTCCACTCATCTATTCTTGCTCTATTTTAACAGAATGCTTGCGTAACTCTTGGTTTGAAAGTTGTCATACAGCCTCTCAGCAGGCTTATATTATCTACAGAGTTCTTTATGAGGAAGTATAAATCACCACAAATGAGACTTTTCACAGCCAGAGATATGTAGAAATGTGTGTCAGGGCTTTGCTGGCTTGCTAAAAAATACCTCTAGGCTCCAAAGCTTGCTCACAACTCATCCCCGCTCCCTACTCTTTTGGGAAGCAGTTCTCAAAACTTGAGATTTATGGTCGGGAGAGCTGATAGTGGCTATAAAGTTTTCTATTTTCTCTTTTCTTTAATATTAATGCAGAGAACAAGGCATTGTCATTCATTATTTTAGATCATGAGTACCCTGTGGGCTTGAAATCTGATTTCTGGGGACATTGTTACTCTGTTTAATAGGGGAATAAGTGGAGTTTGGCAATAGGCTTCCTTTCCACTGAATATTTTGGGGCAGATTATAGGAAACCCACGTTAAGAACAGAGCTTTAATATATATGCTATGTTCAGGTTTGGTTTTAAAATTTAAACTTTACAAAATATGAATTCATTCTGAGCTCCCAGAGTAAAATATCATGAATTGGAGAATAGCCAGCCAGTCTACTGTTGTTAGAAATTGGAATATATTTTCATTTCACTATTTTCAGAGATGTACACCATTTCCAACTAGCTCTGTCTACATTGATGTTAGGTGAGATTTCATTTACAGGTAACATTCTCTTTTGCTTCCGAGTTATTTTATTTTATTTTTTAAATATTTTATTGATTTTTTATGGAGAGGAAGGGAGAGTATAGAGAGTTAGAAACATCGATGAGAGAGAAATATCAATCAGCTGCCTCCTACACACCCACTACTGGGGATGTGCCCGCAACCAAGGTACATGCCCTTGACCAGAATCGAATCTGGGATCCTTCAGCCCATAGGCTCTGTCCACTGAGCCAAACCAGTTAGGGCAGCTTCCAAGTTTTTAAAAAACATATAATGTCTCTGAATCATTAAAAAAAGAATACATGCTGTTGTTAATTTAAACTTGTCCAATTTTTAGTAGCTCCAATATCTGGCTTCTAATGTAAATTTGCTTTGTTTTTAAATTTGTTTAACAAAATTTCTTCTTTAAGTCCATTGTAGACTGCTTAAAGTTCTTGCTATATACGTCAAAGGCAGTTCAATTAATTTTGAGACTGTGTAATAAATGCTGAAATGATTTAAAAGGAGCATAGCTATTATTGTGATAAAGGGTTACTCAGACTTTGACTAATAATTTCTCCCTTAATAATTGTTCTGATAATCATAATTCTAGTGATTTGGCATTTATTGCAAGTTTACTGTGTGCCAGGCACTGTATTAGCATTAAACATGTTCTAACTCGTTGAATCCTCCTATTATTATCCCTTGTATAGATGAGAAACGGAGGCTGAGAGAGGATAAGAAACTAGTCCAAAATTTTTGTAGTTTACAATGAAATAAGGAGTTGAACCCAAGCTCTTTATTCACTTACTTCATAATACATATTTCAAAAGAAGTTAAAGGGAGATAGATTTCAAGCACCCTTATAAGTCATTGTGGAACTCCTACCTACACCCTGGAATTTAAGGCAGACTCTGTTAAAACAACAACACATTGATTAACGTTACCTAAAGAGGAACATTTCGTGTTAGCTTATTCCTGAGATTCACACCCTTAGGAGGTGTATGGGTTTTTAAAACAAAGTAAAATGTTATTGAATGCTGTGTGGCATCAGAACATGATGGCACAATAACATGGGCCTTTCACTCTCCCCACCTCAATTATGATGAAGACGTTTAGTGAATAGCAAGACTACTGAGTCATTTTTTTTCAGAGGTTTAAATGTGACGAACAGAACCAGTAGCACAGGGAAGGCAGTGGTGGATAGATATACTGCAAAATCTCACCGCCGACTGTCTCACTATCTCAGCTTGTTCATAGGACATGTTGGTGATTGTTTTACCTGACCTTCAGCTGCACAACAGCTACAAATGATTGTTTGCGTTATTATAGTTGTTGTATTGCTGTTATTACTTAAAATCCACCGGTTTTTTCACAGACTCCAGGTTATTACACATCACCTCACATTCAAGATAAAGAACTAGAGGTTCTACTAGGGGGAATGCCAAATTTGAGAACCTCTAACAATTGAAATCTTTAGAATGAAGTTCAGGAATTATGGCAGCTGAGTGCAGGGCCCCACATTTTACCCAGAAGGGGTCATGGGCTGGTTCATGAGGGCACTTGGCAGAGTTGGGGAGACCACCCCGGCAGCCCTCCAGAGAACAGGCTTCACACGGCTCCCTGCATTCCCTCACCTGCCTCCCCTGTGCTGGGAAGGGAATCAAAGAGCTCAGACTCGGGGGTCAGTGAAAAGTCGGGTCTGCCTGGAATGAAAGGAGAGGACTTGGAAAACAGAACTCTATAGGTTGGGCCGGATGGTGGAGAGCCGTCAGTTCTGGTCAGAGGAATCTGGAAGTTTTCTAGCAGGCCATAGGATGTAGTATGTTCTTGAAGGTGATACTGATCTGGGCCTTATCAGATAAATACATTGAAGTAAATTGTGTTAGGACTGGATGCTGACTGCTTATATAATAGCTAGCATGTGGCAAACACTTCCTGTTACATAAGTTTAACTATCCGATCTCATCCATGCCTTACTGCAACTCTGTGTTAGATACTGTTATTGGCCTCACTTCACAGATGAGGTATCTAAAGCACAATCGGGTCAAAGAACCTGTCTAAAATCTCACTGTTCCTGTGCAGTAGGATACTTCCGAGCAAAGGCTTTCTGACTCCAGCGTTCTCGCTCTTAGCTCTTTTCCGTGTATGGCAAGTAATGTTCAGAAACCTATTCCATAAATAGCCCTGGTACTTATGAAGAAATTATTCTAATCTCGGGGACAGTAACACCCTTTATCTGAATTTCCATTGTTTCTGTATTGCCTTCAGCTTCTTTGCCATGGCTGCAGAGTTTTATTTACTTTTTAATTTTTTTGGCATAGCTTTGATGATGTTTTATTAAGTGAAATTGCCAAATCAATAGCACTTGCTGGATTATTAATTCAGTCAAAAAAGCAGAATTTCTGACCTTTTGGTATGAAGTGTTAGTTTATTATTAAAGTTCATTGTAAAAGATTTATTGCAGCTATTTCCTGAAATACTTATCTTTAAAATGCTATATAAATCTGTTTATTAAAGTCTGCCTGGGTTGTTGGTACTTGTGTATCATTAGATTTGTAGAAAACCTACAGTGGCTATAGATGGATGTACTTCAGTATTACATACCATTTTCTCATTAGGCAAACAATTCATCAGGACTCCCTGAGCGGTGTTTACCCATCAGGCCAGGGCCACAGACACCGTGGAGGGACAGTGGGAAATGCTCGAGGCAATCATTGTCCTCTAGGAGCTGTTGGTCTAGTAGGAGAAAAATATATACATGAAAATGATCACTAAAAGAGAAATGGAATAAATTACAAGATTGACACTGTTGATAACAGAGGGAGAGCAGATGGCTTCTGACAGCATTAAAGACGGGAAGTACTGACTTGAGGGGCGTGGGGGCATCCAGGTCTCAGGGCTTAAGACAGTGTCCTACCTTTAGTGACTCACCTGCCAAGGGGAGGAAAATGAACCATCTTCCAGAAAGTCTGACTCATTACCTTTAATGAGGTTGCAGTAGGGACCTTTACTTTTTAACAAGCTCTGCAGCAATTTCCTCTGTAGATTGTCTTTGTTTTACACCTTGGGAATATTGGCTTAACATGGGTATAGACGCATCTTGAAATCAAGACGAGGAAGGAGTGGGTACTGGGAGATTTACGTGAATGGAGCAGCATCATCAGTGTTGAACAAAGGCTATCTTTATTAGGTGTATGTTTGCATAACCAAGGGAACTCTGGTTAGAGAGAGACCAAGCTAGTCTAAGATAAAGACTAAGATAGTCTAGGACAGTAGTCAGCAAACTCATTCGTCAACAGAGACAAATATCAACAGTACAAGATTGAAATTTCTTTTAAAAGTCAAATTTTTTAAACAACTTCTAACAACACTTCTTCAAAAAATAGACTCGCCCAGGCCATGGTATTTTGTGGAAGAGCCACACTCAAAGGCCAAAGAGCTGCATGTGGCTCGTGAGCCGCAGTTTGCCAACCACTGGTTTAGAAGGAAGATGTGTGCTTGAGGAAACAGTGGAGACAGTGAGTAGTTTCTGTAATATTTTATTGCAGTAACATGGCTGTTGGAAGATCCACTGAAGAAGTGGCTGCCGATTGTGACCTTTCGTGCTTGTCAGTTTATGTTCTCTTGTTCCTGCTGTTTAGTTGGAATCTGATGAAAAAGGAGTACTACATCTCAATGGATCCATGATTTGGTTATGATTAAAGGTCAACAGAGATGTATGTTTATTTAATCACTATTTACTGCTGATGTACTGGGTTAGACAACAATCATGTTTTTAAACCATATAATATGTCTTGGTTCCTAGAAAATAAGAACATTATTTAATAGGTTTCTTTTACCAAAAATATTATTAAGTTTAGAGGAGTAGATAAGATAAGGAGGGGATCCAGGTCTTGACTCCATCACTTGTTGGGTATGTGAAAGTGGCAGGAGGCTTCAGCCCATGCCTCACGTCTTCCATGTATAAATGAGGTAAAGTGGTCATTTAATAAATGGTATTCTTAATATTGATATTTGAAAGGCAATTAGTTACTTTCCTAGTTTCTGTCAAAATTAATGATAGCTTCCATGACAAATTTTTATGGGTACTTTAAATTATACATTTGCATGTGTCAAAAATATTTCCTATCATCAACTAGTTTGAAATACATTGGTGGTCAGAAATAGCTTACTGTCATTTACTCACAAGGGAATTTTTCTCACATTCTTTGCCAAATCAAATGTGACCAAAATATATTAAGTCAGTTCGCTGTGGTTCATTTAGAATTTTCTACAGTGGTGAAGATGCAAAAATACCAGTCTGTCACTTAGAGAACCATTTTTTGGATCAGTTGAACTCATACAAAATATTTTGGAGGGCTAACTCGAAACTGCTTCACCCTTGGCAAGTTTTATGCACCTGTTTTTTCCCTATACGGGCTCATACCTGCAAAACATAGAGAAATGTTCTTTCCTAAATGGAAAAACTCAGCTGTAGTCTGAATGAATGGGATAAATTATCTTTTTCACAATTATCCATTAAAGGGAGAATTAGAATTAATATTAACCACAGATGTTTCATCAAGTTTTATTATCAACCAGATTGACTGCCAAAGTGCTTTCTGGAAGATATTTTCTCTCCTTCCCCCACCTGCTCCTGAGAACAAAGTGTTATTATGGGTCCTTAGATAAAGATGAATGGTTTTGGCAATTCATTTGAGAAAATCTGTACTTTACTGTACATTCTACTTCAATTCAGGGCATATCTGAAAGCATGGCTTGTCAACTCCCCTATAAAATAAAGACACAATTCTTTCTACCATCAGAAATAGATTAGCTAATGAGCAGCCCAAGGTGATTATCACCTGACTCATAATTTTTAGAATTTTGACAAGCCTTGTTTATAGATAAATTAACCAAAATGCCTATGGAATCCTTATATTTTAGCAGCAATATTTTTATCCATCATAGTTAGATTATTTTAATACTAGTGACCCGGTGTGTGTCCCTCAGCCCAGCCTGCACCCTCTACAATCTGGAACCCATTGAGGGATGTCTGACTGCCCGTTTAAGCCCAATCCCAGTTGGACATCCCTCTCACAATCCAGGACTGCTGGGTCCCAATTGCTCGCCTGCCTACCTTCCTGATTGCCCCTAGCCGCTTCTGCCTGCCAGTCTGATCATCCCCTAACCACTCCCCTGCTGGCCTGGTTACTTCTAACTGCCCTCTTTTGTTGGCCTGGTTCTCCCCTTAACTGCCATCCCCTGCAGGCCTGGTCCCCCCAACTTCCCTCCTCTGCTGGCCTGATCACCCACAACTGCCCTCCACTGCTGGCCATCTTGTGGAGCCATCTTGTGTGCTCATGGGGGCAGCCATCTTTGATTACATGAGAACAGCCATCTTGTGTGTTGGAGTGATGGTCAATTTGCATATTATTCTTTTATTAGACAGAATACTTTAATACTACTTTTCATTTTTATGCCAATTCTTTTTGGAATAATTCATTACCAGCTATGTAGTAATTGTGAATATTTGATAATGCCCCATTCATGTGCCAAGTACACCATAGATGAGTATCATATTCACTTGTAAACAATAGTTATCAGTTCTAGCTAACTGAAACTAATGAAAAATAAAAACTTTTTTCTATGAAAGACATTGATTTTTTTTTTCAATTGAAGACCTCAGGATGGATAGGAGCCCATGCAATGCTGGGGATCTAGAACATAGAAACAAATAAATGATTAGAACTATCTCATCAAGACCCAGCCATTGGATTTTCTCAGCTCTATCATTTCTTCATTCCTGTGTCACTTGACTCAGGATTCAAGTTCTTGGGAGAAGGAGTTTGATTGACAACCCCATCAAGACTGGGAATAAGGAAAGAGGAGTTCTTAAAATATGTTGTAGTTTTTGTTTGGTTTTTAGCCTAAGTAAGATAGGCAGTAATGCTGAATAGGCAAAGGTAATCATTGGCCAAAACAAGGGTATGTGTCAATGAATAGTAGTGTAGAATATGTAGAATTGTTCAAAGCAAAGGAAAAAAAGTCTATGTAATAAATCCTTTAACGGCAATAGGGCCAAAGCATTAATTTAACATGAATACTTCTAGTTTGTTGTACAATAATGTTTTATCTTTGTCTAGTACTTTTGCTGGCTTTGCTGTGTTCCAGCAGATTAAAGAGTGTGGCTCATTTTTCATTTAAGATTTCTCTCGCATTTAATTGATTTCCTTTATTTTAATGGAGATAATAAGAAAAAGCAGACTCCAAACAAATAATAGAAAATATCCCATTTATTTATTTCCAGCTTTATTTCATTGATGTCAACAGAATATAGGAAAAGCAGTGGAATAGTTTAAGTCCCATTTCTGCCACTGCCCAACTCTAGTCAGATCTGGGAGTGTCATAAAATTGACTCTGTTCCTTCAAAGTTAAAATGAGGGTTTTGGGCTAGATTGGGGGTCCCAAGGACTAAGAAAATTATTAAGACCATTACAGTTTCTGTTGTTAAGTTCAAGTTAAGTTTGGGAAATTCTAAGTTAAAATTAGTTAATTTTTTCCCCTGCAAGACTTCTTGGGGCTTAAATATGATAACATGCATTGTAACATACTATTAACTCTCCACAGAGAGTGATATAGTATATATTGTTCATCGAACTTGGTAGATCTTGAAACCCCTTTTTTCCATTGCAACATCTTGAGGGACCTTGCTTCCAGGGGATGATGTTGAATTATTTATAAAATCCCATTTGGCTTTAAAATATACTTCTATGAGTAATGAAAGAAGTGAAATATATTTTAACATCACTCATCATCTAGCCCTTACCATCTAATCCAGTGGTCGCCAACCAGTGATCTATGGACCACCATCCACGAGGTCTGAAAGGTCGGTGACCGCTGGTCAGCATCACTAGACTTTGTGTATAGTTGAACCCACATCCCTGCATCTAATCTTCATTTGAGATGAGCAACAAATATCGGCTAGTTGTTGCTTCTGTCAAATATTGGTGTGTTTGTAGTGAGGTATGACAATGTTCCTTGGACTGTTCCTTGGGAGAGCTGTTTTAAGTTCTTAAAATAACTTTGTCACTTTTCTGAATCCAAAACATTAACACAGCACTTTGATTAGATCTGACAGATAAGTAGACCATTTTGATGCACGTTCAATGTGGAGTCCCCTGGGTTTTGTTTTCCCTGAGATTAAACCTGTGCTGCTTCTGCCATTCTTCTGTCCTTTCTTGAACTTCATCACATTTTATAGACCATTTCTCTAGTTGCCTTTCAGGACTCCTGTTCCCACCCAAATACTACTATTTACAAACCTATTATCAAGCCCATCTCACATTCTTTCATGAAAATGTTAAGTAATACCTTAAGGATGCCTCAACTGGGTGCCAGAGGAAGGGAGGCACTCACTAAAATGCCTTTAAACATGGGTCCTCAACATTGCAATGAGTAGCTAGCCAATTTCACAGTCCCCAGCTATGTAATAGTCTTCTCATCTGGCCTCTCCTTGCTCTACAAAAGGTGTCATGCTGTCCACAGAGCTGCGCCTGGACGTTGTCCCTCCTGCACCCTCCTGGCTGCTTCCGCTCCCCTGGCCTGTGTGGAATTGCCCCCGTGCTTTAGAGTATCCAGTTGTGCCCACTGGGCCCCAAAGGGTCCCCAAAGCCTGGGTATTGTTGGAATGACTCTAGCATGTAGCTCTATAGGGGCTTCCTGTACTGGTAATCCAAAGCAAAAGGTGAGACATGGTCCCTACCCCCATGAAATCAGCTCCTTGGGTGAACATGGCTCAGTTTTCAGTAAATGCTTTTTAACTGCCTTGTGTCTGGTACTGTCCTCTAATTACAAAGTGTATCCAGATTGCCAAATGGCCCCCTTGGAGGCTTTCAAGGTCTTTGTGCCAAATTTGATAGAGTTTGGCATCTTGGACCACTAGCCCTTTGGTTCAGAGTTGATGGAACCCCCAGCTCCCACCCCTACTCCCTACCTCCCCAACAAAGCCTTCAACCTCTATCTGCCTATCAAGCTCCTTCTCCACATTTTATATCTTACTCTCTAAAATGAAGGGTCCTGAGAGCGTTGACTGCATCTTCTTTCTGATTATGAGCATAGAGGCACAGGAAGGGAAGCAGGGATGGATACAGGATTCTAGCACAGCCCACCGAGGCTTGACAGTGAGGATTCGGCTTTCTGGAATTTTTGATCTGTGCAGACATAAAGATAATGACAAGGCAGATAGTGCTAAGTTATTGTTTTTTTTTAATTATGCTTTCTACTCTAGAGGAACTTTTCAACTGAAACTGGGTAGATGGAAATAATTAATGTTGAGTTTTTCCCCCTTGAGGAACTATGAACAGGTCTATATCATTTTAAACAAGTGTGGCATATGAAAATTCAGATTTTAAGACACACAAGTTGCAGTGATCATTTCGTTTACAGAAGTGGAATTTTTTTTTTCAATAGCCCTGGAACATTTAAAAAATGATTTGATTTCTAAAAATCCAGTTTGCATATACCATTCAGGATTAAATTGGTTGCAAGAAACAAAAGTAGTTGAAATTTTTGAAAAGATAGCTATAGGTGAGGGGGAAGAACATTTTTTTGAGAGGTCAATGAAATTCTCAATGCCTGAAAATTGAGATAAAATGTTACAAGCCTCTTTCTTAGTGTGATGGTGGCAATGGTGGTGATGGGGTGGGAGCAGGGATGTGTGTGTGTGTGGTGTTGCTGAGACCGGTGGTGGCAGCTGCCCTGCCCTTGGCTGAAGTTGACATGTAGAATGTAGTCCTGTACTGTGTAGAGAATAGATTAGGGGCTGGTAGCTACTTATGAGAAATAACCATTATATGATTTCATTAGTTCTTCAAATTAGCATCACAGACAGCTCCCACTTGTCACTACTGTGCTTTCTGGAAATAGAATCATAAAGCAGAGAGTTGTAAAGTGCCTCCCATTTTCCTCCAGGAGTAATACCTTAATTGAGACTATGTCTCTGACCATATATTTGAAAAAAAAATAAATCATAACTATGACTGACCTTATGAAGATGCACTAGCCATAACCTTCCAGTTATTTAAATTAGTAAAATTCTACTCTTTTCTATAAAAGGGATGTAAATGTATTATACACATTGATTTTACATGCACTCTAAAGAATGTGTTCATCAAATACAAAGTTCAACTAAACTGTTTCATAAATTTTAGCAGAACGAGCTATCCTCTAAATCCATTAGATATTTAATTTGTAATAGTTTGGCTCTTTGTATTTAAGGAGAGCTTTGGCTAACTGTGCGTGAGCCAGATCAGCTTGTTCAAAGTCCTCTCATTTCAGCTGGACCTTGAGGGGTTACTTGTCCTCTCTTGAATGCTGAAGCTCAGTTTCTACAACTTATAAAAGGAGGGGACTGAACTAGTTGGTGTCCCTAAGGTTCACAGCATTGAGTTTTGTGATTCAGTGATGAAGCTCACAGGTTGGTATAAGGATGCCCAGTGTTCAGTTCTCAGTGATGATGGTGATGAGAATCACCTCCAGGTGTGTGTCACCCCCTTATTCATTCTTAGGCTACTCAGGGCTGCTGCTGCTCAGCCAAATAAGGGCCACTAACAACCTGACCTCCCCCTCTTGGACTTAATACTTGGCTGACGTTTTACCGTCACCGTCTTCACTCTTCACGGAGGTGCCTTGAAGTCAGCCACCAGGCTATTTGGAGACCCTTCTCCAGAGGTACTTTAAAATCATTTTCCTTTATGCAGGTATATCTTAATGCATCTTAATTGTATTTGGGAAAAAATTAACCCCACTCTCTCTAGAAGAATAAGCCATTTACTCACATTTATAGAAGGCTAAGGACCTACTTACAGTGCAGGAAACTCACATGTCTACTCAGTTATTGGCTGATTTTTGTTTCCTTTTCTACTCCAAACTTGATTTTTGTGGGCATTTATCAGTGAGAAAACACATTTTCTTGGGGTGACCTTGTCTTTCATTCATTTATCCTCCTTGCCTTCCTTCATTCAACAGATGTTTACTGAGTACATACTGCTGGCCAGATAGTATTTTAGACTCTTTGAATATAGTAGAGAAAAAAGTAGGCAAAAGTCTGGCTTTAATAGAAGCTACACTCTTCCGGGATAGCAGGATTAGGGAGGGAGGATAAACAGGCTAATAAATAAATATGAAATATTGTCAGGTAGTTGGTAAAGGCTATGATAAAAAAATATTGAACAGTGGGAGACTAGAGAATATAACAGTAGGGAAATTGCTATTTTATATATATATATATAT
>JAAGEH010002531.1:17673590-17774344 GCA_011751065.1 Lasiurus cinereus
AGAGAGAGAGAGAGAGAGAGAGAGAGAGAGAGAGAGAGAAGAGAGCAAGCACAGGAATGGCCTTTCTCACCTGCTAACACATGAGGAGGGAATTAAATGGAATGAGGAAGGACCTCATGTGTCCATTTGGCAGAAGGGCATTCCAGGCAGAGGAAACAAAACAGCAAGGGCATGAGGAGAGGTGTGTGCCCTCGTGTCGGAGCAGGATGAACACAGGGAGCTCTGTAATTGTGGGTAAGGTTCGTGATGCGTGGGGGTGGGTCATAGTAAAGGTCTGGGGTTTCACTCTGAGGGAGATGGGAGCTGGGAACCCTGGAGGGTTTTGAACAGAGGAGTAACATGATCGGCCTCAGGCTCCATCAGGACCACGCTGGACTCTTGTCCATCTGAAGAGAGTGGAGCAGAATCCTTTGTTTCTCTGGATGGAATCCTATGGATTCTCTTCCTTGAGGGGAAACTAGATGGTGCAGAGAAATGTTCTATGTGATGGTGAATAGGACATTTATAGATCAAATACCTACATTACAAGAGAAAAAAGAAAAAATAGAAATATGCAAAGTTGTCTGTAGTGTACTTTATCAATAAGCTCACGTAATTGTTGAATTTAAGGTAAAAAATAGTGAATCTGCTGCATCTTTTATTTTTCTGAGACATCTGGAAAGCCATTGGCTCTGTCTATGTAAATAGGCAGGTGGCTTTGGCCTCAGCAAGCCCTTCCCCCGACCAAACCCTCTCCATTGGACTTTGGACAAGAGGAATTTATGCTTTACATGCTCATTTTGGTGGTTGTGCCACAAAGTTGTCAGCTAATTTATTTCTTCTCCAGGCTAGGGCCAAGGCACCACAGAGGTAGGAGCAGGAGCAGGCAAGAGCTGCCCAGATCCCAAGGGATACCATGGGGCCAGGCACAGCACTGCCAAGCAAAGAAATCTCTGCTTTCACAGGGGAATGTGTACTAAGGACACTGCCAATGTTCTCAGTCTTCTCTTTGGAACATCAGGAACAAAACAGTATCCTACAGCGATGCATATGCGTCCTTAAAAGTATGGCAATTCCGGTACTACAATTTGAAAAGACTTTCTCTTGACATGCACCCAATGAAGGATGTATAGGGCATATCCCTGAAGGTAAACCCCCCACTCACTTTTCTTGCTGAAACCTACTGGGAATACTTAAGATACACAATCAAGTTCTACCAAGTTTTAACCTATTCCCAGATTTTTTTGGAGAGATTTTTTAAGAGCTTCTGGGAAATTATGAAACCAATTTTTGAAGTAGGGCAGTCATGAAGAAAAGCATGATTTATACCATAAACTGAAGCTGTAGAGTTTTGGCATCAGAAAGACTTGGACTTGAATATCCTTTCTACCATATGTTAGCGGTGTATGTCATCAGTAACTACTTATCCCTCTAAGCCTCAGTTTCCTTGTCTCTGAAATGAGGATAATAATACCTGCCTGGCAGTACTGTTCTGAGGATTAAACTTAATAAACCTGGCTCAGTGCCTGGTACATAGAAATATTAGATAAATGGAAGCTATTATAAGAATATTTTATGCATTCTGAAATGAAGTTCCCTCCCACCAAGCTCCACATCAATTAAGAAATAATTTCATGTTTCAAATTTGTATTTGGTCAGGTTAAATAGAGAAAAAGAAACATTGCGGTGAACTAATATTCTAGAGTAATGGGTGCCAAAAGAATCCTAAAATATAAAAATAAAGGTCTTGTTATTAATCCCTTAAAACAGTCATGTGTAACCATTCTGCGAGAGATTTATTGACTACAACATTCATTTGGAAATGCTAAACTAATGAGAAGTTGGCCATTAGTTGTGATAATGGTCTATCATTTGGAGCGTGTACCGTGTATACTTATTTGGCCTCATTTCAAAATAATGAATTATTTCAGACTCATTTCATTTCTTGAACATGTTCTCATGATTTAGGTCATGCTTCAGATTATCTAAGTAGTATTCCTATCATCCATTGTCTAAAATAAACTAGATGATTCTGGGCTATTTTAAGATTGAGAAACTTCAAATATGTTTTTTCCCCCCAGAAATTGCATAAAGGGGTCACTGAGGCATCTCAAGCCTCTAATTTATCTTTTGATGCCTATGCTTGATTGTTATCCCATATCAAGATGTAGTCTCCCTTTTAAAATATATCTACATAGCCATAACCGGTTTGGCTCAGTGGATAGAGTGTCAGCCTGCAGACTGAAAGGTCCCAAGTTTGATTCTGGTCAAGGGCTTGTACCTTGGTTGCAGGCACATCCTCAGTAGGAGGTGTGCAGGAGGCAGTTGATCTATGTTTCTCTCTCATCAATATTTCTATCTATCCTTCCCCCTTTCTCTCTGTAAAAAATCAATAAAATATATTTTAAAAATCCTATCTAATAAAAGAATAATATGCAAATTGACAGTAACTCCATTACACTCACAAGCCATGCCTACCACCTACGCCCACCAGCCAATCAGGAGCAAGTATGCAAATTAACCCAACTAAGATGACTACGGCCACAGAGAGCGCAGGAAAGAGGCCTGGGTTGCCCCTGGCGATGGAAGAAGCCAAGCTTTCTGCAAAGCCTGGCCAGCATAGGTTAAGGCAACAAAGTTTCAATGTCTGTAGGAGCAGAAGGCTTGGCTATAAAGTTTCAGTTGTAGAAGATAAGTAAATCCCAGATACCAGGGTTTCTGCTTGGGTTGCTGGGGGGCATGGCTGGCCTGCAAACCACCACAGGCCCCTTGCCCAGGCTGGCCCACACCCCAAGGGAACCCCCACCCTGATCCAGGACACCCTTCAGGGCAAACCAGCTGGCCCCCATCCATGCAGCAGGCCTCTATCCTATCTAATAAAAGAGTAATATGCAGATTGACCATCACTCCAACCCACAAGATGACTGTCCCCATGTGGTCACAAGATCCTGCCCCGATGTGGACACAAGATGGCCACCACAAGATGACCAACAGGGGAGGGCAGTTGGGAGGGACCAGGCCTGCAAGGGAGGGCAGTTAGGAGTGACCAGGCCGGCAGGGCGGGGCAGTTAGGGGCAAACAGGCTGGCATGGGAGCAGTTAGGCATAATCAGGCTGGCAGGAGAGTGGTTAGGGGTGATCAGGCTGGTAGGCAGAAGTGGTTAGGGGCAATCAGGAAGGCAGGCAGGTGAGCAGTTAGGAGCCAGCAGTCCAGGTAGAATCAGGCCTAAACGGACAGTTGGACATCCCTCTAAGGGTCCCAGATTGGAGAGGGAGCAGGCTGGGCTGAAGGACACGCCACCGCCCCACCCCATCCCCTGCACATGAATTTTATGCACCAGGCCTCTAGTGTGTGTGTGTGTGCGTGTGTGTGTGTGTGTGTGTGTGTATCTACACAGAGTGAATATACTGCTAAATACTACTGCAAGAGAATGTTTACAGATGCTAATGACTTCTACTTAAAGAGCTCATGATTAAAGCGTGATGAAAGTATGTGGCACTAGAAAGCATGTGACTAACCTTTGAAAAAAATCTCACAATAGGACTGAATATGGGATGTTTTAAATCTAGAATTATAGATATAAAGGTATGTGTGAATAGGTGTGTTCAATGAGCTGCAAAGACCTCAAATTGAAACTTGTTAGTCTAATTTTACTTTCCTTTAATGTAGATAAAGTAACTGTTTTATTATTGGAAAACTGTAATGTGGACTGAACTAAAAACCAGTGCACTAGAAGGAGCTAGTGTTACATTTGCCTGCAATAGGTGAGCCAGACAGTTTCCACAATTGCATCTTTCTGTTAAAGACAAGGTATCTTTCCCATGAATTCATTACCAGTCAATCTCAATCTCCCTTGGATGCTTAGAGGCTCAAAGTATATTTCATTTTCTTCTTTTTTATTTAAATATATTTTTTATTGATTTGAGAAAGGAAAGGAGAGAGAGAAACATTGATGTGAGAGAGGAACATTGCTTAGTTGGCTCCTATAGGCACCCTGACTGGGGATCAAACCTATAACTTGGGTATGTGCCCTAACCAGGAATTGAATCCTTGACCAACTGAGCCACAATGGCTGGGGTTCATACTTTCATTTTCTTATGGCTCATAAAGTCAGGAAAATGCTGTAATTTTTGGCAGACATTTTTTCATTTTCTTTGTAATTTTTATTTATTAATAAGAGAGAGATGGATTTTTTTGTTCCACGTATTTATGCATTCATTGGTTGATTCTTATATGTGCCCAGACGGGGGATCAACCTGCATCCTTAGCCTCTCAGAATGACCCTCTAATCAACTGAGCACCTGGCTTAGGTAGCAGGCATATTTTTCCAATCTGTTTATACCCAGAAAAGATCTGCTCTTTGGTTCTTGTGTTAAAGACTAACCTTCTGGGGTCATCCAAGACAGGAGTACAAGTTGTGTGTCTCACTCGAGTGGAAATTGTGCCTTTCTCCCCTGGTGTAGTCAGCAGTCCTTGCTCCCGCCCTGCGTATGGGTTCTGGAGCATGACCTGGTTCAGGGCCTGGCTGTACAGGAGAACTAATGAACATGTCATGCGCGTCTCGAGTTTTCCGGTCTCTGGCACAGCTGTGGCACTTTACCCCCCCTGCTGGGAGGCACAGCATGCTGGCCATTTGTTGGCAAGTTCATATTTCACACTGCAGGGAATTGAAATGATTGAACAGAGAGAAGAAGAGTCTTATTTGCAGTAGCCTACGTATCCCCAGACTCTGATTTGGCATAAAACATCTGCTTCATGATCTGCTTCAAGGCCAGTTCCTTTCCTCCCACAAAGGTTACGACTTCAGGCAAGCTGTGCTTCCACTGGCAGGAGGAAATTTGCCTGAAGACTTGATTTAGTCTGAATCAAAGCATCCCGCCACAGAATTTCTTTTTTCAATTATCTCCGAAGAGGCAACCAGACTTTAAATGTACCAGTATCATAAAGGCAAGGAAATAAGGCAGACACTCCTTTCCCCTGTTGGTAATAACAAGGCAAGGTCCATAGACAGTTGTGCATCTGTACCCAGAAGCCTGTGAGACTCACCTGGCTACCTGCCCACACACCTGTTTTGGCAACAGCATACTGTTGGTGTGGCCTTTGGTTGTGTTTCGGCCCATCAGCCTGGTCAGTAACACCACATTGGTTTTAACTGCAGTTTTTACATTTTTCAGATTATAACAACCAACTGGCATGATGCAGAATGTGATTACTACTACTTTTCATAGTGAGGAAACATCAGATAGCCTTTGTTTTGTAGTATCTAATTACTAATTATATTTACCCACGTGATTTTGTTGTGCATCATCATAAATTTTGTCCCAGACAGCCCTCCCTAGCCTTACAGACACAAACAAAATTAAATCCTGGCATTTTATTATGCCAGAGCAATTAGATGCCATCCTCATAATGAGAAATACGACATCTTCATCTCTCTCCTCTATATTTTCCTGTTGTTTTAATGCGCACATTTACCAGACTTTAATACAACCTTCCTCCTATACATGCAAGGGAACGCGCGTGTGTGTGTGCACGCACACACATACACACACACACACACACACACACACACACTCACACTCCCTAATTGAATATCTGCATATCTCCTAGGAATCCTGTGGGTGAACCTGTGTATTCATCTTCTTTAGTTCTTAGGCCACTTTGGTTTAAGAGTAAGAACTGTTGCTTTTATGAAGTGCCTTTTTCTATAAAGTCAAAACCTCACAGCAGTGCACAGAAAGCCGATGGTATAAAGGAGCTAAGTAGAGTCTTTAATAGAGAGAGCTGGGTTGTAAGTGTTTTTGTTCCTATGGAGCAGATAGATTTGGCTCCATCTGTTCCATATTCATAACAAAGGAGCGCACTTACAGGAGGGCTGACTTCCCAGCGCTGCCTGGTAATGATCTTTTCACCGGAATGAAAGCATCTGAACCCAGTGGCATGGCCTTGCAAGAAGCAGCTGGCAGGATTGCCCTTCAGAACCCCAATTTCCTTCTAACTCAGGCTGACGTAAAATTTCCCGGTCTATAGAAGGAAGAAGAAGAAGGAAAAAAAGACCAATTTCTCATTTCCCCGCAGCACTGTGTCCTTGGGAAGTTCAGAATGTGTGAGTTTTTACCACCCCCTCTGGCAACCAGGAAAGATTTGTAATTAGATAGTAGAGAGGGAAGGGGAAGTTTGCACTTTGAAGTGTTTAAAGGTATCACAGGGGAAATGATATTCTTTAAACTGTTAAGTTGACTCTTTTCAGACTTTTTTAATTCTTTTAAAACGGGGGTTAATGAATAGAAATATGAGTTACACCAAATAAGGAAAAACCCCTGTTGAGTCTCGTAATTAGCAAACTCAAAGCCAATTTCAACTGAGACCTCTTTGATTAAAAAGGTAAGTTGACCCAAGCGGCGTCCAAACTTTTTCTTCCACTAAAGCAGAAGAGAAATAGAGTGAGGTGCTTTTTTTTTTTTTTTGCCCAAAGTGCAGTTATGCAGAAAAAACCCACAAACAAACAAACAATAAACCCAAAACAACAACAAAAACAAAATAAACCTTTCTATTTGTATAATATGTAGAGTCAGCACTGAAATGTAAACAATTTCTTAAAATTGAAATAGGATGTCAGTATTAATATATGGCTAGTGGGATACCTGTATTTGTATGCTAGCTTCACAAATTTCTTAAGACATAGGAACATATTTTGAAGGATTATTATCCTTTTCTCCATTCTCTGGACTTTTACCAGAAGCTCCTAAAAATACATCAATTTATTTAGTATATTTCACATTAAAGTTATCATTGTAACTCATCAACATAGGATTATCCATTTTGGTACCATCTGTGCATTATCAGCTTGCTAAACTAGGGTTTTTGACAAATCAAAAAGTAAACAAATCTCTTAAAATGTCTGCCGCAGCAATAAAGTGGGCAAAATGTTCATCTGACTGTGAGATGGAAACTCTTTCAGCAAGAGGAAACATGAAAGTAAAATTCACAGAGAGGGAAAAGCACCACCGAGCAATCTGTGAAGGTCTCAGGTTTCTAGAACACCTGGGTCTCTAGTTATTTTTTGTAATATATAGACCTGAATATTTCTGGCTTATTCGGTTTTTACTTCATTTATGTATTCATTTCTTCAAAATCATTTTTTTAAATATATTTTATTGATTTTTTTACGGAGAGGAATAGAGAGTTAGAAACATTGATGAGAGAGAGACATCCAGCAGCTACTTCCTGCACCCCCCCTACTGGGGATGTGCCTGCAACGGAGGTACATGCCCTTGACTGGAATCGAACCCGCGACCTTTCAGTCCGCAGGCTGATGCTCTATCAACTGATCCAAACTGGTTTTGGCATAAAAACATTTTTTGTGTGTGCCTGCTTTGCACCCAGCCCTGTGTTAGGTTGTAGAGACTTGGCAGTGTATTTTTTTTAAGTGATCTCTGCTTCTGGAGCTTACAGTTTAATTGGGAAATAGACCATAAACCGAGAAACAAGTTTCTAACCACCAGTCATGCGAGCACCTAGAAAGGCAGTCAGATGGGGTGCTAGGAATATGGAGAGGGGAGGGTAGACAGCTTTTGGTGGGTGATCCTGGGGGCATCTCTGGGAGGCAGCATGTGAGCCATGACATGAAAAGAAGTGTCAGTATGAATTTTGGATGCACAGAGGATGCTTTTTGTCCATAGGAAAGGTTATTGAAAAGGTTAGTTTGGATTTGATATTTGACTTATTAAATTTTGACTTATTAAAATTAGAAATTAAAAAATAGGATTCTTCCTTAAAATGTCAAATGTAGTCTATTCAAATAAATTTATACATCTTATGATTCTATGTTATAAGACATACTAGAGGCCTAGAGCACAAAGATTTGTTCAAGAATGGGCCTTCCTTCCCCTGGCTGTTGGCACTGCCTTTGCTCTGGCCCAGAGCTGCCTTTCTGCCTTCCCACACTGCCCAGAGGCCCAGCGCAGCTGGTGGGGTACGCAATGCCTTCGTCTCCTCTCCCGCTTCTAGGTGTCTGTGTATGCAAATTAATCTACCATCTTTGTTGGGTTAATTTGCATCCTTGGTCCTGATTGGCTAGTGGATGTCACAAAGGTACGATCAATTTGCATCTTTCTCTTTCATTAGTGGAGATTGGCTCCATTTACAAACTAGGTTCATTAAACTCCTTTAACCGTTAAAGATTTAATATATTCTTAAATTGTTTTGAATGTAGAACCTTCCAGTTAAGTAATTCTTAGCTTCATAAGAATTTAAACTGAAAAATACGAAGTTTTTATTTTTGTTCTCTTAAAGGTTTTAATACTAAGTGTAAATCAGCTGTTGCATTATATATTTTAAGTAGGAATTGCATGTCTCACCTGTTACTCTGCATGGCTGAAGTTTGTCCACACTTTAAAAGTAATAGTTTCACATTCTCAGATACTTGTTTAGCACAAAAAACTCTAGCTCTGTGGTTTTGACTCGTATGAAATTGCCTGTAGTTAAATTTTGAACTCAGCTGTAGCTAAAATAGAGGCTATGGTCTCAGGTCATGAGTAAGGCTCTGCCTGACTAGAGACTCAGCCAGGAAGGCTGCACCTGCAGCTGTGCTCACATCACCCCAGCCTCACTCCTGTGTACTTAACTTAGAGAAGGCCATGGTCACGGGATTCTAGCATCCCCTTGCCTTTGTTCTCCTGTTTACTCGAGGGGCTTGCAGCCCTTCCCATAGGCTGATCACTTGATGGATTCTGCATATTTTGGGCTCTAAAGATACATTTCTTTCATTTACTTCTTATCTCTCAGGACCACACACTCACAGATATGAAAACGATATGCATTTGAATGTGTTTGAATTTTGTATGTTGCTCCGAGCTTTGGCTGACTAGTAGGTCACAGTTTCCAAGATCCTTCCCAAAGAAGGATGCAGCAGAAAGGGGAGAGGAACATGCCAGGAAAGGAGGATTAAAAAAAAAAGTCTTTGACATTCACCACTATCCCTCTCTTTGTTTTTCTTTCTCATTCTCAATCTGAGTTTTGGTTCATGTTTGTCAACAAATCATGTTACAGCCACACTAATGTTTTTAATCTCTAGACTCATTCTTCAAATCTTTACTGAATGTGTTATGAACAAAGCAGTGGACTCACTAGAACTGAGAACCCTGCAGGGCTCCTGACCACAGGGAACTCGAAACTCTAGTAGCAGAGATGCTATGTAACAGCCAAACAGGGGTGTTACATGATTGGTGTAAGTACCCAGAAGGAAGTTATTGTGCTGGAAATGGGAGATAGTTTAAGTGGCCAAAGGGAGCTGAGGTCTTGAGAGGCAAAGGAAAGGTCACATAAGAAAAGGGAGATGGAGGAGGTTCTGGGAGGAGTATTGTTGGGACTAGTTATTAATGTGGATTGAAGGAGGGAGGAGGAGACAATGGAAGACTCGGATTGCTTTTCCTCGGGGTGATGCCAGCACTGCACAGCCACTGACTTTAGTGGAAATGGTCCTACTCCAAGAGCAAACTGGAATGTAGCCCCCATCATGAGCTGTCTGCACTTTGTAAATAATTGTCATCATGGAAAGCATTTTTGGTGTGAAACATGTTGTATAATCCTGATTCCTCAATGACTCCTTCCTTGATAGAACTTAGTCGTCTTCTAAAGAAAGAAATTAATTTGTTCAGGCCTCTAGGGTTCCATTAAGGACCTCGTGTACAAAGGAGTGGCCACTCTTCCCTGGATACTTATCTTACCGCCAGGAATGGCAGATGGGGAGAATGTGGGCTACTGGCCAAGGAAAACAACCACAGAAATAATTGATTTGTGTAAATAGTTGCAAAGATGATGCAAAAGTATATTGAAGACAGGAATAGGAACCATGGGCAGGTGCAGGATTGGCATCACCTCTGGGCTGGTTTTACGGAGTGCCACCGCTGGGGCAAGTCTGTGCAGCTGCAAAGGCAGTCTCAACTCTCAGCTCCCGGTCATGTTGCTTATCTGCAGCATCTATGTCCTCATCCTTGGTCAGCATCCCTCTAATGTAAGAGAAAGATCACATTCTTAAAATGAAGGCAAAAAAGAACTCTCAGGTTCTTGGCATGATTTTCAAAAGACGGGATCTTTCATTGCCCTTTCTAATTCTCTAAATTCTCTTAGCCCTGCTTCAGTTCACATCCTCACCTACTAAACCCCTTCACCACCACCTCATGTCCTCCCACTTCCTCCCCCGGCAAATAAAAACTAGGGTAGAATCTAGGTTTTTTTCTCATTTAGGCTAGAAATGAAGGGACACATTTGTCCCCCTTGTCCCATTGATTTTCCTGATGACTCATCCATACTTTTATATCCAAATTACCCATGATTGAATCCCCTCTCCTTCCTACAGATCCGCAGTCAGACTAGAGACTGCTTGCTGAGGGACACTGCCTGCGGAGGGAGCAGCACTGACAGAGCTGACGATATCCATCTGTCAAGTCATTACATGATCATCTGGATCTATGGGGATCCAGCACCGAGTTTCCAAGTTCAGTGTAAAGGTCTAGTGCTCCTCTAAAGAAGGCCAGACTAAATTTATTCCCAAACGGGAGGGCTTACAGGGAAACTGAGGCCTAGGTGGGTTAAGCAACTGATGGAAAGGCACAAAATATGTGAGAATGGGTGAAAGTTCAAAGCATCATCAGGCATGCACTCAGACCACTAAACCATGTCCCTTCCAAGGCACCTCATCAAGGAAGAGAAGGATGAAAGTAATTATGAAAGATTCAAAGAAAGATGAACGTTTTTCTAGGTGCTTCTTTGAATTGTATTACCCTGACGACTTATTAGTAATTTCCTGCCATACTACATTAGTGCGGCATGATAACAGCTTTGTTTCTGTTAATACTGTACACGTGAGTAATAGAATGCATGGCTTTCTGTGCTTACCAGGTCATAGCCACCCAATAGCATGTCACACTGTGGCACAGGAGCCTGTGGAGAAGTTCCTCTCTGGGATTCTAGGAATTCCACCTTGTGTCTCAGTTTTTATTGTTGTTACTTTTATTGTGGCTTCTAGGAGAAGAGGAGTTTTTGTAAATCAATCAGTCTGCTTACCTGTCTTCTTTTGTCAGATTATACCTCTCTGGTGCAGCAAGTGAAATTCACCAAAATGACCACAAACAAGAGAAAAGAACCCTCTGACCTTCATGGCCCGGGACTGTCATTTTAATAGCGTGGCCTTAGGCCAGCCGAGGTCGCAGAAACCGATTACAGCACTAGCCTATTATAGGAAACTTATTTTTTCCTAACTGTTCAAAGATGGTCAGTGATTTCTTTTTTAAATAGTAAAATATCCAGTAAGGGGCTTACCTAAAGTTCCTCCTGTTGGGGGTTTAATTAACAATGAAAATGATATCTACATGTTACTTTGCTTTCTCTGCATATGTGGACTGGATGTCTCCAGCCATATCATGGAAGGATGAGATCAAGTCTAGGTTCAGAATCTGAGATTTAAGCAGACTTTAAAATTTCCTTAACTATACAGAGAATTTTAAAAGCTTTCTCTGAAATCCAAGTTTTATTTTATTTTGCTCCTGCCTTACTAAATATCAAAGAATATGGGACAAATCATACGCTGATACAGGAGGCCGTAGAAACAAGTTTGTTGTCTCCAAGCTTTAGAAAAAAAGGACAAGTTTGCTCACACTTCAAACAAACGTGTATAAAAGCGTGATAATGCTCTATTTGTTTATACCTACAAATCAGTGGAAAGAAACTTGTCCTCAGCCTTTTATTTGAGGTTGCTAAGAAAATGTAATTGATCTACTGAGGCTCAGCTGCAGGAATTTAAATAATATTCAAGTTAGCATTTATAGTGAGAACTGTGCCGGAGGGGGGCAGAGAGTTGGGGAGGGGAGCAGTGGGTGCCTGGTGGCACCTCCTGTTTTCTCTGTTGTTAGAGGTTGCACAGCTGGAACTCATTTTACGTTGCTTGCCCTGAACTTTCCTCTAATTATTTCTCCCTGTTTCAGTTCCCTCGTGTTGTAGCCACGTTTTAGCTTGCAGTGTGTGTCATTTTACCCCTGTTGTATTGCTGGAAACACACCACTCTCTTCCTTTTCTAGTTTTTTAAAAGGAACATCTCCAGAGCCATATCAAAGTGTCTGATATTTGCATGATATTTTACATTTCTCCAAGGCTTCCACCTTCACCTAGGAACCTCATTTTTAAACTTTACGTCTGAGACTTTGACCTTAACCTGCCAGTGACTTGACACACTATGGGCTGCAAGTGGTGCAATGTGTAGACAGATGGAGCCAGCTCCTGTGGGTGCCCATTGGGTGCAAGTGTGATAAACCCTGGGACCAGGAGCACAATAGTAATACATGTGACTTCTAAAATCTCAAAAGGTAGAATGGGGACATATATTCCATCATGACTGGTGATTATGTTCTTCATGTGAAAATAGGTGTGGTGCTTGTGCTCTTTTTACAAGGGGCAGATGGCTAGTGGCAAGTTGGTGCTGGGGTATTGTTGCCTAACTTTTAAGGCTTTTTTGTGAGGGTGTGGTAACCATTTTCCAAGACGTCCATTTGGCTTTAGTTAATTTCTGTCCTATTCCCCACCCTCTACCCACAAACACAAAATGGATTTTATTGATTCACTAGAGGCCCCTTGCATGAAATTCATGTAGTTGGGGGTGGAGGGAGAGTGGGCCCTGCACCCTCTTAACAGTCTGGGAACCCTCGGGGGATGCCCAATTGCCAGCTTAGGCAGTCTGGCATCCTTAGCACTGCCACAGAGGGAGAAGCCACCGCACTTGCTAGCCATGAACCCAGCTTCTGGCTGAACAGCACTCCCCGTGGGAGCACACTGACCACCAGGGGCAGCTCCTGAATTGAGCGTGTGTCCTCAGGTGGTCAATGAGCATCATAGCTACTGGTTGTTCTGCTGTTTGGTCGATTTGCATGTTAGCCTTTTATTATATAGGATTATATTCTGGAAAACATTTTCAATAGTACCATGTATTTGCATGGGCTTAACTTTTTCAGTATTTACTGTGAAAGGAATATGAATGCTTAATTCTGCCATCACCTGTCTAATTTGCACATATCTGTGTTGTATGTTAAACCACATGAAAACCTACAGAGGAAATACTGGGCTGTGCCAACAACTAATAGCCTATCTTTTCCTTTGACTTGCACAAATTGAGAAATATTGCCTGTGGCAAACATAATGGAAAACTGAATTTTTAATGTTTCTGTACACAAGAAAGAGAAGGAGGAGGAAGAAGGGGAGGAGGAACAGCTGACTGTTCTTAAAAATAAAACTTTTCAAAGTACCCAGATTGACAAGGGACACAGAAAAGGAGAAGGATTTGACTTTTGGAATTTGGAATTAAGACTTGAGGATGACAAGATTAGGCAGAGATGTTAAATGAGTACAGTATTGGGCTTGAATATGTAACAATGTACAATATGAAAGTCTTACCCCTCTCCTGCTAAACTTCCAGTGGGTGTTGGAGAAGGTTGTTACCTTGATTATTTTTGAGTTGCTTGAAATCTCATCTGTTTGTATTAATTTGATAGCCTGTTTAAAAGATAACGGATAGGAATTTTTTTGATATGAAGAGAAATTTTAACTTTATTTCAGGTATTTTTAAGCCTGCCTTTACATTTTATTTCTCACGTTTGAGGGAAAGCATTCTTTCTTGTGATTTAAGTTTACGTTTTGTATCAGAGATCATGTAGGTTTACCCAGCAATTTGGATTTAACGTGAGACATCGTGTTAATTGCAAGGAACAACACAGGTTGGCTACATTAGCAAAAACAAACTAAGTGGCATGGGATGGAAAATGAAAAGCAGTTGGAGGGAAAACAAATAGATCTTGTAGTGTTTCTTCAGCAGCAGTTTATAATTACCACTCTTCGAGGCCTGCTTTAAGGGAACTTGTACCAGGAGCCTGAGACGTTGTTTAGACAAGGCAGCAACACGAGGAGAGACCTGCTCTCTGAGCAAGGGCCAGGCGGGCCTGGAGCAGAACACACACCAGTATCTGTCCTTAGGTCGCAAGTCAGCTGTGGGAAGGCTCTGATTGCCTGGAATCCCTTAGTTGTTGAGAAACATATTATTCCACAATTTGAGGCTAAGCCAACGTTTATTTTTTTCACAGTTTTCTGTGGGTGAGAAATCCAGGAGCAATTTATCTGGGTCCTCTGGGTCTGCATCTCCCACAGGCAAGTCATTTCACCACTCAGTTAAGGATCCTCATTCTAGCTCACTCACGAGATTGGCCGTGATTGGACTCCGTTCCTCGTGGGTTGTTGCACTAACGCATCCATTATTTGCCATGTGGGCCTCACCATCAAGAATCTCATATTATGTCACTTTGCTTCATGAGTACGAGGGACATCGAGAGAGTGAGAGTCACAGTTCTTTGCAACATAATCACAGAAGTGACATCCCATTATTTTTTGCTGTGTTCTGCTCATTAAAAAGTCAAGAAACTAGATCCAGCCCACTCTCAGGGGAGGTGAATACACGACAGTGGCATAAAAGGAGGTGGGGGTCATGGCAGCCAGGTCAGAAGCTGCTGACCACCAGCTCGATGCCAGTATTCTCTCACGGCCTCAAACTCAGAGGCCTAGTGAATGGTGACGTGAATATCCCATATATTTGCAGTGCTGAATACAGCTTTCAGAAGTACTAACTTGAGGGCATTGAGTATGAGCCTTTTATGTATCAAATTGGCTGATAGGTGCTGAGCAGCACTCACCTGAGCCCCAGGAGGCAGGTTTGCAGGAAAGGCTGAATGCAGAGCCCCTGGCTGAGGTCACGGGAGAGAGCGAAGATAAGCAGCCCTCCTGCCTTATTAGCATGATACTGTGAACACAGAGAACCAGAGGGCCCCAGGTACTATTTCACTGTGTGCTGTAAGGTTTTCATTGGTACTTTGCAGATCATTAGGGGGAAGGGGCCCTATGGTTTGATTATTATAAAGTTGCTATTAAGGTCATGGAGTATGAAGTTGTGCTTGTTTAATGGTCCCCATCCCCCTATTTTCGGCTTCCTGACTCCAAGTGTACATTTTTTGGCAGTCAACTGAGTAAATGATCAGGTTTTGGATTATGTGACAAATGTTTAAGACATGAGTTGAATTTCTCATTTGACAAATTCCATTAGAATAATCCCTGTATCTTTATAGGAAGAGTTCAGGTCTAGGTTTTCTTCACCTGTTAATACCTCATCTTGGTTGCCAAACCTTCCATTTGGGAACTTGGGGACAATTTGTTTTCAGCCTACCAGTGGCCATTGGCCAGCTTCCGGGGGATCTGTGGAGCCTTAATGAATTTCCCTTTGACACACATGTCTGGGACACCCTCATATTCCCAGACAAAGCTAACTCTTTGCCCAAAGCCATGCTGGCAGTGCATGCAAGCCTCCATTACTACAGGGATCCCGCCTGGTGCCTACGCTGTGGTTCATATTTATGGCCCCAGGTGGAATAAGCATAGCGTAAGGCTAAGAATTTTTGTCTTACATACCTTTGCTTCCACAGCACCTGATAGGGAAACTGGCACATAGTAGGTATTTTAAAAGCATTTGGATGGATGGAGCTGCAGTAATACATATTGGTAATTATTCACTATTAAATTTCTAAGGAAAGCAGCATGAGAACTTAAATTTTGTCTTAACTAACATAAAGATAATGCTGGTCAATATAAGGTGATGTTTCTAGCCTTAGCTGGTTTGGCTCAGTGAATAGAGAGCCAGCCTGTGGACTGAAGGGTCCCAGTTTCGATTCCAGTCAAGAGCACGTCTCTCAGTTGCAGGCTCCTACTTAGCCTGGGCCCTGGTCAGGGCTCATGCAGGAGGCAACCAATGAATGTGTCTCTCTTAATGTTGATATTTCTCTCTTTCCCTCTCTTTAAAAATCAATGGAAAAATATCCTCAGGTGAGGATTAAAAAAAATAATAAAGTGATGTCTCTAGAATCATAGGAATTAAAAGCTACCTCCTGACAAAAACAGGCACTTTAAGTTTTTACTCCCTCACATCCATCTTCAATTTTTTTCCTCATAATTGATCTTGAGAGGATTTTCTTTGTAATTTACTGTATGAATATTACATTTTCAATTCCTCTATTTTTTGTTTTTCATGCTCAATCTTTGGCTTTTGACTAGTAAAGTACCTTGATATTATCTTAGTTTCATGTACTACAATAATATGCTACTGATAATAATCTATATTTATAAATGATACAATTTGCTTCAAATACTAACATATTAATATATATTTATAAATGGTAAAATTATAAATATAGCTTCAAGTTCTAATATATTACTAATATTAATTTGTTTATAAATGATATAAAGGCATGCTACATTGGTCAGCCAAGAGTTAAGAAACCTGGAAAATACCATGGAAGAAAGCCACACTCTTGCTCTTTTAAGCTTTGCATTAAAAAATGAGTCTTGCCGATATACAGAGAAAGGTTTTTATGCTTTTTGGTTTTCAGCATGGTAAATAAGGAACCCAAGTTAAACTGACAGCAAGGCTCACCCACTGAGGTTGGCTCTAAGGGTTAAGAGTTTGCTTTATGAACTCAAGTCAGAGATTGTAGAGTCAATTGACTTCATGTACTCTGCATTGTGTACTCACAGTATGTGTTTATACTCTTCGTTCAGACTTTTTTCCTAAGGATTAGAGGCTAACAGTGCCATAGGGTGTCAGTCACATTATCCTTTCAGCCTTTCTGGTTTTAGGGACGCGATGAGGAACTAATGGAGAAGTTTGATGGGAAAGAGAGGTTTTATTTTATATTAAATAGAAGAGCATTTTACATTCTTAATTTACAGTCCACTGTAACTCATCCAGTAGCTAAGGCTAATTGTCCCTCTTTGAGAGCTGGTGGGAGAGCTCTCTTCAGTTTTTTCCTGGACAGCTTATCATTGGTTGCTATTTCATTATTCCAGTGATTTGTTTTTTGTCCTGCATCTATAGGATTTCTCCTACATCTAAATCTGAAAGACCTGTACTGATGAATTTCCAGATGTTCCCCCACTAAAACAAATCCATACAGCCTCAGCTTATCATCCCGGAGTTGCTTTTTCACACCACTGCTCACAAAAAAGACATCAACAATTTCAAGAACTCACGGTTTTCCTAATGAACCTACGTGGACTGTATTTGTGATGCACATTTGCAGTTGGGGTCCACAGGAAGGACACCATTTCCTGGTTCAAACCGCAGAGTGCAAATATTGTGCCCTAAATAACACTAGTTACTGTAAATGTCAGTAGAGGGAGTTTTTCCGACTTTGATTAATGAAAGCCTACAGCAAAGCCAGCTGTTAACACTTCTTAACTGCTTGTCAGAGTGAACGAACTTGGGAGATGGGAAGGGCCAAAAACATTTTATTTTATACTTTTGGAATTAAAAGTTTTCTACAGGCATCAAAGAGCAATGCTCGGATTCTTTGCAGCTTGATGTCTATTAGGTAGTGAATTTATAAATTCTCCTCTAGGACAGGGATCTGGGATTACAGGAGGAGATTCCTATAAAATTAGTTTGAATTTGCCTCTTAAATCCTCTCACCTTCAAATAAGCATTTTCATTTTCTGCTCTCTCCCTCTCCCTGCCAAAGCATAGCAAAGGGTAAAAATCAAGGAGGGAGAAGGCACACCACACACACCAGCCATCTCTATTACTGAGGGCATCGCCAGACGGATTGTTAGCCATGTGTTTTGATTGATGTCATCTGCTCTGAACAAAGAAACCACTTGAAGCAAACGCATAGGGAGGAAAGTATGCAGCGCTCATTTCTGTAATTTCTGTCATTTCTAGAATGCATAGTAAACACATGTGATGGTTCTGGGTCCTCCCGCCCTTGGAGATCCCTTTGACATTATGCTGTGCAGGCTGAGGGGAGATAATCTTTCAAACGCAGGGAGAGGTTATGGTCTTATTGTCCTGAGGAGGAGAAGAAAGTTTCTTCCTCCAGTGATTTATAACTTGGAACATGTTGTCGTGTTTCAGTAAGCCCACTTTATTAATTCCATCCTTCTCTGTGGCACATTTTTTAAAATAAACGTGCCATTGCATAGCGCTGTCTCAATAGCATATTGTACTTATAATGGCATGATGGAAGTGGCTGGGCTCGTCTTAGTCATATAGAACTCGGAGCCAAGCTCTGAGTAGACCCTCTAATTGAATTACCTGCAAGCACTGACAGACAGGCTTTCAGGACAGACAAAGCTTTGCTTTCCACAGCAGAGTCAGGTCGTGGTTAAGTTGCCCTCCTAACTATCTGTGGTGGGTTTTTGCCAGCACTTTCACCGTGGGCTCTGCTGGGCCCCCGCGCCCTGCAGAGGAGGAGGTGGTGGAGCTCTGTGAAAGCGGGAGGGCTCAGACATTATCTTCTTATTTTAGGGAAAATTGATAACAGATCAAGTTAAATGGAAGAGCCTTTGAAATAAAAATCCAAAGCATTTTCTGTAGATTACCAACATTCTTGTGTGATTCTTCATCACAGTGAAGAGAGAACACAGGGGTAGGAAAGTAGCTCTTTCTGTAAGACTCTGTGCCAATCTGAAAAGTATTTTTGTTTTAACTTCTGGGAAGAATTAGAGTTTGCTCCGTTTATTCAGGAAAGAATTGATTGCAGACCACTTGCATTTCAAAATGAAGAGTAATCATCCATTGTCTTCTCCCCTCTCTCCTTTTGTCTTGTCCGCAGCCTCTGCAATCCCAGATAATGGAAGAAGGTCCTGTCTAAAGCTCAAAGTCTTTGTGAGACCAACAAGTAAGTTCCCTCGAATGAGCTTCAGAGGGTGGCTTCACTGCGCATGCTTGATTGTGTGGTCTGGTTCACAGCGGTAACACTTTTTTTACTGTTAAATCCTGTGTGGTATCTGTTTTGTATATCAACATTCATGTTTTAGTTTTCATCAGATTTTTTCTCATCATTCTTCATGATGCTTTTATTTTTAAGTACACAGCAGTTGCTAACTTGTTGTTTCTTAGACTGTTGTATGTACACAGCAAATGGGAACAATATTGGCATTTTGATACATGCCATTGATTGTAAAACAATCTACATAAATAAAAGGAAAAAAAATTAGAGAGAAAGAAAGAAACGGGAGTTTAAGGGTGTCTGCACTAACATATTTGGCTGTTATCTCTATTTTTGTTATAGATAGCTGTATGAAAACTATAGGTGTTCATGATCGTGTTTTCGATGTTAACGACAAAGTAGAAAATTCATTAGAACCAGCAGGTTAGTATGCTTAGAGAATCTCTTTTAACCAATGCATCTCTCTGGTGCTTCAGTACTTTTTTTTCCTTTCTTCCTCTCTGCATGTTTGCATGTTAGAGTTGCTCCGCTTTTTGCTCATTGCTAGCAATGCTAATATTACTTATATTCTATCTCATTCCTCCAGTATCTCTGTGTAGTGCATGGTAGATAAAATGACTTTTCTTTTTTGGACATGCGTTTGATATAACACAGTATCCTAATGTAGAGCCCCATCAGAATGCTAAAACCTCACTACTTTTTGCCATATCCTCCGAGCATGCTGGTGAGTCACCCTGAATATTAATGGATCTGTTTTCATGTAAGACGAAAGCATTTCTATTGTATATGCTTATCAAATTTTCTTTTACATTATGTCCAAATCTGCGGATAAAGTAGTAACTAATTCAACATAACTTAGTTTTCTCTGGAAATTCACATGCATCACTGAAGTGATCTAAAGAACTTTGTATTTCAAGTATTATTTGTGCTATTAATAGTCACGGATTTGGAGAAGTATAATCACGTTGCCTCCTCATACCACAAATTCACACACCTACTGCTCCCACAAATGTATTTGTCTATCAGCCAAATGTGGTCCTTGGTTAATAAGACAATAAATCTAAATATATTTTTCCTCTATCACTAACTTCTACACACTCAAACTTTCCAATCATTGCCAAAAAAGGAACACCACAAAAACACTCATGGAAGCATTTATACTAGAGATAGTGTAAACTGTTCATTTGGTTAGAAATTCAATCTGGCTATTTTAATGCACATCTAGACTAATTGTGAGGAGTGTGCCTCTGCCCCCCTATGCTTGCCCTTCTCTGGTCTCCTATAACGACCTCAAAAGCTTAAGGGAAATAAAATTATTTTCTCTACACAGAAAGATGTGAGTTCCACCCCCACGTTTGTAAACAGATACTTTCTTTCATCTATTTGCAGGACTTCTTTCTTACTGTCCTAGAAATTATCCTTTGAGCATTATGACTGGGACTCGCAGTCAATGAGCCTTAGGGAAACTTAGCCTGAGTAAATGTGGTGCCTCAGGACATACAATAGCTTTCACATTGTAACTGACAGGCAGAGTTAGGTTTTTTTCCCCCAAGCATTCTTGTTTTTCTAAGGCAGGCGTCTTACCCAGAGCACAAAGGAGAGGTGTGTACAATAAGCTCTCAGAGGCCCTGGTGACTCCCTAGGGATCGGTTAGCCACTTTAGAAAGTTGCAAGGAATAAGGGGAGATGTTTTAATTGTGTCTTGGAAATCTGGAAGCATCTCTGTGGCTTTCCAAGGCACCAGATTCCTCACAAGCTCGAGGACTCAGGCCATCGTAGGATCTGTGAGTTCGATGGGATCCCCTAGAAGGACCCTAGTTACACTCTTCCTTTTATAACTGAGGCTTGCCCAGTTCACATAGTTAGTTAAAGACAGATCCAGGCTTCTCTCATCTCCCATTCCAATGTTAATATAAAAAAGTAGGACCCTTTCCTGGCTTTGCTAATGATATGCATAGAATGGCAAAGTTAGGCATGTTATCAACATAACTTACCCTGAATCATGATTTTCCGATGCATGCTGTTAGCGAATGTAGGTGTATCTTTCCAGTATTCTTTTTCCAGGTAAATTCCATTGTCTAGCAAGAAAGCTAGAGGCTTTATATAGAAATATAATGGATAGTACATTTTTCTCCGCTACTGAAGAGGCCTTAGGAAAAGGCAACAACATACTGTTCATACGTGAGCATACTTCACTGTCTTTTAGGAAACAAGCTCTTTCCCACTGAGCATTTAAAAAATCATGATTGCTCCTTAATCAATGCACACATAGCTAATGGAAGGTTGCAGATTGTAGTCAGGGAGAGAGTGGGAAGGGAGTGTACCTGCACAGGTCTACATACAGGAAAAGCTCCTGAGCTAGCCATGGCTGTGCTTAGGGCTTTCTAGTGAGAATCTTCACAGAAAAAAGTAAGACAAAGTTGCCCTACCATCCCTGGCTGTATACATAATAGTTTGAGTACTCCACCTAGTTCCTTAAAAAATTCAGTCCGACTTGAAGCTGGACAGCACGGTGTTGAAGGGCTGAGTATAGGCCCAGACTTTGAGTCTGTCAGGCCTGGAAGAACTCCACTGCATGCTCTCGGCAACATGTACTAATTCACCTGTCTTCGGAATGTATTGTGTTTGATGTTTGCTTGCACACTCTGTCTGCCAGTTTCCTACCATCAGGGATACAGGATGATCTCAGGGCAGACATGTGCCACATAATATGCTCCAAATTATTGCTAGGTTAACTCCCAGTTAACCATGGAAACCCTCGTGTGGTGGAATCCTATTCGGGAGGCAAGACTTCACTTGGCTGCTGAAGAATATTTTCTTCTTCCAAGCCACAGTCACTGTTACAAGTGTTAGAAATCTATATTTACAGTGGGTGTAATTGCCATTGAGGTAGATTGTGCTTATGAATTCCCTCGTGGAATTCTAAAATTGTTCCGATTTACCCAAATGGCATCAGGTTTCTCATTCTGCTTCTCGGGTACCATAGGCTCTCCCAGTAGTGAGGCCCTTTTTTAACCAAAGCATGCTTTGTAGACTCCAGAACCAGGACTAGCCTGTTGCTGGGAGAAGGGTGATGCCTAAAGGCACAGATTTTCCCTGTGAGAGCAAGTGGGTACCTGCCGACAGGACTGAAAAGCATTTGGAGCCACATGCTACACTTTACAGAAAACAAGTGCTTTTCCTCTCATGCACCCTGCCTTGTGCTGTAGGCTGGAGCGTGGATGGCCCTCGCTGAGCACCCCGGAGGGACAGGCAGGGCTGGTCCTTTTCAAGCTCACACGGAGGACCTAAGTGTTACTTGGGTATGGTAAAAGCTTAGTAAAAATAAGGTGGAGAAGAACCTCATAGCTGATGTAACTTCGGGTGTATAAAAAGCACTCCATCCTTGGGGTTTATAGGTTTTCACAATTAAGCTTGCAGTACTCTATTCTGATTGACACCATATTGGTGCTCTTAAATGATTTGAATTTTAATTTCAGGGCTATTAAGAGCATTTACATCTACCTCCTGTTAACTACAGACGGAATACCTTCGCAAAACTGAGAGAGAAGAGTCCACAAGTGTTGGGCTAAAAGCTGTGGGGCTTTATATTTTCCTCTGCATCCATTTAACTTCCCATTCTTGCTTCCTAACCTTTTCTAGTCTCCTGAGCGAATAGCCACTCTCTGCAGGTTTGCTGAGGGCTAGGAGGGAGGGTGGGGGGGGGCGGCAGGGAGCCACTCTGCAGCAGCTTCTATGCGAGGACTGGCTAACCTAAGAGCTCTCCAGGGCAGAAGACGAACAGCTGAAAAAACATACTTCTTAGTTCATATTGGGAATGAACAGATACGCCCTCACTGACATATCTGAAGCAGAGGCTTGAAAAGGGGTAATTTTAGGACAAATAAGGGCACGTGACTCTGCCCAGTGAGGGGAAAGCGTCCTTGTTGTGGCATGTTGTGTGGTTATGAAAATGTAAACAAATGTAGTTGATATATTAAGGGGGTTGAGGTGGCCCATTCAGGGGTATTTAGGGGTTATCCTCAGGTCTGCAAAATTGAGAGCAACCACTAAAGTCTCCCTTGTCACCGTTCTCCCTGAATGACTAGGGAGAGAAACCAGGGTGACAGTGGCTGAGCTCCTACAGGAAAGGGCCTGTTGGTGCTAAAATAAAATCTACCGCAGAGCCCCACTGTTAGTCCCAAGGACACTTAGTCTAAAAGCATAAGTTAGGCCAGGTGGGAGGAAGGAGGTGTACAAAGCCTCCAGTCTATCTTTGGGTACTAATTGCTGCAAAGTTCCTGTTTCAAAGTTAAGCCTGTTAATAATGCAGATCAGGAAGTCTCTGGAAAGTCAGAGGCAGCCTCAGAGAACACTTTCTAGCTAAATAAAGGAAGCTTACCTCACTTAATCCATTTTATGTAGAGGAGAATTTGCATCCACGCCGATCATTTCGGTGTGCTGCGCTTCAGCCCGATAAAAGCAAAAATAGTTAAGTTCAAGTAATTTAATCCTAGTGCTACTGAGTTTTGTAATGGAAATAGCACCGTAATTGATGCCTGATTGTAAGCAAACCAGTGGGCACTGGTGTATTCAGAGTTAGTGGGCATTAAGGTATGGTTTATTTTTAAATGCTGCTGTTTTGGCTTTTACTTTTTCATATTTGAAAATTCATCTAGGCTTCCAACAACCAGGCATTCAACACTAATCCTATGAAACTGCTTGAAATGAGGAAAAGGGGTAGACCATTCTGGTTAACCACTAATATGCCAACATAACTGCCCCTATCCTGGACACATTACTTGCTTCTCCGTGGTACGTTGGGTTTAAAAAAATCCATACATATATCTCAGGTTTGTGCAAGCTGTGACTGCCAGCTAACCGGAGGAGCTCACGTGCCAAAGGTTATATACAGTGTGTGCATAACCTCTCCCTCCCCTCAATTTTTAAGGAAACTTAATATTGCTGAGAAAGTTCAGTTGTCTCTGCTTCTCCTTTGTTTGCTGTAAATAATGAGTGATTATGCAGACATGAAAGTCAATGGTGGCAAAAGGTTCATTACCTTACTTTGCAGAGGGTGGCAAGGTCTGAACAGCAAGCTGCTGCGAGAGAGTTATTAAGGATGTGAAATCTCATTGGAATGTGCGCTTTCTATTTGAACAGATGACACCGTACATGAGTCAGCCGAGCCATCCCGTGGCGAGAACGCGGCACAGACACCCAGGATACCCAGCCGTCTTTTGGCAATCCTACTGTTCCTCCTGGCGATGCTTTTGACATTATAGCACAGTCTCCTCCCGTCACCTGTCACAGAAAACACCAGGGTCTTGGAACACCAGAGATCCACCTAACTGCTCATCCTCAGAAGGGACTTGTGATTGGTTGCTTTGGCAGATGTCAGATTTTTGTTTTCTTTCTTTCAGCCTGAATTCTAAGCCAACAACTTGGGGCCTGTGGGGGCTAAAGTAGTTGCTGCCTCCCTCACCCCAGCCCAGCCCAGCCCTTGCCCTTTCTCACCCCTTCCAAATTAAATGGACTCCAGGTGAAAATGCCAAATTGTCGTGGTGACACCCGTGGTCAGCAGCGCTTGTGCACTCTCCTGTAAGAGCTCCCCTTCCTCGGCGCCCTGTGTCAGCAGCATGTGGACGAGGAAGAATAGTGGCAGATGCAGCCAGGGATGGCGAAGCCCAGGAGGTTTCTCCTCTCCCATCCAGTATTTATGCCTTTTCCATGCAGGACTGTAAGAGAATCGTGCAGGCCGTCATGTCACCATGTCAAGTCCAGAGGGGAGGTATTAAGGACAGATATAATATTACACTATTTCCTCTAGGGTGTGTAGATGAAAAGGCTTCTAAAAGGTTGAGAAACTTTTTTTTTTTTTTAGATGACTGTCTTGACAGCAAAATGTGTGCTCCAAAAAAGAAGCCTTTTTTTTTTCTAGGTGGTGGGCAGGGTGCCGGAATGCTAGCACAGAGCAAGTGCGAGTGACATCAGAAAACTTAGGTTTGGTGGGGTTATGTATGTATGAGTGCCTCTAATTTTTTTGGTGACTGGGCGGTGTACACCAGATTATTTTTCCCTTTGACTACAGATCACCATGGTGCTACAACTATTTTTGTTTTTAAAGTAATTCAAAGAGGCATTTTTATGAATAAAGTGGCCTTCCCCAAGGCTGACAAGCCAGGGTTGATGAGTGCATAATGGAATAGCTTTGAATCCTCCTTTGGGGCACACTCTGTACCAAGGAACACATGTCTGTGGCCAGAGGAGAGGTGGTTTGGCTTTGCTGGAGCGCCAGTGTGCTGTGGCCTTTCCCCGACTCCCACCCTAAGCACCCACGTTTTGCTCCACCCTCGGTGACGACAGGGGCTCAGACACAAACCCCTGGGCACCCGGAGAGTCAGTCAGCACGACTTGGGAGGGCTAAAGGGAAATTTGGAATAAAAATTCCAAAGTGTGGAATAAAAAAATTCAAGTGTTGATTTTATATTCTTTCCCTTTCTGACACAGCCTGAAAGCATAGGGGGAACATGTGTTTATCTGTGGGAGATAAACAAGATGGAGTCCCAAAGACTTTAACAAAATATTTTTTTAAAAATCCGCTAGAATAGAAAATACATTATTTAGATATACTTTATGCTGAGAGTGTATATGCTTGTCCTATTTAAACTTGTGAGAAGAAGTGGTATCCCCTGATACATTTAGAAATATGGAGGCTATCTTGTTTCCTTGTGGGGATGGGGCGGAAGGAGCATAAATGCAGGATGACCCTGTCTGTTTAAGGGATCTCAGCCTGGCCAGCAAGGGATGTTTCCAGTTCGTTACCGGGAAATGCACGCCTTGGGGGTTTCTACTGGTGAGGCTATCATAAACTTTGGACTCGGGAGCCTAGAGAGGGAAGAGCGGCAGACCAAGGGGAACGAAATCTTGCCTTTTCTGCTATTGCACGACGTTATCAACAGAAAACACACCTTTCGAAACAAAACAAAAAATATATGCGATGAACATGTGAGATGTGAACAATTGGAAGGATTCCAGAAAAATAAGTGATTTTTAAAAATGTTAAAAAAAAAAAGAAGGATCCTTTTATGGACCGATTTCGTGAATGGGAACTTGGTAAGCATCAGGAGTAGTTCTGAATCAGAGAAGTATGTGCGAGAAGGCCTCTCTAAAGGCGCTGCTCCCTGGGGAGTTGTGCACGTGTTGAAATGTAACCTGGGCTTACCTGATCTGTTTGGGGAGGATGTTGCTGGGTCTATGTGCCCTGGAAACCATTGAGTGGGGCCGTCAACCTCGCAGATACAGTTGGTTCTGTCCCCCCAGACACCAGGGCCTTTTCAGGAGTGGCATGGCAGAGTCTTGTCACAGAGGCAGCCACCATTTCGCTGCAACAAAAGTTCACAGCATTGGATTCTTTTTTTCCTTCAACTGTTTATCTGCTCAGTACTCTCAGTAATGTCCAAACACACTTCTTTTTATGAATAGTTACAGGCTTGTTGGTCCAGTGGGATATGGGTAGGAGGGAAAGAGATACCTTCTAAAATGGATCAATAGTCAGAACCAAAATAATACTGCATGTTCTATAACCACAAGGAAATCAAATGATCCTGTAATGATGCCAGTTAGTCATAACTACATTAGCAGTGCTAATTTCATTTTAGAAATGGTGACTTCTGTGGTTTTCCTAGCATTTGTCTCTAACAAATGATGAAATAATTACTCATGGCCCTCTCTGCCGCTCTCTTTCATTTTTCACAGTGAAATTAGACCCCTTCCCTTCACCATTGTGCCACTGCAAATTAAGTTTAAAAAAGAAAAAGTAGCAAGACTATCCACACCAGTAGACAGTGTGCTTCTCTATAAAGTGATGTAATTGTAGGTCATGCTTGCCGCGGAGTTTTCAAGAAGATGATTGGTATCAGACAGTTTTCATCTTGTCCAAAACGTGCTGGTGGCCTTTTGTGGTGTCGTGACAACCCTCTGGGGGCTTAGGAAAATGTCGATGCAACTTTGTAGGAGCTTTTCATTAAAAAAAACAAAACAAAAACAATTCAAAAGTCTGAAGGGCAGCCTTCGCTGTCTCTCAGTCCATTAGTTAGACCCCAGCGACCTTTGCCCCTGGTTGCCTAGGGCTTTGCAACATGAAGCAGGGAAATAAAGATCTGTCTGTTTAGTGGATACCGTGTATCCTGTAATAGGCCAGGTAACAGTTTGTGTTAGTTTAGACTCTTGTTTTGTATTGTACTTTCTTGGGTGGCAGAGGAAAGAAAAAACCTTAAAAAAAAAAAACTGCGTTCTTTAAATTCTGTATTATTAGCAACCTCTGTTGTATATAGTGTTTGATAATAAAGTATTAATTTGATTCTTATGTCTTTTGTAAGTGAGAACAATAGTCTTTCAGGATACAAAACAGGCCTTGAGGCTCTGAAACACCCAATACATACTTGCCTGAGAAGAGAGGCTGCTCCACGCAGGACTCCCCCCCGTGTCATCGCACGCCCAGTCCTTAAGACGCCACCATCTGGGGACCTGGAACAACATGACTTTTTTGATCACTATTTTGGCTTCAATGTTTTCAAGGTCTGATGGAGCCCTGTGGGGTGTGTGTGTGTGTGTGTGTGTGTGTGTGTGTGTGTGTGTGTATTTCCACCCCAGCATGTTGGTATGGAAAGGTTTAGGGGATTGAGAAACAGCTCTGTATTTGGTTTGGTTTCGTTTGTGGTGGTGGTCACACAATTTCATTTTCCTCCCGAAGAGTGTCACCAGTATCATGCAGCCCAGGTACAGGAAAGGCTGTAGGAGTCCCTCCAGGGCGGTTAAATGGGGCTGTTTCCCTATGTCACTGTGAAAGGAAGAGGCACATAGTACCTGTGGGTCTCCAGGAACTTTGCTTTTCTCTGGTGCCTTAGCAACGGCAACAGCCATTTTTTATCATTCCCTCCAAATTAGACACACAGTTTTCAACACCTCCTCTCCATTCATTGCTCTCAGAGCTGTGGTCACTGGTGTTTCTTTTGAAAACCACCTCCACCAACATCCCATTTGCCTACAACTCCCCCCGCCCCACTTTTATTTCTTATGCTTATATTGTTGTCTCTAGCCTTTCTCCCACGTCCCATTTTCCCTCGGAACCGTGAATGGGCAGGTCTGTCTCTGGTTTGGCATCACTGACTTTTTCCCATGCATTGGCCCCAGAGCCACTCGGATGTGAGACAAATCTCCCTACAATGGCCTTGCTCCCATTGTCTGTACATTTTAATAGATGCTGGCATGTTGGAGGTTACCCATGAGTCAAAATCCGCTTTTCATGCTTCCTCTTGACACCCCATTGAAGCCACTCATTGTGTGTGTGTCGGGGTGTGAAGTCCAGCCCCGTGTGGTCCTGCGCTGTGCCGCCTGCTTTGCAGCTCCTTTGCACGGACCCAGCGAGTGCTGTTTTGAAATGCTTACATTATATAAACCTAAAAGAAAATGTAAAAATGAATAACCCCACATTAAAAAAAAACATATGATCTGTATTTGTATATACATGTGTCCGTACTAGTATACCTAAATAAAAGTTAAAGATTTTCATCATTTTAATTGGAGCCCTCCTTCTACTTCTTTGTTCCTTGAATGACGCCTTTATTTCAGGGGCTACTTTTCCTCTGCTGATTTTTCAAAATCTGTGTGGACAGGAAAGAGGACATGCACCAGAGAAGGCCTGAGAAGTTCCAAAAAATGCAGGGTTAGAAATGGCCCTGTAGCTCAGCTCAGTCCGGGTATTCTGATGAGAAAATGATGAGATTTCAGCCTTTCTCTATTCTGAGCCTTAAAATATGACAAGCCCTGCATCCTATAGTGACTATGAAGTACCCGAGCTAATTATAAAGTATGTTTTTACTTTGCCTATATTTTTTCACCCCATAAAGAAAAAGACATAATAAGCTTTTCTTCCAGTAAACATCTTAAATTTCTGAAAGAAATAAAAATGACCATTATAATAATAATCCCTTCAGTAAAACCCAAAGCCACAATTCTTACCATCAAGAAAGAATTAACTTACTACCATGTGACCTTGGGCAAGTCACACCCTGGTCAATAACTGACAGGGTTGTATAACTGATTTGCTTGATTTTCTGAATATTGCTGGGTACTCTCACCCCATTTTGCATCTGGGTGATGTGAATTTTTGTCTCTGATGATGACATTGCTGTAAACACAATTTGAAAATTTTATCAGTAGAAGGAAAAAGTCTTAAGTATGTGATATAATAGACCTGTAATGCATTTCAAGACTCGGCTTTAATTACACCGTGTTAACATTAAACTCACTGAAGTCTTTTTATTATACTTAATTATTTGACAGGACACTAAACTAATTATAATTTACTATAACCTTTTTTGCTAATGAAGAAGGACAGCTTTATAGAATGAGAAATAACTCATATATATAAAAAAGGATGTACTGGACCACCTACTTGATAGTTTAAACCAGAACCACATGACGTTGTCATTATCATCACCATCATCATCAAAAGCATTTAAGCGATCATGCCATTGTGCTCAGTGCTGTGCAGAATCAAGTTTATGTTTATAATCTGTAATTTCAAAGTTTACAACATACGGCCAACATGTGTGAGCAAAATATAGAGTACCAATTTATAAAGCTGAAAAATATAAAATTCAAGTATTTACATCATCCATAAATAAATGGGAAGATAGATATTAATAAAATGAATGAGGGAAAAAGTTGGGTATTTTAAGATGAGGAAGCTAAGAGTTAAAGGAGATCATCTTTACACATAAAATGAGGTTAAGAACTTCTGACAAAATAGAAAATGGTTAATTAAGAACCATTGTAGTCTGTAAGCAAAAGGTGCAGAGCATGGAGTCAGTGTTCATAGTAGCTACGAAGCTAACTGCAGAAATGAGAAAACCCAAAAAATCTGAGTATCACTGAAGCACATTATGAGGATATTGGTCCAGAGAAATCACCATCGTACACTAAGGAAGTAGAGAAATTGCTGAAAATATGACAATTTCAGATTTTGCTTTAAAGAATAGTCAGCTGCTCCTGAAGCTGTGACTGCAGGTACACCAACTCATGAGATGTCCAGTATCTTACCCAGGTGAAAGCTCCCTAACACACAGAGAAAAGGGATACAATGCAAAACTGGGGATGAAGATTATTTGGAGATGACTGTGAGTCCCTGATTAAAAGGCCAGTTCCCAATAGACAGTGTTGCACACTCTAATGGGAAGGCATGCCAGACCAAAGGGGACTATAAGCAGTGTTGCATGAACCACACTTAATTTGCTTGGTAACAAAGTGTTTGAGATATTTGAGTCATCTAAGGTGCTATATGAAAAGAACCATAGGGGAAATTTTGGTGAATAAAACACAGGTCTGTATTTGAGTCTCTTATCCCATGGATGATGATGAGAATCTTTTACCTCATTATAGAAATACTGTATATAAAAAAGCCTAAGTAACTGACCTACCAGCCAACTGGCCAGTAGCTATGATGCACACTGACCACCAGGGGGCAGATGCTCAACACTTGGCAGCTCCAGTTCTCAGGTACCACATCTGGAACCAGAAAGGAGGAAGCCCAATTCCAGTGTACATCACCTGAGAACCATCTTCTTGCAATCTGGGGTCCCTTGGGGAATGTTAGAGAGCTAGCTGGTTTCAGCTGGCCAGATCCCCACAGACCAGGCCGAAGGACTGACTCCACCAGTGCATGAATCTGTGCACTGGGCCTCGGGTGTATATATGTAATCTAGGTGTCATTAGAAAAACCAAGAAAATTCTGACAAGTTGCTGACTAACCATTCTAAATTCTAACAGTTTCCTAGGAATTGTTTGCAAAACAGTGACTTAGAGATTGTTTGCAAAGCTTAGTTTCACCTTCTGTTGATAACATAAGTAAGTATCTTTCAGGAAAGCATTAGCAAAAAATAATGATATGAAAAGCATTCTGATTTTGCACAGTCTCTCTGGAAAACAACTGCTTCTGAAATAATTATAAATAACTAACCAGGCCAATACTTTCCATCAGTTTTTAATTTAATATATTCTGCTATGTTAGTCAAGTCATTCAGGAGTTCAGTACATATGTGTGTGTTTTCTCAAAGCAGAGTTGTAACAGCTGATGGAACCTGTGAACAGTAAATTTGTAATTGCATGTACATTTTTTATGTAGATGATAAATGAATGCACAGCTTAAAAAAAAACACAGCCACATAATTGCATTGCCTAAGGAATTGGTCAGAAGCATCACCATTGGTTTGGGAGAGAGGTACCAAAGAACTCTAAAAAAAAAGAAAAAAAAAAGAACAGGAAATAAAAAACTCCAGCATCCAAGTGAAAACAGTGGGCTTGTTTTATGAATGCTGCTTCTAGGAAAGTCCTGCCTCCTTTGTCCTTTCCAAACAGAATACAGCTTCTAAGCTCTTCTTGCATAGAATTTTTGGAGCGACCCTTAACAGTAGGCAGAAGAAAAAGGTCTAAAGGCCTCTTGTTCAACATAGAGCCCCTTGGACAATTTCTATTCAAGATTATCACACACTTTTCCCAGGAACTTTAGGACATGCTGAGAGCAAAACATGATTTCATTAAAAACACCTCTGCCTCCATTCTCAGTGTCCTGTGAGCTTTGCCGTCTTACTCCTGGCAATGGCGTTATGTGGGCTCCACCCTGAGGGAAGGCCAGCAAGACAGCGCTGTTAACTTCCAACAAAAAGAACTTTCAGCTCCCCTCTTCCGTCTACTTTTTATTCAGTTTAATTTCTAAATGTGGGGTTTTCCGTAGCACTAATACAAGAAACCTTTTTAGCAATATAACTAATAACACCCTGAGATGGGAATGTTACCACCTGAGCTATGGTAGGGAAAACAGGAGAACCTGACAGGTGTGGGTAAAAGCACCACCTCAGGAATGCTGTCAGTCAGAGCTGACTCAGAAGAATCCAATCTAGTGGGTGGCTCTCTGAGTCAACACCGTGCTTTGAAAATCCTGGATGTTAGTCATGATTATTCAAGCAAGAACTTCATGTCACTTGGTAACACACGGATGCTTGTCAATCTTGACAAGAACACAAAGGAAGGGACAAAAAAATAAAACCTCTAAGAGATTACAATGGGAAATAGAACAATGCTTTTGCATGCTGTTTTGTTCATAAGTGTGAGGGGTTCCCTCAAACTGTACGTATCATTTGAAATGCAGGTAGCCCAAGTCGTTTTCTTTCCCTCACAGACATGAATCAAGACACTGAAATAAGAAAACGAATGATTTTTCTTACACACATCTTAGAAAAAGCATTTTATCAACACCCTAGTATCCTTTCCTTTTTGTGTTCAGAGCTTGTTCTTTTGGATCAAAACACACACACACACACACACACACACACACACACACACTGAAAAACAGAAACAATTTGTGTAGCACAGAGTGTAGAACGCATTAATGCCTCTGAAATGTGTGCGTTGCTTTACTAGATCTGGGCACATTTTCCGCAGCAGACAGAACAAGAAGATCTGTGTCTTCTTAGATGTTTTCCTAAAGACAGTGTGCCCGCCAGAAGGCTGGCTCCATTTGTTTCTCCTGCAGGGAGCCAGTGTGGTCCTTCTCCTGAAAGATGCAGGTACTTAAGACAATAATAGGCTTTGTGGTTTATCGAGAGTATTTCATCTGGAGATCTCACAGGCATGGAGAATAAAACATAAACGAGGTGCTCTTCCCAACAACTCCGGGAGGAATTAAACCGGAAGGATTGTCATCACACTTCCCTGGAGAAGCGGAGAAGAGAGCGACATCACTCAGGTAGCCTAGGGAAAGGTCGGAGCCCGGTTGATCCGGGATTTGGACAGAGGCCCCCGTTCCTGTAACTCTTCATTCCTCAGAGCCTGATTAAGAGCTCCAGCTGAAGGAAAACAGATGAAGTGTTCATCTCTTCTGCGAGGTTTCAAATGCACTGGAACTGGGAGCAGGGCATGAGGCAACTTCCCACATTTTCTTGTCTGTGAGTCAAAAGATTTATTATCAAAGTAGACTTTTCAAAAGTCACTATAATCCCACAATTTTTCAGGACATCCCTAATTTGCATGTGTATTCCAACTTGCTTAAAAATTAGGAAGAATTTAAGAGACAATTATTTGTGCTGGCCCTTCTTTCCATAGTTTTCCTGTGCTCCACACACACTCGATTACTTTTTCTAACAATATATCCACAGCACTTTTGTCCTCAGCATTGTCTCTGGTGAGCAGTGCAAGGGAACTGAGGGTCACTTTGGATACATTTAAACACCAGGCTGATAACATCTAAGGCCAAAGGACACAAATATAATGATTCGAAGAAGTCCCACTAGGGCAGCGGTTCTCAACCTGTGGGTCAAGACCCCTTTGGGGGTCGAACGACCCTTTCACAGGGGTTGCCTAAGACCATCGGAAAACACAGATATTTACATCACAGTGCATAACAGTAGCAAAATTTCATGGTGGGGGGTCACCACCACATGAGGAATTGTATGCAAGAGTCGCGGCCTTAGGAAGGTTGAGAACCACTGCTCTAGAGGAAGGCCACCCAGGAACTGCGGCAGTGTTCACAGATCTGACCACACTGCAGAGACCCAGATGTAAACGGGAAACTGTCTACACTGGCAGGGAATATCCTTTGGCCTTTTGGATCTTTGTCTTTTTCTCAATTCACCTGACTTTTTTACGTTCTGAAATCAGAAAGAGCCCTTGTTCCACCAATGTGTGTGCCCCAAACTTTCTTCAATGGTCCAGCTGGCTAAGTAGGAGAGTGCGGGCTCTGAGCACCAGAGGACTAGGTCTGTGTCTCTGAGGGACGACCAGTCTGGGCATGAGGTTCCAGGGAGATGATAACAATTCATGTGCATCTGTGACTTCCTTAAAGTCCCTCGTTCGGGTTGGCTCAGTCTGGCCTGAACACTGGCACACATTACAAACCCTCGATTTGCTCTCACTTCAGAGTTTGAGGTTGCCACGAATTAGAGGGCCCTGCACTCTGTGTGGATCTTCCCCATTCTATGCTCGCTGTCAGTATACAACAAAGCCAGTTAATCTCTCCGGTAAGTGACAGTTCTGCCCCTTGTAACTGGCATGGAATCAATTTTTAAACTTGATTTGAGAAGTGAGAAGAGTATCAGGAATTCAGTACCAGCAGGTGCATTCATTAGAAGCTGAATCTATTTTAGCTGGCATCTGTTGGGCTGTCCTCCTCTCTTGGTTCTGATTTGGTTTTGTGTCTTTTATCACCGATCCTGCCCACAAGACTTATTGTATACTCTGTCTACCGAGGACACTAGGCTCCTTTGCTGAGTTGTTCAAGACAGGCTCAGACACTCCACTCCCTGCCCCAAACTGTGACAGCTCCACAGAGAGGAGGAAGAAATGTGGATGAGAACTATTTTCTCAGAAATTGACCCAAACTTCCCAATTTGCCACTGGGATGCAGAGAGATAGTGGTGAGGGCAGCAGAGGTGATTGTCACCAGGAAACCTACGTAGTTGTTGTACACAGCAGGTATATATAGCCATTCGGAAGCAGTCCCTCAAGTACGGGAAAGTTTTCCTTTTAAGCAATATGGAAAGAACCACAGACAGACCTCAAAAGAATTATTTATATTTTGGTGGGAGATGTTCAAAAAGGAAGATTGATGCTCCCCTCCCCCAATCAGTACACTATTTCTTCTGCTTCTAATCCCTCTCTCTGTCCTGATGAACTTTACAGTTGACTATGTGAAGGGAGTTGTGCCCAGGCAGGAAGAGGCCTTCACCCAGCACAGTTCTGAACTTGGTGCTACATAACTGTGCTGCCCACTGTGGTCACAGAATCTTGGTGCGATTGTCATTGGGGACAAGTGCTTGGGAAATCTACATGAGAGCATGGAGCAGAGTCATGTTACCTGCCTGCCATCCCGTAAGGGGGTGGCCTATACCTCCTGCCCCAAACATTTTTGATGTCTGCCCACAGCCCTGAGGAAGACACAGGTCGTGGGAGGACCTCACATTCTGAGGAGGGATCTCCAGCCTTCCCCCTCTAATGGAATAGGCCCAGGCCCCCTTGACGCAAGAAGGGAAGTTTGTATTTTTTCACAGCTTTTCCTGTGGATGCTCTGGGGACTTATTCTCTAGTTTCCTATGATGAGTCACTCCAGGTTAATTGAGAGAACAGTTAAAATCACAGCAAGTTTCTCATTTTAAAGTGAGGTTGAACCTTGTTTCGGACTATGCGTGTGTGTGTGTTCCTCCACAGGTCTCATGTGAAACCCCAATCTCCTAGGAAGATATTTGAAGAGAGGGTGCCTGGGAGGGGATTGGGCCACAAGGGTAAAGTTCTTATGATGATGGGATTAGTGTTCTTAGAAGAAGATGCAGGAGAGAGCTTGCTTCTTCCTACTCTCCACCTTCATCATGTGAGGAAACAGTGAAAAGAAGGCTGTCTGCCAGGAGGAATTCCCTCACCTGGACCTGCCTCATAACTTAATCTCAGCCTTCCCAGCTCTGGAATGATAAAAACCAATCTCTACTGGCTAATCAATGAGTCACATACACTGGGTTCTATTGTGGTAGATCACTGACTTACTATCACAATGGCTCAATTCTTATAGGTCAAGAAAAAAAAACAAACAACAACACAAAACTGGAAAGGACAGAGGAAAAGTGAGATATAGCATGTCTAGAATCCAGAACAAAATTTGTGTCCCTTAGTCCAGCCTGCACCCTCTGCAATCTGGGCCCCCTCAAGGGTTGTCCAATTGCCTGTTTAGACTGGATCCTGGTGGATCTAAATAGCAATTGGACATCCCTCTCACAATTCAGGACGGCTGGCTCCCAATTGCGATTCCTCCTTGTTGGCAAGTAACTATATAAAATCACGTGCTGACTGCAAGTGACTTTACTTCATCCAGAACTAGCCCCATGAAAGAAAAGTATAAAGATTCACGTCTTCCTTGAGCTATCATGTCTGGAATACCCACTACAGGCCAGAACTTGTGCTGAGCACTATGGGTATTTTAAACAGGAGACTGGCTTCACTCAGATAAAGCTAGCAGTCACGATGGGGCTAGCCACATTAGTTATGGAGCTTTCCATATCCACAGTCCCTTCTAAGGAAAAGAAAGGAAAGCACATAAGGTATCTCAGCATATACCCAAGGGTCATGGCTAACTGGACAGAGAGTGGGCATCAGACTCAAAGGTGGCCAATCTGCAAGCTAGTCAGTGTCCTAGAGTATGTGTTCTAGCAAGGAGAATACATCTCTGCCATTGCCTGCTACTTAGTGATTACCCAGGACAATTAGTACATCATCCCTGAACGGTCATATAAATGAACTAGAGGCCTGGTGCACAAAATTTGTGTCCCTTAGTCCAGCCAGCACCCTCTGCAATCTGGGACCCCTCAAGGGATGTGCAATTGCCTGTTTAGACTGGATCCTGGTGGGCCTAAATAGGCAGTCGGATATCCCTCTCACAATCCAGGATGGTTGGCTCCCAATTGCTCACCTGCCTGCAGCCTGATTGCCCCTAACCACTTCTGCCTGCCAGCCTGATCACCCCTTAAACATTCCCCTGCCAGCCTGATGGATGCCTAGCTGCTCCCCTGCAGGTCTGGTCATCCCAACTGCCCTCCCTGCAGGCCTGGTCGCCCCCAACTTCCTCCCTTGCCAGCCAGGTCACCCTAACTGCCCTCCCCTGCTGGCCTGGTTGCCCCCAACTGCCCTCCCCTGCTGGCCTGGTCACTCCTAACTTCCTCCCTTGACAGCCAGGTCACCCTAACTGTCCTCCCATGCAGGCCTGGTCACCCCCAACTGCCCTCCCCTGCTGGTCCAGTCACCCCTAACTTCCCTCTCTTACTAGTCTGGTAGACCATAACTGCCCTCCCCTGCAGATCTGATTGCCCCCAGCTACCCTCCTCTACAGGCCTGGTCCCTCCCAACTGCTCTATCCTGCAGGCCTGATGGCCCACTACTGCCCTCCTCTGTCGGCCATCTTGTGTCCACATGGGGGCAATCATCTTGTATGTTGGAGTGATGGTCAATTTGCATATTGCCTCTTTATTATATAGGATAAGCGAATCTTTATGAGTCAGGAGAAAGTGGGAAGGGGTGGGGTAAACAAAAAAAGAAACAGATACAAGAAAAGCTCTAACTTTGTCCTGCTCAGCTTCCATAGAGCTGCTCCCTTAAACCTAGAATCACTTTCCAGTTCATCACTATGATGTCTCGTCATTATCTGATTTCTATTCCATGATTAGCACAGGCATCCTTAAAATAAGTCCTCATTATTTGAGTTAGCCTGAGTGAATCACAGTTCCTCGCAAGCAAAATAGTCTATTAAACAAATATGATAGGATCAGAGGGCTAGGAAGAAAGTGCAGTGGGAGCACAGAGGGAGTAATTAACACTGCAGGAATTTTAAAAACCCGATTCTGAATTTCAGTGTTACAGTACTGAAGAAATTTGCCATATTTCAAAGGTTACTACATCTACATTGACACAGTAAATGGTACATAATGACACACTTGATTTTCTTGAAGATTCAGACTTTTTTTTTATGGAGTAAAATATAAAATAGTGAAGAGAGCCCTCTTTCCCTGCTGATATCCTGGTTGAGTTGGCACAGGGAGGAGTAACAAGAATCTGACTCTAATTAGATAGTGTTTGAAATGGGCCAGCAAACAATGACACAGATTCCAAACACAACCACAAATGAGCTCGGAAATCGACAGTGGAGAAAAAGGACCCACTGATCCACCAAAGAAACCTTCTGTGGAGCCCTTTCCCATCCATGTGTGTCATTTCCTGACAGCAATGTGCACTAGCAGCCAGCCTAATACTTGGATAGGTGGTAACTCCTTTCTGCTTAGCATAAGGCCCTCGGGGAAAGCAGAACTTGCTGAGCAGTCTCAAATGTTCCCAATATTTTCTGGCACCTATTAGCAGTAGGAAATGCCTCTCATTACCAAGCATAAATGCTGTCAGCAATGGCATAGAGGTATGGTACACAAGTGCAGGCAAGAGTCACAGAACATACTGGCATCTCTCTACAAGCTCATGTGGTTTAAACATTCCTTTTCAGCAATGAGAATTCTTAAGCTGAAAGAAACATTTTAAGGTTTGAACGTGGGGTACAAAACAAAAAATCCCCCCATTGGTTCAAACCTGCGTGCCCTGCTGGGAGGGGTGGATGGGGGAGGCACATTATTCCATTTCCTGGTGGCTGCTGCAGAGGTTTGCTCCATTCTAGTACTCCCCTGAAAAGCTCTCAGGACTGATGGAGAGGGCACAGTTTAGATAAACCGGATTAGAAGCAAAGAGAAAGATGGGCATCATTCTTTCTTAGACACTAAAAGTGGCATGGCCATCTGCTCGAATAAGACCAAGAAAAGGGCCATGCTTATCTCAACTCCAACCTGACATCAGTAATTATACACAACTTGAGAAGTCCCTGTTAACCAAAGCAAGGGTTTATCTGGCCTTTGTAGGTTCCTGGATGAATCCATTAGCAATGCAGCTTTCAGATTCCCATTCTTGTACTACAGTGTCTACCTTTATCATCAGCTTGACACAAAAGCACTGTCTAGACCAGGGGTGGGCAAATTCATTAGCCAAATATCACAACAACTGAAATTTTTTTGAGAGCCAAAATTTTTAAACTTAAACTTCTTCTAATGCCACTTCTTCAATACAGACTCATCCAGGCTGTGGTATTTTGTGGAAGAGCCACGGTCAAGGGTCGCATGTTGCTCTCGAGTCGCAGTTTGCTGACCACAGGTCTAGACAAAGCCGAGGAATGTGTGGCTCTTCCCTCCCAGGGAAGGCCTCTCCTGCTTATCTCTTTTAATTATTATTTAATTCTGCATTTGTTTCCAGGTTAATATCAAATATCGTGGAGGAGGAGAGCCACCCTGCAGTTCCTAGGCTCTGGTCTCATTAACCACATTTCCTCAAAACTCTGGTACTTCAGAGAAGTTTTGCCAAGTGGCTAATGAAATGCACACAATTGCAAAGTGTTATGAATATTTATGATGGTTTAATGATGGGATTTTTTTTGCATCCATGAATAATAAAATTCTAACAAGAACAGATAACGAGATGAGGACAAAACAGTAAAATGGGTAATACAAGAACTGCTCTTGGAGGAACCCCACTGAGAACAGCAGGAGCGGAGGGCCTTTCCTCTCTCCACCAGAACCAAGTACAAAGCAGGGGCACAGGGGTTAACTCATATCACTCTGCCTCTTTTTAATAGATATCTTTAGCTAAAATAGGCATTTTATCCTTACTTTGTGCCTAAACTCATGTTCTCCTCTGGATGTAAAAGAAGCTCATAGTGACAGATAACCCTTGTAAAGGGACCTTCCACTTCTAAGAACAGTATTTATTTCAGCCTTAGGTGACCAGCAACATATGCTGTTTTGCCCTTTTTAACTAGATAGCTGCTGACAATCTCACAGACACCAACCTCAACTTCAGGAAGGCTTTTCAGCAGAAGTTTCTAAAAGATAAATGACAAAGTTGTTATCCCCAACAACATTTCATGAATTTAAGCAAATAAGCTGCCATGCAGTGATAAACTATGATCCTGTTTGCTCGTCATCTCTTGAAGTCAGCCTTGGGAGCATGCTGCCTCTCACATGAAAGCCCTCATAGTGACTCCAAGGACAGACACTGACATAATGGGGTCAAGGGGCTCTGGCTAGCTGCCACCTTTGGCTCCTGTGAGGCAAACTTTCCCTGATATTCCAATATTGTTCGTTCGTTCGTTCATTCATTCATTCATTCATTCATTCATTCATCGTTTATTGAGCACCTATTATGCACTCCAAATGTTTTAAGCCTGTATGACTCATCTATAAAGTAGAGAAACAGGTACAAACTCATAGGTGGAGGAATTATAAAAAAAAAAAAAAGGCAATACAAATTAGTAAATGGTGGATCCTTGGTAAAGTGACTCAGGCAACAAGAATATAGGACTTCTACATTTATCTTGATAAGGACTTGCTTAATGTGCTAAATATAAAAATTCTAGAAAAATTGTGTGAAAATCTAATAATAGTTTTAAAGTCCTGAGGAGTGTGCATTGTGAGTATATAAAATCACACGGTGAATCCCCTCCTTAAGTAATGATCACCATGTCCTGCTTTATCTCCTTTGGGAATCGGGATATTCAGATATAAATGTCCATTCTTAATGAATAATCCTTGGGATAGAAAATCTGTAGTATCAAACCATAATATTGCCTAATATTTGGTTAGCCCCTGCATTGGAAGTACACAACCATGCTCTTAAATCTACTAAGGCAAATTAATGGGAAAGCAGTTCTCATCTGGAAACTCATTTAAAGAATAAATTAGGTGCAGAGAAAGAATGTCCGAAAGACCCCTCTGATTCCTTTACTTGCTCTCCATCTCTATATTCCTCCCCAGTACTCTCACACAGTCCAACCTCCTTGCCTGCCAATTTTATTAAAGCCTGCTGTGCGGGAATTTCCTTTCTTTGCTTTATTAGCTACCACAACAACCCCGTTAACGTGATTTTTCACACAATTTTTTCTTCCTGTGTTCTGCATCTCTGTGAAATTTCATCTCCCTGACTCACTGTTAAGTCTTCCCCATCTGAAATCACACTCACTCATAATCTAGAATAAAGTACAAAAAGAGGAAGTCACAAAGGGAAACAGACCAAAGGCCTTCTCCCTCCAATTACTCAGACATTAAGCAAAAGCTACATGGGAATTTTCCAGTCAACCAAGACTAAGTGAGTGTCCATATCCAAGGAATAGATTAATCTTGGCACACACCATACCACATTCCAGAGCACTTCTCCCTTAATGGAGCACATACATCTGTCTAGATATTAAAATTCAGGGAACCGATGATAGGTGTTTCATAGAGCAAAAAGGATAATTGAAAACTGGATTCCCACAAGATAGACCCTGAATTGCCTCCCTCTGGGATTAGAAGCAGAACTAGAAGAGGAGGGCAAGTTCAATAGAAAGGAGACTAAGAAGTGGCCTTGTAAGAAAAGTCTCTGCTCATGCCATCCTGCTAACAGAAAACCCTCAAAAGTTTCTTAGATGAGATAAGCAGCCTTCTATTTTTTATCATACAAAACTAAAAGCTTAATCATCCCCCCAAAGCTATAATCTATTCAGGTACATCCTAATTCTAACATATCTAATTCCAAAGGATTAGGAGCCCCAACAATATACTTGTGCATCAAGGAAGGGATGCTGGTTTCTGTTAGCTTCTTGGTATAATTTAAGAGATCAGTGGCTTTGGAATCAGAAAAACATGAGTTTGAATCCTTAGTGTAGGCCATCTACTTATAGAAAAAATATTCCTCTGCCTCTTCACTCATAAGAATCTGGTAAGGACACCTTTCTTAGATGCAGTTATTCCAAGAGTGATCTGAGATATTTTATGTCAAGTACCATGCATTGCAACTGGCTCATGGTAAATGCTCAATCATAACTGTCACTCATAAGAACATTTGAAACAAAACCTAGGAAATAATTGAACATAGCAACTTCCTCCTCCTAATTTGCCTTTTAGTGCTTATCTTCTCCTATTTTCTCTTTCCTTAGCCTGAGCTGCAAATGCTTAGTTTTCCCAAATTCTACCCTGATCCATATCACTTGTCAAACTCCCTAAGAATGGAGGAAATGATGAAAATGTTTCTGTCTGACAGAATCAGGAAGGTTCCATAGATGATACACCAAAGATGACAGCTTTATAAAAATAAATCTATCAGAATGCATCCCTCCATATTAGTCTCTTGCTTCTGAACAGCCTTATGCAGGCCACATACATACTCCCAACATTGTCACCTTTGCTTAAATAACTTTTTAAAGCACTCCCTTTTTTGTAATTGCTTTGAGAATCTTTTCAACGTCCTCAGTGATGATCAATTTTTCTACTTTGAAGGTGCATTTAATTTTTGGAAATAGCCCAAAGTCCTCAAAAGCAAAACTGACAAGTACAGAGGATGATCTAACTGGGTAGTACAAGTGAGATATAGGTTGGAAAGCACCAATACAATTTTCTTTCGTGAATTTTAAGCGTTTCTGAGAGCAAGTCCAAAGATATTTTGAATTAATTCAGAATTTCTGGAATCAATATGATTTCTAAAGTTATTACTTCGAAGGACAACTATGTTAACTAACTCCTTTTGTGTTTCTTTAAAATACTCAGTCATCGGTCATTATTTTATAGCCACTCCTGATAGATCCACAGATGGGAACATTTTTCACATCTATAATATACCAAAAAATGAAAAATGTGGGGAAAATTTTTTTAATACATATTTTTACTGATTTCAGAGAAGAGAGAGGGAAAGATAGATAGAAACATTAATGATGAGAATCATTGATCAGTTGCCTCCTACAGCCCTGGCTTTGCGAGGAAGATTATTTGGCTGTCTAGTCTAATTATCATATTATGCTTTATTATTGATTAGAGGCCTGGTGCATGGATTTGTGCACCTGTGGGGTCCCTTAGTGTGGTCTTCAGGGATCCAGGGAGAAGCTGCTCCCACTCATCCTGGCCCCGCTCATCCTGGTCAGCTGAGCGGGGCTCCTGCTATGGGAGTGCAATAAGCACCAGGGGGCAGCTCCTGCATTGAGCTTCTGCACCCTGCTGGTCAGTGCTCATCATAGTTACCAGCCGGTCGTTGGGTCGTTAACGGTCGCTTAGGCTTTTATATATATATATAGTATGTATAATAATAAAAGTGTAATATGCTAATTAGATTGAACAATGGAATGACCTTCTGGATGAAGCCGGGGCTGGGAAGGCCGAGGCAAGCTGCCGCAGCTGTGATGGCTGAGCTCCTTGCATGAATTTCATGCATTGGGCCTCTAGTAGATAATAATGAAATATTACTCAGTAATATATAAGCAAGACATCTTAGCATTTGTGATAATATGAATAGATCTATGAAGTATTATTCTAAGTGACATGTAGGAAAAAGACAAATACCATATGGTTCATATATGTGGAATCTAAAACAACACAAACAAACCAACAAAAGAAAACAGAACTCATACAGAGAACACATGGTTGTCAGAGGCGAGTGGGGGTAATGGGTAAAAAAAGTTGAAAAGGAATAAGAGGTACTAAGAGGTACTAACTTCCAATTATAAAATAAGTAAGTCATGGGAATGTAATGTACAAAACAGAGACTATAGTCAATAATATCCTAATAAGTTTGTGTGGTGCCAGATGGTTATTAGACTTACAACGGTAATCACTTTATAAGGTATATAAATGTTGTACACCTGAAACTAATATAATGTTGTGTGCCAACTCTACTTTAATAAAAAAAATAACGAGAAATTTAAGGCAAAAATAATCACAACACCCAACTTGTTTCCCACAAGGGACCTACTATAAGACAATGAGCACACTTTTTTTTTTTTAGCAGAAACTTTATAGGCTAAAGAAAGTGACATGATATAGTCTTCTTAAGCAAACAAAATTCAACATTACATTAAAAGGATTCTACATCATGATCAAATGAGACTTATTTCTAGAATCCAAGAATAGTTCATCATTCTCAAATCAATCAGAAATACACCACATTAAAATAAATGATAAAAAACTATGTGATTATTTTAAAAGAAAATGTATTTGAGAAAATTCCACATTAATTTATGATAAAAATTCAACAAAATAAGTATAGAGAAAATATGCCTCAAATAATAAAGCATATCTGACAATTCTACAGCTAACATCATATTCAATAATGAAAAGCTAAAAGCTTTCCCTCTAAAATCAAGAACAAAACAAGGATGTTCACTACTCGCAATTTTATTCAACACAGTTCTAGCCAGAGTAATTAAGGATGAAAAATAAATAAAAGTTATTCAAATTGAAAAGAAAAAAGTTATTATTTTCAGGTGACATTATATCACATATAGAAAATCTTAAATAAGCCACCAAAAAAAAATGTTAGAACTAATGAACAAGTTCCAAATAATTGAAGGAGACAAAAAACAATATTCAAAAATCTATTGTGATTCTATACACTGACAATCTATTAGAAAGAGAAAGTAAGAAGAAAAAAGATATTGTAATTGCATCAAAACAAATAGAATAAAATACCTAGGAAAAAATTTAACCAAAGAAATGAAAAACCTGAATACTGAAAACTATGACAGTGAGGAAAGAAATTGAAGAAGACTTAAAATATACAAAGATATCCTATGTGTATGAGTTAGAATGTTCATAGTACACAAAACAATCTACAGAATTCAGTAGAATATCAAAATTCCAATGGCATTTTTCACAGAAATAAGACCAAAAAAACTCTTAAAATTGGTTTAAAACCAAAAAAGATCCTGAATAGCCAAAGCATTCTTGAGAAAGACAAAGCTGGAGGCATCATTCTTCCTAATTTCAAACTATTGTATATTACAAAGCTATAGTAATCCAACAGTGGTAATGGTATAAAAATAGAAACATCTATAATAATTAAAGTGTAATATGCTAATTAGATCAGACATCCTTCTGGAAGACCTTCCAGATGAAGTCAGGACTGTGAGGAAAGCCAAGGTCTGGGTGCCTGCTGACTGCTGGAGGGAAGCTTGGGTCCTGGGTGCTAGAGGGAAGCCGGTGACAACAGGCAGGGGAAGGAAAACCTATTGTTATATGAATTTCGTGCATCAGGACTCTAGTAAATCAATAGAATAAACTGGAGAGCCCAGAAATAAATTCACCTATATGGTCAATTAAGTTAGAACAAAGCAACCAAGAATAGATAATGGGGGAGAGTTCTGACTATTCAGTACATTGTGTTGGGAAAACTGGACAGCTGCATGCAATGAATGAAATTCTGCCACTATCATACATTGCACACAAAAATTAACTCAAAATAGATTAAAGATTTGAATGTAATACCTGAAACCATAAAACTTCTTGAGGAAAACATAGGGATAATCTGGTTTATATGTGAATTTTAAGAAGATAATCTCATCCCCACTTCCCGCAATTCATAGATACAGGTGTGTGAGGGGTGGGAAAATGGTGTCAAGGTAGTAAAAACTGTACAATCTTCCATTTATAAAATAAGCAAGTCCTGGGATGTGATATACCATATAGCATTGTGACTATGGTTAATAATAACCATATTGTATATTTGACAGTTATTAATAGAGTCGATGTTAAAAGTATTAATCACAAGAAAAACAATTTTGTTACTGTTCAATAAAGGATGCTAACTAAACTTATTGTGGTGCTCATTTAACTGTATATACAAGTGTCAACTTGAAACTGAAACTAATATTCTATGTCAATTATAAGTTAACTAAAAATGCTGTGTATTATAGTTGTGGTATTAACTATATTTTATTATAATTTTATTCTTTCAAAATTGATCACTCATATTGATGATTTGTATACAGTATTTACAGCAAATTTCAATCATTGCACTTGTTTGATTATCGTATCCCACCAGTGAACTCTAAAGGAACAGGAACACAATTTATCTATACACTTCCAACTGCCCTTTACTTCTCCCCTTGTTTTCCTGGCATCAATTTTAACTTTCAAGACACTACTATGTGTCAAGTCTGTCCTTCATGTTATCTCCATCATCTGCATAATAACATGTTAGAGGTGGAAATTAAGCACAAAAGTCTGTTCATTTGCTCAAAGCTTTTTGACATGGAAGGAGTAGAGCAAATGAAGCCAACTGTGTGTGAGCACAAATCCACGATCAACAAAGAGGCCCTTGTGACTCAATTGGGTTGAGCAAAAGCCACAAATTGGCCTCTACCAAGGTTACCATTGAACAAGGGGAAGAGGCTATTATATTATACAACTAACCCAAGAGTTTCAAAGCTGCAAATGACACACTTGTGAATTTGAATATGTTCTCCCTTGCTCCTTCAGGTAGCATTTTCCATGTGCATTTCTGGCAGTCAACTGATATTTTTAAGAGTTTACCTTTTGGTTCTTCATTAACTCCAGTTTGTTAGGGTAAGCAGGGAAATACAAAAGAGAGAAACTAAAAGATATTATCTTATAGTTGTTTATCCTAAGTACTATATAATTCACACCAACACACTAAATATTAGGACACTTTTTTTTTTTTAGAATTTCCTTTAAATAACAAGAATTCCTTCTGTCTCTTTTCACTTATATAAACTATAATTTTCTTCTCTGTGTGGGTTTGTCTACAAGTACAGAATTTGATTATTTAGAAAAGTACCCAATTTCTTCATTTACTTTCATATGTGTTAAACTCAATTGGCAATTTAAATAAAGATTTTTTTTAAGATCTGAAAACTGGTGTTTAATTTGGGCATTTTGCCAGCTTCCTTTGTTTGTTGTTATCCATGATAATCTAGTATCCCATTACTGTGAAAAATTAAGGGTTGCCTAATCATGAGAGACTAATGAGCAACAAACATGCTCAATTGGCTGTTTTTAATACAGCTGAGAATGAAGAATGAACTATATTCATGATTATGGGACTAAGTGTTTCATTCCATATCCTATATAATAAAGTGCTAATATGCTAATTAGACTGAATAGCAGAACAACCAGGATGATCTTCTGGAAGAAGCTGGGGCTGCAAGGGAGAGGCCCCTTGTATGAATTTTATGCATAGGGTCTCTACTATCAACTACCCTGTTTCCCCGAAAGTAAGACATCCCCTGAAAATAAGACCTACTTCCAGTTTTGCCTCTCGCTGTAATATAAGGCATCCCCCCAAAAATAAGATCTCCCCAATAATAAGGCCTCCCCTGAACATAAGGCCTCCCCGGAATATAAGGCCCCCAAAGCTACTGTAAGGCATCTGACTCCTGATTTAAAGAGACCTCACACTGCCTGAACAGCTCCAGCTGCACTGCGGCCAATCAGTGAGCTGGTTTGTGATGACAACTACTACCATACCATATACAGGTAATAAATTTCCTTTTTTTGTTGTTAAACAATAAATGTGTACCATATTCTTCTTCATGGAAAAATAAGACATCTCCTGAAAATAAGACCTAGTGCATCTTTGGGAGCAAAAATTAATATAAGATACTGTCTTATTTTCGGGGAAACAGGGTATAATTTAGGTCTTTTAAAAAAGTGAGAGAGACAATCAAGATAGTGGCATAGGTAAATACCTGAACTTACTGCACAAAACCATATGAAAACTACAACTAAAGCTGGACTGGGAGGTCCCAGGTTCGATTCTGGTCAAGGGCATTGTGCCTTGGTTGCAGGCGCATCCCCAGTGGGGGCCGTGCAAGAAGCAGCTGATCGATGTCTCTCTCTCATTGATGTTTCTAACTCTCTATACCTCTCTCTTCCTCTCTGTAAAAAATCAATAAAATATATTAAAAACAAAAAGAAAACTACAACTAAAAGACAAAATGAATATCATCCAGAACCACGCAAAGGCCTCTGGGTGAAAATTCTACAACTAGAAGAAGAGAGAAAAGTGCATCGAGTCCAGTAGGAGTTGTGGAGGTGAAGTTTGGAGGTGTGGAGATATGGAGGAGCACACAAAAGGGGCTGGCAACTGGGTACGCCGTTGTTGTTTTTTTCAATCAGGAGGGAGATACAAGCTCCCAACTGTTCTGAACTCCAGTTCTGGGCGAGACTTTGGGGACCCAGACTCATACCTCATATGGAGATAAACTGGACTGTCTGGCATCAGGCTGGAACACGAGGTCGGCTTTCTCTCAGAGGTGCTTGCAGTGATCATTGTTCCTACATGGTGCTCTGGGACACAGAACCAGGGGGGGCCTCTTTGGGGCAGGGCTGACAAGTAGCTTTTGCTGTTTGCTCTGCCCTGGGGATTCCCTGAGATCCTGCCCACCCAATTTAAAATCCCACCCAAACTGTTAACAGAGGTTTTGCATATAAATAGCTTGACATTTCTCAGCCTAAAAGCCTGTCAAACTGCAGCTGGGTCAGAGAGCCCCAGATCCTCCAAAAGAAGGCCCAAGTCTCCACAGCAGCTTGATTGCTTCACAGCTGGGCCTCATCTGGGCACCTCCAAACTGCAAACAAAGAGGAGGAATCTGTAGATCTCTCTGTAGCTCCTACTGGGTGGCATCAGGTAGTGGCTGACTTTGCACCTCCTTCAAGATCCAAGAGCCAGTGTATCCAGTGGTCAGAGTGAGACCATCCAGATTACAGCTCTTCACATCCATAAGAGACACACTCAAGGGGCAGACTCATGACGTACCAAAGCCCCACGGAAGCAAGTCTTGCCCCATAAGGGTGTTTCCAGCACAGAATTTCTCTCATTGTAGACACAACTGGTTCTCACAGTCAGTTGGCCTGGAGGTCAATTCCTCCCAGTGATACCAACAACAATCAAGATTTAACTACAACAAGACTGTGCACATAGCCCACAAAGGGGTGCACCTCAGGTAATTAGGGAGGCTGAGCCATTGGGATCTATAGGCACCTAGCATACAAAGCCACTCTCACAACACAGGGAAGCAGCCAAAATGCAGAGACAAAGAAACAGGTTACAAATGAAAGAAATGGAGGAAAGCAAAATACTGGATTGTAGAGTTCAAAACCATGGTTTTAAGGTTACTCAAGAAATATAGTGAGACCCTGAAGAATATGAATAAGGACCAATTAGAAATTAAGCATACATTGACTGAAGTAAAGAATAATATATAGAGATCCAATAGCAGACTAGAGGATCCCAAGAATCAAATCAAAGATTTGAAATACGAAGAAGCAAAAAACACCCAACTGGAAAAGAAAAAAAAGAATCCAAAAATATGAAAATAGTGTAATAAGCCTCTGGGACAGCTTCAAGTGTACCAACATCTGAATTATGGGGGTGCCAGAAGGAGAGAGAGAGCAAGATATTGAAAACCTATTTGAAGAAATAATGACAGAAAATTTCTCCTATCTGGTGAAAGAAATAGACTTACAAGTCTAGGAAGCATAGAGGACCCCAAACAAGAGGAATCAAAAGAGGACCACACCAAACTTCCAAGGGCAAAAGACAAAGAGAATCTTATAAGCAGCAAGAGAAAAACAGTTATCTCTTGGAAGCTGCCCATTGTCTTCACTAGCAAAGAGGTGTGTACAAGGAACCTGGAAGGCTGGTCAATCTTGAAGCTCTGAAAGGTCAGAACCAACCATTCAGTGTTTAGTTGATACAATGGTAGCTAAAGCAACTTCAACCTTTTAGTTTTATGTAAATCCTTGCTGAGTGGCTATTATTGCAATTGCCTGCCTAAGGGATATGAATGTATCCCACAATCTGAAAAAAAGAAATAGCAAGGCCAGAGCTATGAGTTGGGCTCCTTCCCTTTGAGTTGAACTTCTGCCTGGCCCCCAATATTCCCAAATTTATACTTTCTGTCTAGTCTTTTTTATTTGTGTGTGGCCTCCTCCAGAATCGAAACCCTGAACCTGAATCCTGAACTACACTGGACATGGGGGAATAGGGGAGGGAGACACTCACAACTGAGGCCCAAATAGGGACCTCTAAAGGGGATGATATTTTTGCCTAGAGCGAAGAAAGGAAGATTACACCAAAAAGATAGGGAAGAAATCACCATGTAGGTGAGGGAAATTCACCACACCCAAGCCCACAATCAGCTGCTGAAGTCCTGATTTGTAAGTAGGGTGGGAATGTCTTTTTCAGCCAGGCTAATGGGGAAGAATTAGATTATAAAGTAAACTTTATTATTGACTTTTGGTTTGCATGTTTAAGGAATATGATTTCTTGTTCAAATTAAAATCTAATTTGTATTTGGAATCTAAAATCTGTAATAAGAAATGAAACCCTGCTGCTGAAACCACCTCTGGTGTGGAGAAATTCAAAGATGGCAGGAGAGGGCAGGGCTATCTGCTCCCCACAATGAAATTACTTAAAGTTTTGTTTAAAAATTATAGAAGAATTCACAGTGAAATGCAAAATTTGGCCAAATTGGGGGCTAGTATTTACTTTGGAAAGTGAAAAAGAAAAAAATGTAAGATCTGTCTTTATCTATTAAGCATGAAAAGATACGCAGCTAGATCTGTTTCTATGCTTCCCCTGAAGAAAGCAGGATGTGGGGGAAGAAAGACACATGGCAATCCAATATGGAAGCCCACTCTGCTACTCTGCTAATTTAAATGTGGCTTGTTTGAAATCAGCTTCCTGCCAGTAGCCATTCTTTAAGGACAATTTTGTATTTGAATACCTGCAGGCTTGCTACTCAATTTCCCTGGGCAGAAAAAACATGGTCAATTTAAGGTCAATTGATTAAGCCCTTGCGGAACCTATTTTGCCATCCAGAAGTGTGGGTTAAGGCAACCTAAAATTTTGGAAGTTTGCTTTCTTATGAGAAAACTCTAAAGGATAGAATTGAATCTAATGATTGATTATGTCCTGTAGCTTTGAAATTTATTCTTAAAAATATAAGTGTTATTAATAAAAGAATTGCTAAATATTTGACTTGCCAGCTCTAAAACTTTAAAGTTCAAATTAAATTGGGAGAAAATATAGTTGTAATTAAATGCCTAAAGTATAAAAATTTATTATTGAAAAAATGTTGTTTTCCCTGATAATTAGGAATTCAAAATATGTTTATTGGTCTAATAAGAAGGATTTATTCTGTTATCTGAACCAAAATTTGAATATAAAGACCAGTTTAAAATTTAATTGATGTCTTAAGATAATTATAAAAGGTAATATAATGTTTAAATCATAGATATTTGTTTGATGATTTTTTTCCATGTTAAAATTTCAAGGCTTTAACCAAGAGATGATTTTTGGAGAGCTCCAAGGGCTGAGAGTAATACAAGAAATTCATGCTCTCTTCTTAAAGGAATTATTTTAAATTAAACTGATCTAATATACTTGAAATTGCCTAGAAAGCTTTATCAAATAAAAATTAGTAATTATATTTTACTTATAAATGTTATGAAAGTTTTGTCCTTTAAGGAGGACAAAACAAAATTTCTAAATAAAGCCAAATTTTTAACAGAATTTTAAAACAATTCAAAATAATAAAAAGCCCATAGCTCCTGTATTTTGAATAAGATGTAAACATTTACTAAATTTGCTTTGCTTTTTTAATTAAAGATACCTACTTAAATTATAAACAATTAAATTCTAATAAAGCCACCAGAAACAGCTAGTGAGATTTCTGTTTGTCTGCAGTGTTGTTTGGGCTTTAACAGTTTAAACAATCACTAATTTTGGACTGCCTGCTTTGGCAGCTGCCATGATGGCCACATGTCTTGCTGCTTTCCTGGGAGCAGCCATCTTGAAACAGCAAAGGCCAACCCCTCTCTTTGAATAAAGTTACTGAGATCTCCCATGATACCTCTGTATATACTAATTAGCCAAAAATAAAATTCTAGCTTAATAAAAAATAAATTTGAAAATATTGAAATCTCTTTCACTGATATTTACAGGGTAAACTAAGATTATTTTAGAGTATTAAATCTGACAGTAAAATAGTAGTCAACCTTATGTAAGGTTACTGGTAATATAACTAGCTATTTGGCTGTAAGCTTGAGCATTAAGCAGCAGCCCTGTAGGTTGTTTGGTAAAAAGAAAGACTAAGATTTTTAAGTGAAACTTTCTGTAGCATAAATATTATTTTGGAAGGAAATAAAGAGAGGTTTTCTTCAACCATCTAAAGAACTGTAATTAAAAGTCAATAAATTTGGCCTCATAAACTGAAGTAAATATGTTTTTTTGCCTCCTTGAATATAGCTAATGTCAAGTTACTCAAAGACTAGTTGCAATTAATGTCATTTACTGTCCATAATTAAGGACAAGTTAAAGTAAATTAATAAAAAATATATACCTAACTTCAGATTAATTTAAACTGGCTAATTGAAATAAGTGAATATTTAAGAAAACTTAATTGTGCTGGACAAAAACTGTTATTGAAGTATTAACTAAAGTTTTTTTATTGATGGTTCATCTCATAGTAAAATTGCTTAACCAAAGCAGTCATATTTTTGTGCAAAAAAATTAAAATGAAAAGTTATTAAGACTGCAATAAAAATAAAGAAATTCCAAAAGCCTCCTAATATTTAAATCAAAAAAGGAGGGATAGTGGAAAAATGTCCTGTAAGTAAATTACATCAAGAAAAATTTTTTACTTTTAAGGGTATTTTTCATTTAAAATGCTAATAGCAAGAATACCCATGAAAAATCACATGATGAAAATAAGTCAAAGGAAAATTGTTTGGGGGGGAAAAATAAAGAAAAAGGATCCCCAGTCTAATTTATAGAAAATAGTTCTTTATTAAATTTTGGTTGAGAATATGTTTGCATATTTCTAGAAAAGCCCATGTGGATTCCTGCAACAACAGCTTTCAGAGAGAAACTAACAGGAGTGCTCCAGCCATGAAGACAAGAGGAAAATTAGTCCAGAGAAGGAAGATGATGAAGATGCCATGCCATATTAACAGTCAGCTGCTGTGCATTGCTGCAGGTTGCCCAGGACCAAACGAGAGAAGGTTGGACCTGCATTTCCACTATTTGCCCACCATCCAAAACTGAAATATCATTGCTGACATGTACACATAAAGAACTGTTGGGCATTGAAATTGGTACTCAAAACTGTTGGACATTGAAATTGGGACTTAAGGAACTGTTGGCCCAGAAAGAAACTTATTACAAACTGATTCATTTGCCTCTCAGCATAACCATAATTGCTTATCTCATTTTTGTTCTCATTTGTTTATTTCTAGTCTGCAGATGTGGAATAAAGAGTCTAAACAGGACTTGAACCCTTCAGGCAGCATTCACCATGCAAGATTTATTAAATAAAAGAAATGGGAGAGATGTTGGAAGTGCCCATTGTCTTCACTAGCAGAGAGGTATGGACAAGCAACCTGGAAGGCTGGTCAACCTTGAAGCTCTGAAAGGTCAGATCCAACCACCCAGTGTTTAGTTGAGACAGTGGTAGCCAAAGCAACTTCCACCTTTTAGTTTTATGTAAATCCTTGATGATTGACTATTACTAGAATTGCCTGCCTAAAGGCCATGGATGTATCCCACAATTTGAATAAAAGAGATAGCAAGGCCAGAGGTGGAGTCCTTCCCTTTGAGTTGGGCTCCTGCCTGGCTGACAATATTCCCAAATTTATACTTTCTTGTCCAGTCTCTTTCATTTATGTGTGTCTTCCTCCAGAACCCGAACCCTGAACCACTCACAGTTACCTACAGGGAGTACCCATAAGACTGTCAGCTGATTTCTCAACAGAAACTATGCAGGCCAGATGGGAGTGTTAAAAAATATTCAAAGTGATGAATAGCAAGAACCTACAATCAAGATTACTCTACCCAGCAATGCTATCATTTAGAATTGAAGAGCTTCACAGATAAGAACAAGCTATAGGAGCTCATCACTGCCAAACCAGTATTATATGAAATGCTGAAGGGTATTCTTTAAGAAGAGGAGGAAGAAAAAAAAGGTAAAGATAAAAATTATGAACAACAAAGTGACAACAAATACATATCTATCAACAAGTGAATCTAAAAATCAAGTGAATAAGAAATCTGATGAACAGAATAAATTGGTGAATATAATAGAATCAGGGGCAGAGAAGGAGTGGACTGACAATTCTGAGGGCGAAGGGAGTGTGGAGGTACAGAAAGAGACTGGATAAAAATCGTACAACTATGGATGAAGACAGTGTGGGGAATAGCATGGGGTGGGGTGGGGTGGGAACCAGGTGGACGGGCGCTACGGGGGGAGGGGTGGACAACTGTAATAATCTGAATGATAAAGATTTATTAAAAAAACAAAAAACAAAAAAAAAAGTGATGGAGAGAGCTAACAAAGAAGACAGGGCCTGGACATAATTAAGGTAGGTGGATGATTGTCAGGGAGCTTGCATTTTTAAAAGTACAGCAGAAACTTCTAGTTACCTATCCAAAATGATTCTCTCTTTTTTGCTCAATATCAAAACAACTGATGTTTAGGACAGAAATATTCCTAACAAAGAGTTATTTGGAGAACTGCTGAGGAAACACCATAAAAGGAAGACAGCCAGTTAGGATTCATTTATACCACCTGAATTGGGGTCCTGAGCCTGAGTTTCCAATGTGGTAGCAGGGGGAGGTGGGAGTTTCTTCTGCACTGCCAACAAGCAATTCTCAGACACCAAAAGGGTGTCCAAGAATTTAGCTAAATTCGGACACTATCTGCCCAGAGATAGCTTCAGATCCTACAGGTTAAGGGGTCATCCCTCGCCCAGCACTTCAGATGCCAGTCACAAACACAGGTTGTACCTGTTCTTCTGACCAACTGGAGAGAAATTAGATGTTCCTAAGACCCTTTCTCTTGGCAACTTAATTCAGACACCAGTCCAGGTTCTCAGACAGTGGGTCACAGAACTCAGAGAAGCATTTTAATTACTAGATCACTAATTTATTGTAAAAAATATATAACTCAGAAACAGCCAGATGGAAGAGAAGCATAGGGCGGTATGGCAAAAGGGTTGGAAGCTCCCATGTCCTCTCCAGGTGTGCCACTCTCCTGAAGTCATTATGTGCTCACCAACCCAGAAGCTCTTTGAACCATGACCTTTTAGGACCTTATGGAGATTTCATTACATGATCCCAACTGATTAAATCATTGGCCTTTGGTAATTGATTCAACTACTAGACCACCACCCCTGCTTGAAGGTGGGATTTGAAATTATGATAAGAGTTCCAATTCTCTAATCACTTGATTGGGTCTCCAGTCAACCAGACCCCTCTTCTTTTATTATTATTTTTTAATATACCTTATTGATTTTTTACAGAGAGGAAGGGAGAGGGATAGAGAGTTAGAAACATCAATGAGAGACATTGATCAGCTGCCTCTTGCATGCCCCCTATTGGGGATGTGTCTGCAACCAAGGTTCATGCCTTGACTGGAATTGAACCTGGGGCCTTTCAGTCCGCAGACTGCTGCTCTATCCACTGAGCCAAACTGGTTTCGACACAGGCTCCTCTTCTTACATATGGTCCAAAATTCATCTCTTTAACATAACAAAATACATTTTTTATCACTTAGGAAATTCCAAGGGTTTTAAGAACTCTGCCAGAAATAGGGGTGGGAGTCACATATATCCATATCCTATCTAATAAGAGAGAAACATGCAAATTGATCGTACCTCCACTACATCCACAAGTCACATCCACCAACCATGCCCACCAACCAATCAGGAGTATGCAAATCAACCCAACAAAGATGGTGGTTAATTTGCATATATAGGCACAGAGCAAGGACTGGAGACAGCATAGAAGGAAAGGAAACCAAGCACTGCAGAAGGGAGCGAAGCTGCAGAGAAGTAAGCAAGTGGGGCAGCAGAGAAGAAAGGGAAGCAGGCGGGGTGGGGGCGGGGGGAGGGAGGGAATCAGGCAGGGCAGGGTTTTAAGAGATATATATATATATATGTCACAATATCACTTCTCCACACTCTCCACTATCTTTTCCCTGCTTGGATGTGGACATAATGACAGCACCCATCTTAGACCACAGGGTAAATCTGAGGATAAAAGCTATACTTTCAGCATAAAAAGGCAGAAATATAAATGGGACTGCATTTCTGATGACCATGGAGCACCCACAACCCTGAACTGACTATTACTGGACTTCTGTTATGTGAGAGAAACCCATTTAATTAAGCCATTGTTATTTCTAGTCTCTGTTAATAGCAAACAATTCCTAATTGATATCTCTAATACTCACTATAGTCTAAATTTAGAAGCCAATGGGTCTTGTTAGTCTTCAATTTTGATGTCTACTGAAGCGCAGTCACCTGGTAGAGTAACATTGTTGAATTTAAGGCAATTTCTGTAAAACAAGTTTTTCAAAGAGAGAAAACAGAGATAGAAGGCTATAGAGTGGGAAAATACTACTACTTATAGGTATCATGGAGGGCATACCAAATAAACAACCAAAAGATTATTAATAAATTGACACATTTTAATATAAATGGAGGAGTGATCAAAAGAATTTGTATTGAGACTATTTATTTATTTATTTATTTATAGCAAAGGTGGAAGTTTATTGAGAAACAAGCACAGACTCTCACGTGGGGAGGAGGGAGAGTCTTCTGTATTGAGATATTTTGACAATTCCAAAACAAGGAAAAAAAAATATGTGAATCACATTAGCAGGGCAACTTGTGCTAAGCCCTAAGAAAAACAATGCCATTCTGTCCACCTGACACATTTCTCCTTTGAATTTTACAGTCATATTTATTCCTCTAGAGATGGGGAATAACTAGGCAACAACACTCCACCTGGGGATACCATTTTATCAGCAGATATTCAGCCCACTCCTTGTCCCATCCATAAAACTTACTATGTTATTCTCTTATCTATCAGCTCCTGCTGATTTAAAAAATCAGGGATTTTTACAAAAATAATAACTTTCACTCTTCTTTCTCTTTGAAGTTCTAGCCATTATAATCCAGCTATTTCTTGGCTCATAAAGTTGGCAAGGCTTTCTGGAGGAAAAAAACAATCAACTCATTGGCAGAGAGGTTTCTTAATGCCAATAGTTTAACTTACATGAAATCGCTGAGTAATATGAAGGACAAAATAAGGATCATAAGGGGAACAGGAAGCAGAGTGCCCTCCACAATCAAGTCCTGGAGACTGATTGTTGCCTATCTAGGATGAAGAGTCTTTCTTTGAGGTAGCCTTCATTAACCTTAATCTTTTGCTAAAATGCTTATTCAATGTAATTTTCTCACTGGACGGAAAGTGGCCTTGTCTTCGCCAAACCTTTCCTTAAGTGCCGATTCAAACTTAATTCTCTGCTGTCATATCAGAACAACCTTCTTTAACCCAATAGCTAAGGAACACAGCTGGGGGCTTAAGAACACTCAGGATGCCTCATGCTCAAGGAGCTCTTCATCTCAAAACAAATCTCTTAAAAATATTCCTTGCAGCAAATCTTTGTTGACAGTTCTATCTGACATCTCATGAAGAGGAAGCTACTGCACCTCTGAAAAGAGCCCATGAGCCTCCAACTCTAAGTCTGAAGCACATGGAAAATATTAATTAGCTAAGTCCTTGAGTACACAATGCAGGAGGCATCTGCCCCTGTTTCCTCCATGCTAAGTCCCTTTTCCATGCTCACTATTACTAAAAAATAAGATAAAGTCACAGAAGTAAAAGTGTTTCAAATTAAAATCTTACTCTTTCACACAACATTCTGCCCTGCTTAACAGTGCCATAATTCGACTGCAATGTAAACAATTAAATGGGGATATTGTAAAATTTGCTATAATCTGCATAATAATGCTATATTGTTATAATTTAGTGACTGAGTTTGCACAAATTTAATAACAATTCAGCTTACATTTTTTGTTTTAATGTATTTTATACAAATAATGTCAAGTTTATAGATTACTCAGTTCCCCAAAACAAGCCAGATGAGGACATTGCATTTTTGCAAGTGTAATATAGCACATGATATGATAATTCTAGCCTTCTTAAATTAAAGGTCACCTCCTTTACTGATTCTGGTGGGCTTTTTCTTCCCTGCTTAAGAAATAAGGCTTTTGAGACTCCTAATGATGTGGAAGAAAGAAAAATATACCCATTATATACTCAATGACATCCAACCAGCTAAAAATATTTTAAGTATATCCCCCACACACACTTTTATTTCAGAGAACTATAGAATTTAACCCCTGAAGTCTAATTTTAAAGATGTTTTTAAATTTAAAAATCAATCAATTTGAATCCTGAGCTGGCAGACCAAATTGCATTAAAAGATGTTTTTATTGTATTTATTGTCTCAGATGTTAATTCAGTGGATCTAACCATTATTGTCTTTTGGATTTATGCTATAATTCTACCTGATAGAAACTGAATTGCCACATAAGCTCTGCTCTTATCTGAGGCTTTGTGCTCCCAGGGCCACTGGGTCAATGATGAAATCATTGCAAGTCCTGAATCAATGTTTTCCTTGAGGAAAATTTCATTGATTATTGCTATAAGAGGGCATCTTTTTTTCATAAATGGGTTTCTTGTAAAAAAAAATTAGAAGGGTTTTTAGTACATAGAGGTTAAGTGACCTATTTTGTCAAGGTAGTTAGTTGATCAACTATTGAAAAGACTTGATAATGTTGATTGTTAAACATTCAAATGAATTGTCAAGAAAAGGCTCAAAAAGATATATTCTTAATGATGCTTTAGAAATTCTTGATTCTGTTTAGGGCTGCTCCATATAGTTTTGCAGGTTACTGGCTAAGAAAGGGATTAATGCAGCCTGCACCGCATCTGCTAACCTGAGTGCTCTGAAGAATGGCTGTATAAGCCCGAAGGATGAATCACCTTGTCCAGTGTGCACAAGGGCACTCTAGGAACTCTTGACCCTCAGGTCTCACTTTGCAGGTCAGCATAAATGTGGTTTGGCCTAACAAAAGAACCACTTCCAAGGAGCTCCTTTCCACAATTCCGATTTTTAAATTAAGCTACCAGGCGCTGTAAACTGAAGTCATTTCACTCAAAATGTTAATCCCACAATAACTGTAATAAAAATTTAAAGTTAAAACTATTAGTGGTAATCCAATTCAATATATACAAAGTGTCCCAAAAACATGTATACATACTTTAATAGCTGATAGCTTAATTGATATCTCTCTTTTCAGCCAGACTAAGCTTTGAACAAAGAAAATTCAATGTGAAATGCTACTGGAAGTTTGAAAATTCATTTGAAGTACAAACACTGCCTTTCTAATTATTCAAAGTATGTATAATTTTTGGGAATACATTTTAACAGCTGGTAAAAACTCACTTAATTTTCACTTCTTTTCAGGTTTAACTGATGTGAAATAATGGGTGAAGCCAGATTAAGCTTTGAACAAAGAAAATACACTTTTTTTTTAATGCGGCTACATAAAAGATAAAGTTTATGGCAAAAAACTGGCAAGAGTTGAAAAATTGAGGGCACACAAACTATCAAACAAAAATTATTCTTGATGTTTACAATTTCATTTCTTTGCATTAGCAGTGCCTGGACCAGAATAGTCATCAGTTTAAAATAGGCATTGACAACAAAAATTATCCATTTCTGTAGATTTTTTCAAATTTGGAAAACAAACTGTATGTCAATAGAAACTAACTTTATAATAATTCAAAGTGTGTTTACATTTTTGGAACATCCTATATTTATGTCTTGTTTCTTACAAACTCATTGGATTTATGATTATATCTGTACTGGACAAATAATGTCAACACTTATTCATTGAATTTGATCATTGTGACCAATTGATTATAGTAATCAGGCCAAAATCCTATTCCCTTCTCCACTTCTACTTTCTAAGTTATAGCAAGTTTTCTGTTGTTTAATTTTATCTAAACTCTTAGATAAGTATGTCAACAGCACATTTTGGCTTTTCAAGTAATCAGCCAATCCTCCACTCCTGTTAATTCAGAGGCAATTTATAACCTTGACCGAAGTCTTCACTCATAAAGTTGTCTAGAAGATTTATTGATTAAAAAATTGTTTGGCTCAGAGAGATGTTGCACTTTATTAAAATCTGTTTGTGAATTATGTAAATAATTTTATTTGCCATTATTATGATATGTTTAAAGACATCTAGCATATTTAAATGAGCAGACAGAAAACACATGACAAATAAGTAATGCAGATTTCAAACCAGGAGAGAAAAAAAAATGGATAAAGTTGATATATGGTTTAGAACATAAATTTTTATTTTCTATGTGGGCCTTGCACATAGCTACCTCATTAGTGAAAAAATTGCATTTAAATTAATATACTCTAGTATGTTTTTATGTAATAATAAATTGCAGCATGTGAAACTTTCTCTTAAAAGATTACTTTGTACTAACCTCTCTAGGTCTCTGTACATAAGCTGTTAACAGACATACTCTGTACAGAAAGAACAAAGATAATAGGAATTTAGGGGTATATATTATGAACAGAATCTTACATGTAAAAGAATATGACTAAGGTCCTACTTCAATGAAATAAGTTGAATTCTTATTCTAAACTGTCTCTGATGAACATTGATCCAGAACTACACTTAATAGCCACATCCCATGAAGCTCTAACTGAAGACCTTCTAGGACTGTTCTGAGGAGAAAATACAACTTTACCAGTAAATGCTAAAAAAAAACAACAACAATTTTTTTTCTATTACTCAGAAAAATTTGATACACCCCTTCAAAACAAGAAAGACTGCATCTCCTCATTGTCTAGGCCAGAGAACAAAAGATCTCAGGCACTCTTAAGTTCAGTTCTGGATCACATTAATATTTTTACTTTAAAAATGTGTATAAGGCACTCTTCCTTCTTGGGAGCATGCATGTCCCGGCCTCCCCTCTCCGCTTCCCTGTCGCTCTCCTTATCCCCCCAGGAGCGTTATCATTACCATCCTCTCTCCCAAGCCACAAGGGCCCCTCCTTTTGCTTCTGCAACTAATCTCTGAACCCATTTCTTCTACTGCTCACTTCTACCTCTGACTTTCTAGTTTGGAAAAAATCTGTATACCATCTGTATTTTTTGCTTATGTTTTTTCCTTAAATGGCTTGCATTTTAAAGAAAAAAGAACTAAATAAAATTTTTAAATAATCATTTATGTCACTAATATAAAAAGACAACTTGAGATAACTAAAAATACATATACTGTAATAAAAATAAACCAATTTAAGTTTTAGCTGGGAAGTGTTTCTGTCAAATCCTCTGAGCCCTAACCTTGCTATCTGTTTAAAAGTGACCTGTCTCACTTTTAAAGAAGAAAGAGAGAGGGAGGAGAGGAAGAGAGAGATACTGAAAAATTTAGGAGACACATTTTAGTACCATCTGAGTTTTTCTAAAAGCTTAAAGGACTTTTGAAAGGGAAGTACCTTTCTTTATATGACATTCGAAGTTATTTAGTGTCATGTTTATCTACCACTTATAATCATCCATCTTTAATGCAGGGATAAGGTTCCCAAACTTTTGGACACATTGAGCACAGGTTTCTGCCATCACTACGATGCCCTTCTACAGACTTCTGAATCAACATAGTCACCATCCCTTTGCCACTAAATGAAATGGCCCCAAATTGTGAAAAGCTTTTGGTAATAGCTAACACATACCATCACTTGATTACTCAACCTATTTATTTATATGCTTAGTTGGATAAACTAAGGCAAGCACAGTGCTAACTGGTGTGATTGCAAAAATTCAGTACCTGTCTTTTAGTACTTGACCCAGTGGAGGATTATTTATTACCCAATATTTTAGAATTGCAATTTAAAAAGGAAGAAGTAGCCGAAAAGGATTTGGCTCAGTGGATAGAGTGTCAGTCTGTGGACTGGGAGGTCCCAGGTTCCATTCTTGTCAAGGGCATGTACCTTGGTTGCAGGCACATCCCCAGTAGGGGGCGTGTAAGAGGCAGCTGATCAATGTCTCTCTCTCATTGATGTTTCTAACTCTTTATCCCTCTCTCTTCCTCTCTGTAAAAAATCAATAAAATATATTAAAAAATGAAGAAGTAAAAAGTTTTGTGTGAATCGATATTTTGTGTTAGGCTTTTATTTTCTTAAAAAAGACAGGTTCCAGTTAAAGATGGTGATGTAGGAGGACACCAACCTCACCTCCTCCCAAGACACAGAATCCATAGCTAGCTAAATATGAGTAATTCCCTCTGAAGAAATTTAAAAACTAACTCACCAACTTCTACACATCCAGTGTAAGAGACCCTGAAACACAATTTCCCATAAAGCCCATCCCTTTTGCAGTGAATCCAAATCAGGAGGGAACTCACAAATCCCAGCTTTTCTCTCAGGAGCAAAGGGTTTGAACTGTACATTTGCGGTCCCAACTTTTAAGACTTACATCTGAGAGACAGATTCCAAAAACATCTAGACTTGAAAGTCAATGGGGCTTATGTCCACAAGCCACACTAAAAGAAACAGCCCTTAAATGGCTTGCGTGGACTTACTGTAGCTAATGCCCCAGGACACAGTGCAGAGGCAGCTGGATGAAAAAAAGGCCTATTTGCTTATCTTAGAAAAGCTTCAGCTTGAGGTACTGCATCTAATTTATTATACATCTAAGGGTCTACTGAAATACTCCCTAAAGATAGTAAAGGGCAGCTGGCACCCCTATGCAATATTCCTCTACCTCATTCCAGGTCACCAGTACCTCCCAGAAAGGAGATTGTCCATCTCAATTTTTGATTGCCTACCTCTGGTGGCCAGTGGGGCTTACTTCCAAAGGTTCTATACAACTGTAACCAATGGAGAGACGGTTCTTAAATGCCTACCTCCCCAAGCCACAGTGCAGAAACAGCAGGCTTAAATTCACTCAGTGTTCTGTGGAAGAAGTCAAGTAGCTCATCTTAAAGCTTCAGCCCAAGGGGCAGGCTTCTAAGTTAACACACATCTAAAGGCCTCATAAGAAATGTTAAAGGGACTTTGCTAATTAGTAATAGGAAAATATATAAAAGTATAAATCTATGGATAAAGGTTAACTACTAAAATTATGGGTTATATATTGTGGTAAAGGTGGTGAATTAAGCACTTATAAAGCCAGTATAAAAAGGTTAGTAGACAAAAAGTTGTAAAAATAACTATAATTACAATTACTATTAATAGGTATACAATATAAAAAGATATATCATACACAGGATTCAAAACAAATCCTCTTAAAGAAGTTTGATAAATGACAAAAACACTCATACAGTTAAATTAAATTAAAAAAATGCATGAGCAAAATGAAAACATTAATAAATAAAAACTATCAAACCCCACCTTAACAGAGATTATAGAGCTGAAAAATATAACTCAATAGAGGTCTAAAGAACTCAATAGAGAGCTTCAGAAACAGACTTGCATATACAGAAGAAAGAACTAGTAACCCTTGTTCATGGGTCAAAAGAATTAATATCATAAAATGTCCCAACATATTAAAATGTACCAAAGCCATTAATAAATGCAATTCTGTCAAGATCTAATAGCATTCCTTTTTACAGAAGTAAAGAATACAATTTTAAAATTTACAAGTAATCATAGAACACCCCCAAATAGCCAAAGCGATTAGAACAAAGCTGGAGGCATCACAGTTCCTGGTTTAAAGGTATATTATAAAGCTATAGTAATCAAACTGTATGGTATTGGCATGAAAAATAGACACATATACCAGTCAGTGGGATGGAATCAAGAGCCCAGAAAAAACCCATTTAGTTGTTTGTAGGAAAAATAATACAATAGTCAATAAGTAATAATAGAAGTATAAACTCTTGTTTCACATACCCACAACTGTAAACCTACTTTTGCCTCATTCAGTATATTACACAAAATATAAGACAAAGACTTTAATAAGAGACAAGAAGTTTGTTACATAATGATAAAAGTATATAAATGATAATATTTGTAAATATTTATGCACCCAACTTAGGAGCACTTCAATATATAAAGCAAATATTAACAAATCTAAAGGAAGCAATAGATAGTAATGTAATAATATTTGGGGACTTTAATACCCTACTTTCGTGAAAGTATATCATCCAGGCAGAAAATTAGTAAGGAAATATTGTCCTTATATGACACATTAGATTTTATCCGATTAAAATACATATACAAGAATATTCTATCATGAAGTAAAAGTATACAAATTCTTCTCAAATAGACATGAAACATTCTCTAGGACCTTAGGCCACAAAACAAGTCTTAAAATTTTTAAAAATTGAAATCATAGCCAGCATCTTTTTTTTTTTACCTCTGCATTGAAACTAGAAATCAATTATAAGAAAACTGAAAAATTAACAAATTTGTGGCAATTACATAACATGCTACTGAACAATTTTCAAAAAAGAAATTAAAACATAAAAAATACAAGCAAATGAAAATAGAAATAAAACATACCAGAACTTATGGGATGCAGCAAAAGAAGTTCTAAAGAGTGAAGTTCATTGCAATAAACACCTACATCATGAAACAAGGAAAAAACTTCAAATAAATAACCAAACTTTACACCTTAAAGAACTAGTAAAAGATAAACAAGTAAAGCCTACAGTCAGAAGAAGGAAACAAATAACAAAGATCAGAATGGGAATAAATGAAATAGAGACTGAAAAGACAATAGAAAAGATCAATGAAAATAAGCTGTTTTTTGAAAAGATAAGATAGACTCAGCAAGAAAAATAAAGAAGACTCAAATAAATAAAAGTAGAAATAAAAAAGGAGATGGTTATGCCCTGCTGGTGTTGCTCAGTGGTTGAGCATTGACCTATGAACCAGGAGGTCACAGTTTGATTTCCTGTCAGGGCACATACCCAGATTGTGGGCTCAATCTCCAGTATCAGGTGTGCAGGAGGCAGCCAAACAATAATTCTCTCTCTCTCTCCCTCTCTGAAATCAATAAAAATATATTTTAAAAAAGATGTTACAACTGACAACACAGAAATACAAAGGATCATAAGAGACTTATATGTCAAGATATTGGACAATCTTGAAGAAATGCATAAATTCCTAAAAACATATAACAAGACTAAATCATGAATAGGGAAACTGAACAGACTGATTACTAGTAAGGAGGCTGAATTAGTAATCAAAACTTCCCAACAAACATAAGTTTAGGACTAAATGGCCTCACTGGTGAATTCTAATAAACTTTTAAAGAAGAAATCATACCAATTCTTCTCAAACTCTTCCAAAATAAATACTAGCACAAGAAAGGGAAACACTTCCAAACTCATCTTACATAGCAAGCATGCATTATCCTGATACTAAAAGCAGAGTAAAACATCACAGGAAAAGACCATTATAGGCAAGTATCCCTGATGAACATAGGAAATATTCAACAAAATATTAATAAAACAGAGTCAACAATACATTAAAAAGACCATACACCTTGTTCAAGTAGGGTTTATTTTCTGTATGCAAGTATGGTTAACATCCACAAATCAATCCATGTGGTTATACTACCTTAACAGATAGAAGGGTAAAAATCATATAATTATTTCAACAGATGCAGAAAAAGCATTTGACAAAATTCAACAGCCATTTATGATAAAAATTCTCCACAAATTGGGAATAGAGGGGACATATGTCAACATAATAAAAACCATATATAACAAGTCCACAGCTAACATCACACCCAACAGTGAAAAGCTGAAAGTTTCTTTTCTAGTATCAGATACAGGGATTTTAACATTATAGTGAAAGTCCTAGACAGAACAATTATGCTAGAAAAGAAATTAAAGGCATACAACTTGGAAATGAAGAAGTAAAATTGTCACTATTTGCAGATGATATTACATATGAAAAACTCTAAAGAATTCATCAAAGAAAGTTGCAGGATACAAAAATCAATTCACAAATTCAGTTACATTTATATACAATAATAGCAAACTATTAAGAAGACAAATTAAGAAAACAATGCCATTTGAAATTGCATAAGAAAGAATAAAATTCCTAGGAATAAATTTAAACAAGGAGGAAAAAAAAGTCCTGTACACTGGAAACTATAAGACATCCGTAAAAGAAATTGAAAAAGACACAAATAAATGGAAAGATATTCTGAGCTATGGATTGGAACAATATTGTTAAAATGACCATACATTCCAAAATATTCTACAGATTCAATGTAATCCCTATTTAAATTACAACAGCATTTTTTTTCACAGAAATATAAAAACCCCTAAAATTCCAATAAAACCATAAAATACTCTCAATAGCCAAAACAATCTGGAATAGAAGCAAAAAGCTGGAGGCATCATCCTTCCCGAGTTCAAGGTAACAGCTTAAAAAGAGAAATAAACACATCTATACGTGGTTATTTAATTTACAATAAAAAAGCCACAAATATACAATAGCGCAATATAGTCTCTTCAATAAATGATGCTGGGAAAATGGCATATTCACTTGCAAAAGAATTAAGATGGCCCACTATCATATACCATACACAAAACAACACAAAATGGATTAAAGATTTGTCTATAAGACCCAAAACCATCAAATTCCTAAAAGAAAACGGGGAGGGTGGGGAGAGAGTAAACTTTTTGACACAATCTTTATGATTTTTTGGATTTGACAACAAAAGCAAAGGCACCAAAAACAAAAATTGAAAAGTGGGGTGACATCTTCACAGCAAAAGGAATTATCAAAAATATGAAAAGACACTCTGGCTGGGTGGCTCAGTTGATGGGAGAGTTGTCCTTTACACCCAAAATGTTGTGGGTTCAATTTCCAATCAGAGCACATCCTTAGGTTCTGGGTTTGTTCTCTGTTAGGGTTCTTATGGCAAGCAATGAATCAATGTTTCTCTCTCTCCCTTCCTTTCTCTTTAAAATCAATAAACACACACAACAAACAACAACAACAATAAAATCAAAACATGTCCTCAGTGAGGATTAAAAAATAAAAGAAAATGCAACTTACTAAATGGAGAAAATATTTATTAATCTGTATCTGAGAAGGGGTTACTATCCGAAATATGTAAAGAACTCATACCATACAATTCAATAGCAAAAAGCGAACAATCCTATTAAAAATTGGGCAGAAGTTCTGAACAAACATTTTTCCAAAGAAGACATACAAATAGCCAAGCAGGTACATGAAAAATGCTCAACATTCGTAATGATCAGGGAAATGCAAATCAAAACTACAATGAGACATTACCTCACAACCATTAAAATGGCTATTAAAAAGAGCTAGAAATAGTAGGTGTTGCCAAAGAGGTAGAGAAAAGGAAAACCCTAGAGCACTGCTGATGGGAATATAAATTGCTTCAGCCACTATGGAAAACATTATAAAGGATGCTCAGGAAATAATCAGATAGAACTACCATACAATCCAGTAATTCCACTTCTGGATATTTGTCTAAAGAAAACAAAAACATTAAAAATGTTGGTGTCCCTCATTAGGATGTCATAATGTGGGGTTCTTTTCCCAGCCTTACAAAGGTTTCAGCATTCTGGAGAAAGGGTCTGTGAGTAGATGATTAAAAAGGAGTACAAAGACTAAAGATATTTTTGAAAGGCATTGGGAGTCAGAGGAGCTTCAGCTAAAAGGAACTGAAGACTCTTACCTTGACCAAGGACCTTGCTTTTATTAGTACAATTTGTCCCAAGGCAAGGTGAAAATATACACTTCAAAGGGTACAGAAGCATTATCAGTTTGGGGAATAGCCTATAGCTGTTCAGGTGTTTGGCCAACAGGAGGCAATAAAATGCCCTGAGCTGTCTGGGCATTCCTATTCAGGTTTGGGGGAAGTGCTGTTTAGCCATTTCCAACAGGTAAACTACATATGTGGCTCACCCTTGTTGAGTCCCCCAAGTCCCATCAACCTTTTGATGGAACTCTTGTAATTATTACATGCTGGAATTGGTTCTCAGAAAATTGAAGTTTTCTGCACCCTCTATGTTTATTTCAGCATTATTTTCAATAGCTAAGATATGGAAACAAACTAAGTGTCCATGGGCAAATCAATGACTAACGAAAATGCAAACACATGTGCGCGCGCGCGCGCACACACACACACGCACACACACACACACACACACACACACACACAATGAAATATTATTTAGCTTATAGGATTCAGAGAACAGATTGATGGTAGCCAAAGGCTGGGTATGAGTGTTGGCAAAATGAGTGGAGGAGGACAAAAGGGAGTCAAAACAAACATTCTGTTATAAAATAAATATCAGGAAGATGTAATGTATAGCATCACCATTAAGTTAATAAATACTGTATTGTATATTTAAGAGTTGCTATAATAGCAGGTCTTAAAAGTTTTCAACATAATAACAAAGTATGTAACTACATATGGTGATGGACTTACTGTGATTATTTCTTAATATATACCAAATATCAAATCGTTACATTGTACAATGAAACTCATGTTATATGTCAATTATATATCACTAAAAATCCTGTTTACAATTAAAAATAATAAAATACATAGGAAAAAATTTAACCATGTAGGTGAAAGACCTGTATACTGAAAACTATAAAACATTAATGAAAGACATTGATGACACAAATAAATGGAAAGATAGCCCTTACTCATGGATTGGAAGAATTACATATATATATATATGTATATATATACGCATATATATACACACACACACTCACATACATATACATATATATACATATATATATATATATATGTACACACATACATACATCCTTTATTGATTTTTTACAAAGAGGAAAGGAGAGGGATAAAGAGTCACAAACATCGATCAGCTGCCTCCTGCACACCCCCCGACCGGGGATGTGCCCACAACTAAGGTACATGCGCTTGACTGGAATCGAACCTGGGATCCTTCACTCTGCAGGCTGACACTCTATCCACTGAGCCAAACTGGTTAGGGAAAGAACTACTTTTATAAAGTCCATACTACCCAAAGCAATCTACAAGTCCAATGTAATCACTATCAAAATTCTAATTGCATTTTTCACATAGAGCAAAAAAATCTTAAAATTTGTATGAAATCACAATAGACCCTAAATAGTCAAAGTAATTTTGAGAAAAACAAAGCTAGAGGCATAATGCCTTCTGATTTAAAAGTATTTCACAAAGCTATAGTGATCAAAATAGTATAGTATTAGCATAAAAACAGACAAATAAATAAATGCAACAGGGAAGAGAGCCATGAAGAAAATATCAATACATACATGGTCAATTAATTTACAAAACATGAACCCAAGAATATACAATGGGGAAAGGACAGTCTCTTCAATAAAAGGTGTTGGGAATAAATGACAACCACATGTAAGATAATTAAACTGGACCACTATCTTATACCACATATAAAAACCAATTTAAAATGGATTAAAGACTTGAATGTCAGATGTGAAACTATAAAACTCTCTAGAAGAAGACATAGGAGATAAGCTCCTTGACATCACTCTTGGAAATGATCTTTTGATTTTGACACCAAAGCAAAAGCAACAATAGCAAAAGAATATAAGTGGTATTAAATTAAACTGAAAATCTGCACAGCAAAGGAAACCATCAAAAGATGAAAAAACAACCTATTGAATAGGAGAAAATATTTGCAAATCATATCTGATAAGGGGGTGCATATTTAAAATATATAAAGAACTCATACAACTTGATGGAGAAAAACAAAACACCAAAAAAAACCCCACAAACAAACAAACAAACAAACAAAACCAACACACAAAAATAATCTCATTAAAAATGAGCAGATGATCTGAATAGATATATTCCAAAGAAGACATACAGATGACAAACAGATACATGAAAAGGTGCTCAACACCATTACTCATTAGAGAAATGCAAATCAAAACTATGAAATGTTATTTCACATCTGTTTGAATGGTTATTATAAAGAAAGGTAAGAAATAAGTGTTGATGAATATGTGGAGGAAAGAAAACCTTTGTGCACTGTTGGTGGGAATGTAAATTGGTATAGCTACTGTGGGAAACATTTGTAAGTACAATGGAGTATTACTCAGCCATAAAAAAGTAGGCAATTCTGCCATTTGTGACAACATGTATAGATCTTGAGGGCATTACACTGAGTAAAATAGATCAGATAGAGAAAGACAAATACTCCATGATCTCAATGTGGAATCTAAAATATCCCCTCCCCCACCAAAACCGGTTTGGCTCAGTGGATAGAGCATCAGCCTGCAGACTGAAAGGTCCCAAGTTTGTTTCCAGTCAAGGGCATGTACCTTGGTTCCAGGCACATCCCCAGTAGGGGGCATGCAGGAGGCGGCTGATCAATGTTTCACTTTCATCAATGTTTCTAACTCTCTATCCCTCTCCCTTCCTTTCTGTAAAAAAAAAAAAATCAATAAAATATATTAAAAAAAATAAAATAAAACATCCCCTCCCCCAAAGTCCTGAATGCATAGATACAGAGAACAGCTTGATGATTGCCAGAGGTGGGGTGAGTGTGGGATAGGTATATGGGGGAGGTAAAAGCATGAACGTGATCAAAAGTTACAAGCTTCTAATTATAAGTCCTGTGGATGTAATGTACAGCATGGTAATTATAGTTAACTAGAGGCCCAGTGCACAAAATTTGTGCACAGGTACAGTCCCTAGGCCTGGCCTGCTATCAGAGCCATCTTTCCTCGCTGCCTACCACCTTTTCCACCCCCTGCTGCCACCCCCGCCCAGTTCCCCATTCACCATCAGGTAATCAGAGCATGTGGGCTGGGAAAAGGGACCAAAAAGTGGTCATTGTGTCTCATAGTGACTGGTCCAGCGGCCATTCTGGTTGTTCTGCCATTAGAGTCAATTTGCATATTACCTTTTCATATATAGGTGGAGACCTGGTGCATGGTGAAGGCTGGCTGGCCTGCCCTGAAGGGGGCTCTGGATCAGGGTGGAAGGTGGGGTCAGCCTGGGCGAGGGGCCTGGGGTGTTTTGCAGGCTGGCCACAACCCTGATCAGGGTGGGGGTCCCCGCTGGAGGACAGTGATGCCCTGAGCAAGGGCCCTAAGGCAGTTTCCAGGCTGACCATGCCCCTGAATAGGGTGGAGGTTCCCTCAGGTGGGCAGGGCCGATCTGGGCAAGAGGCTGCTGGGGGTTTGCAGGCTGGCCATGCCCCCATCAGCGTGGGGATCCCAGCTGTAGGGCAGGGCTGGCCTGGAAGAAAGGCTGAGTGCAGTTTACAGGCTGGCATGTTCCTGGCTTTGTCAGGAAGGATGTCTGGAAGATGTCTGGTCTAATTAGCATATTACCCTTTTATTATTATAGATACTGTCTGGTATATTTTGAAAAAAATAATAAAGCAAAAATGAAAACGTTCACCTCAGGTAATCACTCACAATTTTTGATTATGGTTATCCCATCTCACACAGAGGTTCCTAGTTCTTCCTGGTGTGTGTTAATTGCTAATCTGAAAATCTGAAGGGGAAAAACTCCACTCTATAAGGCTATGATACCAAAGTCAAAATTTAATACTTGGCTTTTGTAATTTTGCGAACACTGCCATATGTTTTGTTTTTTTTAATTTGAACCTCATGAGGTTTTGATTTAACTTGGAATCCCATTTAATAAAGTAGCTAAATATCCAAAAGGTGGCCAGTTTGCCCATGATCCCAGTGTTGTGGAATAGGAAAGTTAAGTCACAATCTTTGGGTTCTTCTATCACCAAAATACTGTGTCACATGGATAATTTTGGTGCACCCATTCCTCTGTGCAGTTTTCTGCTCCATGTCCATGTTAGTTTACTTTTATTGAGTACCTAAAGTGTTCTAGGCATTGTGAGAAGTAAGGATGTGAAAATGAATTATATCCCAATATCATCCACTTAACTTGGGTTCCCCAGAAGGATTGTGGTCCTTACATGCATCCTTATGAAGGAGTATGATCTCTGGGATTAGGAATGAGGAATGGGGGCAGTGAAGCAGGAAAGGAGGGGGGATAATAGAAAGCATTGCTGAGTTTGCTCACATTAAGTGTCGATAACAGCATGTCTCTTGGAACCATCCTCTAAATTAGAAGTCTTATAGCCTTTGTTGCAGAATATTATGTGGTGGGGATCAGAAGGTTGTAGAGAAAAGGCAACAAACTTATCTACCAGCTCCCATCTCTCAATGCTTGTAACTTTGCCCCTTGGAGTGTTAACTTCTTCACACTTAGGCCGTTGCCCCCAGGAGGATGATGGAATGAGAGCCAGGATAGCCAGGTTTGTCTAAGGTAGTGCATGAAAGGAGTCTGGAGATCATTCAATGTGAAGATTTTAACACTCACCATCCATCTTTCCAGTCCTTGCAACGGCTCGTAGGAGTCTTCACACAGGCTTCTCTCAGCAGGTTTCTCTTAGCAGGTGTCTCTCAGCATGCCTAACCTTATAGGTTTCCAAACCAGAAGTCTTCGCTTCTCTCTTTTCAAGAGGAACTTTCCTCCAACACAAATGGTCACAAAAGGTTCATCTTCACCATGAGAAAGATAATGTCACGCTTATAATTAATTATTCCATGAATTAGGCTTTATGTTAGGAGGTGCTGGGAAGGAATGCCATCAGTCCCTGCCTTGGAGAAACAGACTACCTTGCTGTCCTTGGAAATTGGCAGGGGAGCATTAAAAAGCATGCTGGTCCAGGTGCCAGACCTAGAGACTAATTTAATTGGATTTGGGTATAGCTGGGGCATTAGGATTTTTAAAAGCTGCCACGTGATTCAGTGTTGCAACCTGTAATCCAATGGTAGTGAATGGGCTACAATCTAGGCTCGAGGGTTTTAAACTTCAGTGCATCAGAATCACCCAGGGAATGTGCTAGGCCTGCTGATTCCCATGAGCACAGCCAGGGTTATGACCCATTGAGTCCGGGGTAAAGCATAGGAATCTGCATAGTTAATAAGTACTCCAAGAGGATCATGTGTGGGGTGCTTACACCTCACTTTAAGAAGCATTTCCAGTTGTAGAAGGTAATAATAGCAAAAGTGAAAAGATTTCGGAAGAGAGCACAAAGATTATTTATAGATTGAAAAATAGTATGAAGAATTATTAAGATTATTTATTTCAATGACAGAGCCAAAGAAGGATTTTTTATTTTTTAAAGAGGAAGTGTGTGGTGCCCAGCTGTTCTTTAATCACCTCCAGGGCAGATGAAGAGCCAAGGCGGTTAAACTGCACCACGTGGGCTTTAGGTTAAATGCAAGAAAGGAATTCCTCACAGTGAGTGTTGTTAAGCACTGATTTAGGTTATTAAAGAAGGCTGTGAAATTTTTTCTCTGGAGGTTTTCAAAACCAGTATAGATTCTCATCTATCTAGGCTGGCTAAGGTATTATCCTGCTCAAAGGCAGAGGAAATAGACGAGATAACTTTTTAAGCTCTTGAATGTCTTATGACTCATGGATTTGTAACTAACAGCAATGGTAGTGACATGTGAGTGTGGAGGGGCTTCCAAACTGACAGAGCAAGGAGCTCGGCGCACCCTTTCCCCAGAAAAACAACCATTTAACAGATGAAAATTATGAAAAATCATCATTTTAAAGCCCTGGAAATTGTCCTAAGGGTGTACAGCAAATGGAGAAACATTCATCCAAGAAAATCTACTAACTCTTAGTAAGAACAGTGAGAGTCCTTGGCATGAGTCAAGATCCCTTCCTGAGCCCCTCAGATCTCATAGGCCTTGAGGAAATTTTTCTGGGTAGTGTGGCCAGAAAGACAAGGGGTTGTGTAAGAGTGGGGGTGCAGGGAGGGGACAACCTCTTCTCCTTGCTGCTACCCAGTCTAAGGCTATCTTTTTTTTAAAATTTTTTATTGATTTCAGAGAGGAAGGGAGAGGATGAGAGAGAGAGAAGCACCAATCATGAGGATCATCAATTGGCTGCTTCCCTCATGCCCCACAATCTGAGCTTATGCCTTGACCAGGAATCGAACCGGTGACCTCTTTAGTCCTGGGTTGATGCCCAACCTCTGAGCCACACACAGCTTGGCTAGGGCTATGTTTTCACCCTTAAAGGAGCAGTCTGCAGGTGCTGTCATCCTCCGGCCCCCTTCATCTGTTATAGAAACTCTATTTAGAGCCAGGATGGCTTTAAGACTGAGGTCCCCATCCCCCAAGCCCCTACTCACAGGGCAAAATCTCTACCACAGGAGTGGAAGGCCAAAAATATTGGGGCCCTCACTGCCCCGCCACAAGCAGTATGGAGGGGGGCAAGCTGAGAAGATCAGGGGCTGCACCCCCTGCGTCAGCACCCACTTGTAGAGCAGGGGTGTCAATTGGGAAGAGGTGGGCCACTGTCCCTGCCCCTGGCTCCCGGGCAGGAGTGCAGAGGTTCGGCTCAGGGAGGAGACAGGCTGGAAACAGCTCTGTGGAAGGGGCTGACTATACTTGGAACAGAGTTGGGAGAATTCCAGGCCTAAGGGTATTGTTGAGAACAAGGGTGATCTTGGTGGAGAGTTATTAAGAGGGACTGGTAGCTCCATGAAACTGGTAGCAACAAGTGAATTAGCGGAAGAGCCAGGAGTTTAACAGAGAGAACCATAGAGAGAGAAGCCAAAAGTAACCTCCTGGAACCACAGGTGACTCTGGGTCAGGAAGGCGGTGCCCATGTGTTAGGCACCGACTCAGAAGCAATCGGAGCCGGCGTTTTGGCTGTTTTGAGATCATTCCTCAGCTGCACACAGACCCACAAACACAGGATGGAAGCCTCAATAGCACAGGGGGTTTAAGCACTACTTCTGACCAAACACTGGCCCAGGGGCAACCCCTAGAAAGCCAGGCTTAAAAATAAAATCATACTCATCCATGGCAGTTTGGCAGGCCTCTCAGGAGCAGTTGGAGAGGGAACTTCTAAGCTACTATGAGGCTGATCAAGAGGCAAAACACATACATTCCCTGAGTTGTGATAGCATCCTCCAAACTACATAGACATCCAATGCTAAAGACTAAAAGCTAACTAATCATGAGGACTTACAACAACTTGTGACCAATAAGCAGCTCAAGGGCAACTCCTAGAAAGCCAGAGTAAAAGATAAAAATAAGGAGAACATAATCTGAGCAGAGACAACAAAGAACAGTCAGTCATACAGGGAGTTAGTTCAAGTACATAATTGAAAAAAGAAACAAATGATCAAGCAAACGACAACAACTCCCTGAGGATAGTGGTATCCAGAGTTGCTTTAACATATCTAAAATCTCCAGTTGCCAATAAAAAATTACAACCTGTGCACAGAAACATATACAGAAAAAATAGTACGCAATAGCAACTGCGTTTGAGGGGCTAAGAGATTGGACTTAGCAGACACAGACTTCAAGGCATCTATTAAAAATATGTTGAAAGCATTCAAGGGAGCCAGGTCTAAAGAATGAAGGAAAGTATGATGACACTGTCTTATCAGATAGAGAATATCAATGAAGAGATTGAAAGGTTAAAAAGAATCAAGTGAGAATTCTGAAGTAAAAAAGTACCCAAATGAAAAATTCACTAGAAGGGCTTAAAAGTAGATTTGAAGCAGAAGAATCAGTAAACTTGAAGTTAGATCAATAGAGAGGATGCAGTTTGAAGAACAGAAACAATGAAGTGTGGAAAAACTTAAACAGAGCTTCATGGAAATGTGAGATGTCATTAGCATACCACCGCATGTGTAAAGGGGAGTATTCAGAGAAGAGGAGGAGAAATAGGCAGAAAAAATATGTGTTACGCTTCTTGGGCATGTAATATTTTTCATCAAATTTGGAGGTCTTCAGCAGTTATTTTTTTCATACTCCAAGCAGGAAATTCACAGAGAATCATACTAGATTAATTATGATCAAAATGTCAAAAGCCAAAGACAAAAAGAAAATCTTAAAAGCAGCAAGGAACATGACTCATCATTTACAAGGGAACTCCAATAAAATTAATAACATCTTACACAATAAAGTTAATAACTTCTTACCAGAAAGGGAGGCCAGAGGCAGTGGGACCACCTATTCAAAATGTGAGAGTGCAATAGGAGAATGGAACTTGTGTACATTATTCTCCAGTGACTTCATCATTTGTTTTTCTCTATCCTCTATAATTCTTTCATTATTTCCCATATTGTTCTCTCCTGATGGTTTCTGAATTTTTGTGTAGAAATTTTTTATTTTATTTTATTTTTTTTACCATTTCAATTAGTACAAATTCATCCAACTTATCAAAAGTAATCCTGGGCCCTCCATCTTTTCTAGATTAAATACGTATCTTTGATTCTTGTTTCAGTTTGAGAGGACATAGTTCTCTAGAAAGGACACCTATTATTTGCTCTACATTGATTTTTTCCTCTTATGATAATATCCTTGGTGTTGTTTTGGGAAAACATCCTCACTCCCCATTTCATATGGTTTATGTGAGGATGATCTAAAATGCTGGCTTTATGGCTGGGCATACAACAGAAACTTACACAATAAGAGATTTCCTCCAGCCACATTGAACCCTGATCGGGTTACTTTTGAAAGCCAAGCCATGCTAATGAGACTCAATTTGGGGACTTTGACTAAAACAACTGAGAAGATGTTATTTCATCAGCATTACTCAGCTGGTAGGGCGTAAGCCTGGCAGTGTCATGGGCCACCAGGAGGAAAGAGCCTCTCAGAGATATAGACTAAACAGGAAAAAATAAAAAATAAAAGATTGAGAGAGAAAAATCTTATTCTTACTGCATTAATTTGAGTCATAATGAATCCAATTGTGCTTGAAACCACTTCCATCTCTGATTACATTGAACAGTGTACTCTATTTTGCATAACAAGTTTGAGTTGGGTTTCTATTAGTCACAACTAGGAGTTGTGAATAATGATATGCTCTTCTGCTACACTTCATATAACTATGAATGCGTTCATTTTACAACCTGAAAAAAAAATAACTTGATACAAAAGGCAAAACAGAAATAGGTACAAAAAGACTTAACAGTAGCTTAAGATGAGATCTTAGAAAGCCACTCACCCTTTTTATGGATTTTTAAAAAAAGCTGCAGTAACATTAGTAATGAATTCAAGAAACAGACGTCAATTAGAACTTCTAATAGCTCATGTGTTGGACAGTATCTGGTAGGTGATGCTGATCTAAGTGTGAACACATTCCTCATTAGTGTACCTATTTCTTTCTTGTTAACCATCTGGGCCTGGAAAGGTTGTGGAGGTGAGGGCTGAGGGCAAAGAGAGTGAGCAGAGGTGATTAGCAAGAAAGCCCTGAACATTAACTCAGGGCCTTGTTGAGCTATGTAGGACATACTAAGAGATCCAAGGAGGCCACATTTAAAAATAGCATAATGAAATTAGTACACTGCAGTTTGCCCTGAGGAGCAGACATGACCTGACTTGATGAAGCTTCACATACAAAATGAATTTTATTTTTAGGGCATTCTATCTGGGATAACAATGGCTCTGCTGATAATGAAGGTGGTGGGTATCATTTGTCTTAGTGGCTGGTGCTTTATGCTTGAAAAGAACAAAAAAGCATATTTAAATTGTCAAGCCCTAATTGTTTCATTAGATGGTGGTATTCTTTGACAAAAGAAACTGGCTAACTGCTGTTCGATGTAAGAAACGTCCAAATCTGTAGAGAATTTTTATGAGTTTATTTGAGCCAAACTGACAACAACTGCTGAGAAGCAAAATCTCAATGGATTGAGGAAATGCCCCAGAGAATGGCCGTTTTGCACCTTATTTTATACATTACAATCCAAGGGAGAGGCGTAAAGGGATTACATGAAATCCATTGGTGGTAGATTAGGGAGGTGGGAGAAAGCAAGGGTCTCTGGAAATGGATAAAAAGTAAAGGAAATAGACACATCCTTCAATTACATTGTGGCTACAGGATAGATAACAGTCAATAATTAACACGATAACAATAACAATGAAGGGTTCTGTGGTCTCTGCTCTGGTGCAGTGATTGTGCTCTGACGGGTCTGGGAAAATGAAATTACCCAAATATTCCAAAGGTATGCTATTGTAGATACAAAAAGATAATAGGCTCAGTTAAGGTAAAGATTGACCATCAGGGAAGATGCCAGCCTAGGACATCACTACCCACTGACTTGCTTTTAGTTAGAAAGTTCTAATTTCAGACCATCCTATTTGGGTGGTAACTTTTGGTCTCTGAGTTTGTGAGGCCACCATGCAGGCCCTGCGCTTGTCAGGTTTAGTAGTGGTCCTTTTTGCTTTTACTGTTGAAAGTAAGAAAGATAAGCTGTAATTCTGGCAGGGCTCTGGGGTGCTGCACTAGTTAACTCTCCTCCTTTGTTTCTCCCCAGTTCATTTCTCTTACAAGGCAAGTCTTCTATTTTAGTGTAATGACTGCTATCAAAATCAATTAAATGCTTTTCGTGATCTTTGTAGTATATCTTCTACATATTTTAGATATGAATGAACCACCATGGAGGCAAATTTTAGCATTTGTTGGGTCCCTAGCATCCAGTTTAATATTAATCCTATATAATTAAAGGGTAATATGCAAATTGACCCTAATGGCAGAACAACCAGAATGACAATTGGACCAGTCACTACTGGGTGAACTGATCACCTCTCGGTCCCTTCCCCTGGCCTGCAGGTTCTGATCACCTGATGGGTAATGGGGAACTGGGATTGGTTGTTGGGGATGCGGGCGGCTCCTGCCTTGCCAGTTGCCCCCCACACAGATGGTGACCTGCGGCTGGGGCGGGCCACGAGCAGGTGGGAACAATGGACCATCAGGGCACTGATCACCCAATAACGAATGAGGAACTGGGGTTGAGTGGTGACGGGCTTCAGGCAGCTGGGAAAGATGGCCCTGATCACAGGCCAGGCCTAGGGACTGTACCTGCACACGAATTTTGTGCTCTGGGTCTCTAGTTGTAGTAATGATAGATATGTATTTAGGACTTTAAACCCAGCAAGCTCCTAAAATGATTTACAAATCTTATACATCATGAATGAAATGTTTTGTTTAACACTAACTTGTAGTTATCTCACCTTTGATGTGAATTCACATCAGGACACCACCGACTGTCTCTCCTATCTGGCAAATGGAGACTCTCCTGCCTGGCAGAAATGAAGGAGGGCTTTGGTAGTTAGAAGACAAGGATGCAGCTTACTCTCTAGATGGGGCACTGTAGAGAGACCCCCGAGGCTAGACATTTAGGGTAAATAAAGCAATTTCCATATATTAATTGTATAAAGCATTTCTACTCTTTTCTCTAATGCTGCACATCTGTGAGGTATCAGGGGAGGGAAGAGAAGGGGTGTGGGAAGGGGAGTTCTGATTTATTTCTTGCTGTTCAGTGGAATAAAGACCCATAGCATGTTTTCCATTTACACACATTTAAGAATTTAGAGGCTGCTTAGAATGAGAGAGTGGTTATATTTCATCAAGAGACATCATAAAAGCTTTCTCCAGTTTGAAAAACAAAAAAAATATCAGATCTCAGAGATAGCTATTTTTTCTCAGGTACAAAGAACCAAATGTGATTAATGCCTTTTTCAAGGGCCTATGCCGTCTTCCCCATCCAGAGAGAGCTCACAGAGGCAGCTTCCCAGCCACCCGGCTCTGTTCTTGGCAGGGAGGAAGGGAGACTCCGCCGCTGGGTGGGCCATGTGGACCTCTGCTTTGAAGGCTGTCCCTCTAAGTTCAGAGAGCTGATCTATCATTGATTTGGGTTTTTAAATTATCCTTGTTTGAAATTCTCTATTTTTTTCTAAGGGCTGCTACACTATACACAGTATATAAATTTCAGCTGAGTTGTTTTTCAGATTCAAGAGTCTGAAATGCTGAAGCCCGTGATGTATACCATCATGGGCTGAGTTGGAGCAACCTTGTCCCTGTCAGGCATTGGTTCTGAGTCTGAATGGGCCCTCTATTTTATTGGTTCTTGCTCATCATTGAAGAATGATGATTTTATTGGAGGAAAAATGCTCATCATTTAAACTCACCCATCCCTAACTTAGGTGTGGATAGTTGAGAGGCTGTAGTCATTGAAAAGCTGAAGAAATCGGTCAGAAAAGTGTGGACAGTGTTGTGAAGAGAAAATGGACTCTTTGAGCTGAACTAAAAACTCAAGTGGAAGGAGAGTGCTTGCCTATTCTGATGAAGAAGTGCTGCATAACATTCTGGAATCTAAGGGACAGTCACCAAGAGAAAACAAAACTGGGTGCAATATGCCTTGCAGATTAGAAAATGAACAGGCAAAAGCTGACCTCTAGTTGGCAGGTCTAACTACGAGATGATGGCAAAACACTTTTCCAGCAGAGTCTGTCTTGCTCCCAGTGTGGACAGGCTTGCTGCTTTCAGCGTGTGCTGACACAGGGCTTCCTTCACTCTGATGATTCATTGCTGTCTCCACAGGCTTAGCTGCCACCCAGCAGGCTCCATGGAGAGTGACCTGTTCAAAAGCTGGAGACAGGAGGCTTGCCAATGTGTACCATTGAGGAGAGGGAGGTGGAGTCACATTTTCAAATGTTTATTTGGTCTGACACATGTAAGAATACATTTCAATGGTCTAATTTGTCAATCTGGTTTTGCAGGTAATAAGAAGAACAAACAAAAACCTCTAGTGATGATTACCATCTCCCACTTCTATAATTTCCAACAATATATGAGCAGATGGAGGGGAGAAGGTGCTTACCTAACAATTATAAAATGTTTTTGGTTATAAAAAACCAAACACCTAGAAATTGAAAAATTGCATAGATTCCCAATTTGTTTCTTTCCTCAATGTGAACGAATAGCTTGGAAAACTGGAAGCCATAGTTAGTGACATGGTTTTAGATACTGAAGCAAATTGCCTCACCTAAGATAAAATTAAAATAACATGGCAATAAGTTTCTTCTAAGTTGGCATGGGACTATACTATTGATCAAAATTGCCTCTGTAAGTTAATAAATAGGTTAATTTTTTCTTATGTTTATTTTTTCACTCTGAAAAATGAGTATTCATATTATTTTCATGGATTGTTATTTTATGCTTATGAACTGATTAAATGTTAAGTTAGTTGGGCAGCAACTTCTCTAAGTTTAAGAAGTTATCTTTGAGGCATTAACAATGATTTACCTGCCCATAAAATTGCAAAATTGTAATCTCAGCTGTAAATTGAATCAGGAATTTTCCATCATGGAACCATTTGACAAATTTCATGAGACTATCTGAGAATATGCATGCGATTATGGAATGATGGGGCTGGATAGCAATGTAGAGCCTCTAGCTCAACAAAAGGAAGACAGGTATAGCGAGCACCAGTTAGACCTGGCCTTCATTTATCCTCCTGTTGTTAGAATTCCTTCAAGGGCCACCTATGAGTAACAGCTATGGAAGATAACAATGACTTTAGTGATTTGGTTGCCATTTTTGTGACCTTTTTTTCTTCTTCAACATTTCTTTAGGAGAAAAGTGGTCAGTCTTAATAACCAGGGTCTTATAATTTTTGAATGTCATTTTTTTACAAGTGCTCAAAGACAAAGCTTACCTTTTTGCTCAAGTGTGAGAATAGTGCAAGAAAGAGATTCCACTGACAGTATCCCTCTGCATTTGCCCCAGCCCTAATTCTTCCAAAGAAATGTGAGCACCAGAGGATCTCTATAGTAGTCTTCAGCTTAGAGGTCAAAAAGTCCATGATAAAGCATGTGAGGAAATCCTATATGCCAAAATGCTTTATTTATGATTCACATGCAGAACATTCTTCCTCCCAGTCCTAGCCCCTCATCCTCTAAATCTCCCAGTCCTGCTTTTATCCACTTTGGGCATCCATCTCTGATTCTTGTGTCAAATAAAAGTTCAAATAATTTGGCCAGGATAGAAAAACATAATATAGTTTTAAATAATAATAAGTTTCTGTACACTTTGCAGGACACATTCTAGATTTTAGTAGAGATGTTGTAAAATGACTCCAGTGTAATTGCTGAGACTCAACTAATGGGAATAAAAAAAAATGAAGACATTGAAATTTTCTTATGCTTCAAAACACTCACATGGAATAACAGTATATGTAAAATATTAATGCTTCAGAATCACACTAGATCAGCTGATAGTAGCATGATGAACATCACAGAAAAAAATCTGGCTTATCTAATACATGATACTGATAAACTCCATGGGAACTGGGGAAGGGGATATTTAGGAAATATGGCTCAATTGGCTATTGTCCATTAGAGTTGAATAGTTTTTATATAGGTAAAATGCTAATAAATCTGAAGTGATGAGATGCATCTCATTAAAACAAAAACTAACAAACAAAAAAAGCACTGTAATATTGTTCCCAGGGGTTGAGGCAGGAGAGATTGGACATTATTGAGTAAACTGCATAAGGAGAGTTTCAGTGGTGTTATTATTTTAATCCTATGGTTTCTATATTTCACTCTCAAATCCTTCTCCCAGTATTACCTCCTTTTGTGTGACAGACATCAACAATGAGACATCTTGGTGTCATTTCAACTGAAATATCTTTTACATGGGACTTCTCTTGCCTTTGAGCTTTATTTTCTAACTTCCCAGGTCCCTGATAAATACCTCTATTACCCAAATTTGAAATCCTAGAGGTATCCCTCACTTATGCCTCTGTTTTATCAAGAAAATTTGAAAAATTTTCTATGAATCAACTCTATTTTGCACTCATTTTTTTTAAGATGATGATATTGTTATTTAGGCCAGTGTCTTAAATAATTTATTAGCACCCATATCAAGAGACTTCATTCATGGGTCTTTTTCTTCTGGATTCCATGAGTATGTTAAGGATCATTTCAAGGTTTATTTTTCCTAAATAAATAAATCTTGGCTGAATTTTACCAAACTTATACGCTTGTTCTTTTTCTCTTCTAAACCTTGACAGTAGTCAGTTTACACCAAAACCCCACTAAATTATTGCCTGCCTTATGATATTTGGTGTTGTTTGCACATAGTATAATCTTCCCACAAAATGTAAGTACCTAGGATGCTGAGATTGCCTCTCATAGTTATTCTAAATTTCCTACAGAACTTAGATAGTGCTGGGGAAGTAATAGGTATGCTAAAACAGTATATAAGTATAAATTGATTTCACATTTACTGAGTGCTTTTAAAAACATCATTTATATCTTCCATGAAAATAACCCTCATATCTAGTCTCATAAATTTCAGGGTAGGCTACACATTGCCCCCAACCCTCCCAAAAATTATGTTTGAGCTTTGGATATTTTTTTGCCATGTACCTGCATTCTTTACTGAGAGGTGAAGGCAACACCTAAGGGTGCAAGTTGATAAGACAAATACAATTTTCTAATTTCTATGACATTTGAGAGCTCTCGAAAGGTTATACAAATACATTTTTGTTTTTAATCTTGAAATCTTTGGCACTTTAGCTACTCTAAGTGTGCGTATTATTGATATCATGTTGGATTATATATATTGAGGGGCTGAGAACTGATATACGTCAACAAGATTCCTGATAGTCAGATGAAAATTAGAAAGCACAGTAAAAATGTAAATGTTTCAAATTCTCTCATGTCCCATGCTGCATTGAGGCTGTCTCCTGTAACTGATTACGGGCATTAGCAGAAATAGCTTTATCAACATTTTAGAAACTCAGTTCAGTGGTATAGATATACTCCAAATGGAGAAGATGAGCAATGATGCATCTGAGGCACAATAAATCTATGTGAGACTTTGAATTTGAAGCAATAGCTATATTTATTTTTATTATGTTTTTTATGAGGAGCCTTTGGGAAGCTGATGTTCCATAATCTGATGTTTATGGTCAGTTCAATTTTTTTTTGAAGATGAGCTACACCCATAAAATAAGCCATGACTCATCTGGATGCTTATGACTACATGTTGCTCATTTGTAAGGTTCAAATCTTTACAGCCTTATGGACCCACCTCTTCTTGACAAGCTCGAGGTGCCTGAGCTTAGTAGAGGTGGAAGTATGTGTCACTACAGACTCAGGAATGAGCATGCTCTCCCATCATCCATGCTGACCTCAGTGTCTCTGTCTATATAAACCAGTCTGCCTGCTGAGCATATTAATCATGTTGTCTTTAAACTTGGGAGTCTTTTAAAAGAGAAGCTTCCACTCCTCAACAATAACAAACAATTTAACATTGTGTTTAGCAACTTGTCAGCTCCTCTATCTCTGTCAAAGTTATCTCTTTGGTGATTATGTGTCAATCATGGATGGAACAGTTTACAATATGCATTATATAGAAGTGAGTAGTTCATAAAACAATTTAATATCACTTCTTCATGTGACAAAAATGTAGAGAGAGAATGAGCAAGAGAGAGAGAGAGAGAGAGAAGAAGAAGGAGGAGGAGGAAGAGGAGGAGGAGGAGGAGGAGGAGGAGGAGGGGGAGGAAAAAGAGTAAAAGGAGATTATAGCTAACACACCTTTGGTACTATCTATTTGCAAGGGGCTTCTAAGGCAGTGGTTCTCAACCTTTCTAATGCCTCGACCCTTTAATACAGTTCCTCATGTTGTGGTGACCCCCAACCATAAAATTATTTTCGTTGTTTTTCGATGGTCTTAGGCTCTACAACAGGTTGAGAACTGCTAGCAGGGTTGCCTAAGACCATCAGAAAACACATATTTGCATTATGATTCATAACAGTAGAAAAATTACAGTTATGAAGTAGCAACGAATATAATTTTATGGTTGGGGGTCACCACAACATGAGGACCTGAATAAAAGGGTCGCGGTATTAGAAAGGTTGAGAACCACTCTTCTAAGGGCTTAAGATGGATTGACTGATTTAATTCTCATGATAGCCCTATGAGACAGCTACTATTATTATTTCAACTTTTTCTAATGAGGAAATTGAGGTGCAACAAGTTAAGTACAGATTTAAGATCTAAACCCAGGTAACCTGAAACAAGAATCCAACTTTTAAACCTCTAAAGAATGCTTCACTCTACCTAAAAATTCCTGATTGCTCATTTTTAAAAAGTCATAACACAAAATGAATTGGGGTTTGAATTTTCTATCTGTTTAGGCATACATCCAGAATATGCTTAGGCAATCTATTGAACATTGAAATATTTCACCAATCATTTGACTATGAGTCCGTGAAATGGAGCTATTTGTTTGGTTAGTGGTGGGTGGAATGAACTGACAAATAGTTTTCACACAATGGAGAGACAATGAGGGCCATTTTAAATTCCATAATCATTAAGAAATGCATCTATTTGGGGGTTTCAATTGGCTTCCTTTTATCAAATCTTATTCTAGATCACTTCCCTGATTTTACTGTAGAGTTTCATGCAGATGTGCCCAGCCTTTTTAATATAAGAGCATTAGCCAGCAAATATTAATGGATTAAATTTTCACTTTCCCTCCCAATGTACATGTTTAGAGAGTAGGGTCTCATGAATGCTTTTCTAAGGGCTGATTGGTAGAATCAGTTAGTCAGCCAAAAGTAAAGGATAAAGCATGAATATTAAGTCTTTAATGTTTATCTAAATACCATTGAAAAATGGTTTGATTTTGACAGTCAATGTGTTCATGTAATGTTAGCAGGACCAAATTAGAAAATTAGATTTTATTGTCTTATATGAAATTATTTACAGACATCACTAGTTGAGTACTGTGTCAACTATGATGACAATGTATTGTCACCTGCTTAGCATCCAGGTTACATATTAGTAGAACCACTTCTACCCCAATTCTAGCTCACATGAACCTGATAGAGTTGACTCTATTTCCTGTTCTAAGGATAGAGCATGTGGCCAAAGCCTAAATCAATCAAAATATTACATTGCTTTAACACATACTTGATTTAAGTGCAACCTAAATTATTCCATTAGAACTACTTGTAATTTTGAAGATGGAGCCATGGGAGCTTCTGGCAGCCAGTTTGGAGCCAACAATGAGTTGAGAAATGATGAACAACAACAACAAGAACAATAAAATTATAGATAAAACCCTCTAAGTTCTGGATCATTCCTTACTTAAATCCAGAATACCTCTTTTCTATTCAATTACACTGAGTGGCCAGATTATTATAATATCTGAAAGCATAATAATTGGCCACTTAGTGAATAACCTATATAATAAAAGGCTAATATGTAAACTGTCCCCTTGACCGGAAGTTCAACCAGCAGGAAGGCCAGCTAACCACCCATGTCCCCTCCCCCTGGCTAGGCTGGCTGGACCCCACCCATGCACAAATTCACGTACTGGGCCTTTAAGGATCTTCAGCTAAAGGAACTGAAGACTCCCCTTATTTAGGACCCTGTGGTATTTATTAAACATAATTTGTCCTAAGGCAAGGTGGAGATATACATTTCAAAGGGTAGAGTAACAGAAGCATTGTCAGTTTGGGGAATAGCCTACAGCTGTTCAGGTATTTGGCCAACAGGAGGCAATAAAATGCCCTGAGCTGTCTGGGCATTTCTATTCAGGTTTGGGGGAAGTGTTGTTTAGCCATTTCCAACAGGGAAACTACATATGTGGCTCACCCTTGTTGAGTCCCCCAAGTCCCATCAACCTTTTGATGGAACTCTTGTAATTATTACATGCTGGAATTGAGTTCTCAGCAAAAACTTATTTTAAAAGTTCATATGTGTAAAATTTGCTTACTATAAAGCCAAATTAATGAGAAAAAATTACATTGTTTTAATGAGCACAACAATATGAACTCTGGGTTATAGATGATTGATGCAGTCTCAGTATTTAATTTTACTTTTGTATTTTGCATTGCATAATATTGTAAAAAATCCTGATTCGCACCAACAAATAGCTGTGAATAATAGATGATTTTAACAGCTCATCTTGAAATCACGATATTCTTTAAATAAGCCGATCTAGAAACTTGAAAGTGGCGCAATGATTAATTTTCTTTAAAATTTTGGATTTTTATATCTTATAAAAGAGGGCTAATACATGGATTCATGCACTGGTGGGGTCCCTTGGCCTGGCCTTCAAGGATTGGGCCAAAGCCAGACTGGTGCGTGTTTGGCCCATCTTGCACAATCCTAATCAGGGCTGGCTGCTCTGGGAGGGACCAGGGGAGGTTGGCTGGCCAGAGAAGGACCATGGGAGAGTTCCAGGGCATGTCCAGCCCGTCTTCTCAGTCCCAATCAGCCGACCCCAACAGCAAGCTAATCTACCGGTCAGAGTATCTGCCCCCTGATGGTCAGTGCACATCATAGCAACTGGCCAAATGGTCAAATGAATGGTTAGACACTTAACATATTTGGCTTTTATTATATAGGATTAGAGACCCAGTGCATGGGTTTGTGCACAGGAGGGGTCCCTCATGATGGCCTGCAGAGATTGGGCCCCAGCTCATGCCCCCAGCCTCACAGCCCTGCAGTCCCTCCTGGCACCCTGCCTTGGCCTGGCACCACCCCCTCATTTGCTCCACCATCCCGCGTGCAGGGTGATTGATTGGGGCTGGGCCCCTCACCTGGCTCCCTCAGTGCCTGAGAGCCTAGTGGCAGCCCTGCCTCCTGCCCTACTGCTGGTTGCCATCTGTGGGACCATCAGTGGGACAATCAGACCTGTGCTCACACCTGCCTTGGCCTGGCACCACCTGCTCACCTGCTGCACCATCCTACTCATAGGGGAGCAGTCAAACTCCTGGTTTCCCTGTTGGATGACCACCCAAGGGGACAATTTACATATTAGGCTTTTATTATATAGGATACTTGAATTCCTTACAATGAATAGGAAAGAGGGCAACAAACTTACAGAACTCAAAGAAAATGTTAAAATCAATTACATTAATTGTGTTACAAAATGTATGTTGTGCTTCTTAGTCACAGCTGACTGTTTCACTGTGACTAGAATACACACTAACTGGATGTGACTGAGTCTGGACTGCCATTAGCAGAGCACAGCTGGCTTGTGCTGAAGTAGGTACTTCCTTGACTCATTCTTCACAAAGTGCATACAGGAAGAAACAAATTTATTGAGAAACCAGGTCAGAGATACAACCTACTTGATCAATAATTCAATTTTAAGAAGTTCAAATGTATACTCAGAGATCATTATGAGTCCTATACAAACATTTGTTAACTTGAATGCATAAATTATCATATTGGTAGTAAGTTTCTAATGGAATAAAATTTGGTATAAAACATTGTTTGACTGTGCTATTTGCTTTGCTATATTTAAAAATAGTTTTAAAGTTATTTGAACAACTAAGATTTTAAATCAAAATTTTGCAAGACCCAAAGCTTCTCTGAGGAATTCCAATGGTAGCTAAACAACTAATTACAAGTGATGAATCAGTATCACAGGTTATGAAACTAAAGCCCCGTGAGAGAACTGGGGAAGACAGAGAAGGCTGTGAGAGAACTGGGGAAGACAGAGAACACAGGTCTGCTTGTCTTGTGGCTGTGACACTTTCTACTTTGCAAACTGCAGTTGTCTTCTTAGCACCAAATAATAAAAGTTTGTCAAAATGTCTGACCTGATAAGATTAATTTTCTAATCTAATTTATAAAATACATTGTAACATCTTTACATTTATTTTTATGGTGTCTATAGAAGGATGTTAAAATCTGGAATAAACTTCTAGTTACTAGAAGTAGCTTATATAAAAATACTTATGTTGCTGAACCGTTTTGGCTCAGTGGATAGAGCGTCGGTCTGTGGACTGAAAGGTCCCAGGTTTGATTCCGGTCAAGGGTATGTACCTTGGTTGCGGGCACATCCCCAGTAGGGGCACATCCCCAGTAGGGGCCGTGCAAGAGGCAGCTGATCAATGTCTCTCTCTCATTGATGTTTCTAACTCTCTATCCCTCTCCCTTCCTCTCTGTAAAAAATCAATAAAATATATTAAAAAAAATACATATGTTGTAGGAAAACAGCTAAAACTCCAAAATCTCTTTTAAACCTTCTTGAATAACTGTTTCTGAAATGAGATATTTGTCTGCTTCATCCACTAATATGTAATCTCTATGCATAAGAACTCTTTCTACTTTTTTTTACTTGTTAATCACCATCTTCTAGAATAGTGTGTAGCACATAGTAGGTATTCAATAACATTTTGCTGTCTTTTTTGGCAATGAAGCTTGAGAAAGTAGCTTAGGACTTAATTTCCAGGGGCCTTACCTTAGATAAGTTCATAAGCAACAAATTATAAAGCCCAGCTCTGTTGAAAGTTGGAGGGTAAGGAAAGAGGCTTTAGCCTAAGTTCTTATAAATTCAGATCTTAAAGTCATATTCCAATCAATTTTAACAGTTGAGAGACCATTCTTATCTATAAAATCTCTAAATTTTTTCAAGTTTTCTAATTCAGTTGTAATGAAACTGTATTGTTAATGGTAATCTTGATTGTGTCTCCAGATCTGGAAAGAGCCCAAGTGCCCCCATCAGTAGAGGGATGGATAAAAACCTATGGTATATTTACATAATGGAATACTATATGACAGTGAAAAAGAAGAAACTCTCACCTTTTGTGACAGCATGGATAGGCCTGGAGGTTATTATGCTAAATGAAATAAGCCAGTAAGAGAAAGACAAATACCATATAGTATCACTTATGTATGGAATATAACAAACAAAATAAACTGACAAGCAAAATAAAACCAGAGGCATGGATACATGGAACAGACTAACAGCTATCAGAGGGGAGGGGGACGAAAGGGACTGGATGAAAAAAGGTGAAAAGATTAAACAACGTAAGTGCATAACTCATAGACACATACCATGTGATGATGGCCAGAAGGAAGCGGAGAGCAGGGGTTGGGCAAAGATGGGGGACAATGGGGAATCTATAATAGTGTCAACAATAAAAGAAAAAGTAAAAAAAAAAAGTATTATTCTGAAACTTCCATTACTAATGCTGACATTCTAAGTACTGAGGGACTGTTGACTGATTCATCTCAGCTGACTGGTTGGCATGACTGGTTGACATGGATGTGTAGGTGTATTAATGCTGGCTCATTTTCAATGGATGCATAGACAAACCTGAGTTTCATTTATTCAATGAATAATCTATTAATTAGTTTCTTTGCTTTCTTTGGAACCTGGTTGTATGTATAGTAAAAATTAAAAGGTGGGAAACATTATGAAATCAAAACTATATTTACATATTTATTATATCCAGTTGCTATCCAAATTCTCATCCTGTTCAATTGCAGTAAGCCCCCTCTGCCCTCCTTTTAAAACAAGAACCTATCTCTTTAGCCTGCCTTTGTTTGGTAGTATGGATATTGATGATGTAGTGTGCAATGTACTTTGCCCTGAGATTAGCTTCTCTCTTTTTTCTTTGTACTTGGGCTAACAATGGTCCTTTATGCCTCCGTGCCAACATCTTCCTGTTGTGCTCATGTGTTGGATTATTTCTAAGGTTGAAACTCTGAAAACTTTATGGCAGTTCTGCCACCAGTAAAGCTGCAGATGGAAGAACATAATAAGAATATGGCCCTAAGTTTCCAGGAGCTGCTCAGTCACATAATGACAGGAATAGAGTTTCTCAATTGCCTCCTTCAATGTAGTGGCTGCTATTCCTCCAGTGAATGATCACATTTAAGTTGCAGGAAGGCTTTGGGGAAAATGATAACCAACATTTACATCCCCCAAAACTTGTGTTGAATTCTCAAACCTGGTTACTTGTGAATAGGATCTTTGAAGAAGTAAACATGAGATCATGTTCGACTAGGGTGGGCCCTAATCCAATGGCTGGTGTCTTTTTAAGGGGACAAGAGAAAAAGAAACACTCAAGGAGATTATCAAGTGACAACGGAGGCAGAGGATTGGACTGTTTGTCTCTAAACTAAGGAATGACAAGAATTGCTGGCAACACCAAAAGATAAGAAAAAGGCATGGAATCTGGCCATTGTACAGACAAGGCCCAATTAATAGGAGAGATGCCCAAAGTTAATTGCACATCTATGGTAACCTAGATTATCCTTAGAGTCTGAGAGAGAGAGCACACTCTATCAACCTCTTGATTGTGGACTTCTGGCCTCCAGAATTGTGAGAGAATAAATGTCTGTTGTTTAAAGTCATCCTGATAGTGGTAATTTGTTATGGCATTCCTGAAGGTTAAAAAGTGGATGGCCCAAAGATAAATTTTAACCATCTTAGTCATTATAGTCTGATCTCTTTTCCAATAAAACTTTTCAATGAGTTTCAAAAATTTTATATACTTTTATCCTTTCTTCCTCTAGTATGTGGGAAAAAGGAGCAAAAACTCTTCTCCCACAACCCCCAACTACCTGAATTACTTGGCACCCTTCTAGTAGCCCTCTGTGGAGCTGTCTTCTAGATCTTGACTGCCCTTTCTTTTTTCAACACCCATGCTCAGTGTTTTGTACTCAGGATGGCTCCCTTTACTTCCCTTTCTCCTTTGTCCATCCTCTTACTATTACACAGACCTGCCTGGTACCATGTTCTTTCAGAACCTTGAACTCTGCCTGGAAACATGTAATCTGCTCTTCTAATTAAGTTGGGACATTGTATAAGTGACCATTATTGAGTTAAAGATGTAATGTCTCACAAATAATGAATTTGTTTTAACAGAGCCCATCTTTATGCATGATTGGCAGAAAAAATAAGGCCAGAAGTAGAATTTTCATGATAGGGAGGTTGTGGGTGAATGAGAGGGCAGATATCTTGGGGCAAACGCATCTGTCACATCCTTCAGGTTATATCATACAACCAACCACCTACTGTCCCCTGTCTTTGAACTCTGCTGGTGGGAGTTCAAGTATAGTTCCAAGGACAGGCTACAGGAAGAAGTGTCCAGGAGCCTAAATAGAGCACACTAGCATAATTGCCTCCTGAATAGGAAAAGCTTAAAGTCAGCTTCTATTTCACTTCCTCCATAATTGGACACTTTACACTTTTTTTTTTTTTACAAAATTGGTCTTCTGTGAGGTGCTTCCTTCTACCCCCAAATGAGGTAAATGAAAGCACCCACATATGTAACAATGGCACATAAAGTCTCCTATTGCAATTATAGTCTAGGTTTCTTTAATTCAATAAGCATCCAAATCAATAGCTACAAATCTTGTTTGTAAACATTTTTTGGGGGGGTGTATGTGTACACCTATACATATATTTTATATTTCTTTGCTACTAAATCATTTGCCTATAATATTGTACTTTGACTGATTTTTTTACTGATTTGATTGAGCAAATTAATAGTTCCTCCCCTGCCATTGTACAGACAGGGCTCAATTCAAGAGACAAATGCCCAAAGCTAATTGCTTATTTACCTATTGTGACCTAGTCTTACATAACTTTGCATTTTTCACTTCTGTTTTCTGGGGTCTAAGCGATTGAATATCTGTCTTCCCCCATTGAGTACCCACTCAGGAAGTAGCTCCATGGCTGTAGTGCCTAAGAAACAGATTTAAATAATGACAACTCCTACTGATTTTCTGCCAGGGTAAATAGCTGTAAGTAATTTTAAAAATAAAGATGCTGGTCTAAGTGATCATCCTCAGTTAATCAATGTGAAAACATTATAGAACTTACCTAGGTCTATCATCCAGAAAGTATAAATCTTGAAAGGAAAGCTTTTTTTGAGGTAAAATGCTGATTTCCTTCTATTTTTGTCATTGCTGGTAATCGTAGGGCTACTACAAATAAGCAATTGTTTATTGACAGATAAAACTAGAGTCTTCTATAAGGGAAGAAATGTGTAACAGCAAAGACTCTAGAGCCAAAATATTTTTTTAATATATTTTATTGATTTTTTACAGAGAGGAAGGGAGAGAGATAGAAAGTCAGAAACATAGATGAGAGAGAGACATCGATCAGCCGCCTCCTGCACGCCCTACAGTGGAGATGTGCCCACAAGCAAGGTACATGACCCCAACCGGAATCGAACCTCGGCCCTTTCAGTCCGCACGCCGATGCTCTATCCACTGAGCCAAACTGGTCTCGGCAAGCCAAAATATTTGAGTTCAAATCCCAGGTCCACTATTACAGGCACTGTATCCTTGGGCAAATTACTGAACTTTCTTTTCCTTGATGTTTTCATTCATACAATGGAGCTAATAATAGCACTTAGCTCATAGGGTTGTGGTGATGATTAAATGAGCTATTACACATGAAGCTCTTAGCATAGTACCTGGCACATAGCACTCAATAAATGGTAGCTATTGCTTTCATTAATATTGTGAGTTGTTTGTTTGTTTGTTTTGTTTTGTTTTTTAATTCAAAGACACAAGCCCTGCAGACTTGTGAAGCTGGAACCAGGAGCTGAAAAACTTGGTCAAGTGCATTCTTGCTGCTCAAAAGGGAGGCTGTTTCTAGCAAAGGAAAGTTATGGTAAAATGTATTGAGGGCATGGAAAAATGTGGGAGAGACCAACATGGATAAGAGCTAACTGGCTGCTGAGATCTCAACAGTTGCAGCAAAAGGAGTTGTTTCTTTTCTCTCAGTAAGTAGTAGCCTGACTTGATCTCCATGATTGCTTTTGGGGACTCTGTGTAATGTGTATGCAGCATTATCAAGACCTCTGCTTTAGCACTCATTGGTTTGGATCAGTGGATAGAGAATTGGCCTGTGGACTAAATGATTCCGTCTTCAATTCTGGTCAAGGGCACATGTCTGGTTGTGGGCTCAATCCCTAGTAGCGGGTGTGCAGGAGGCAGCCAATCAATGATTTTCTTTTATCATTGATGTTTCTGTCTCTCTCTCTCCCTCTCCCTTCCTCTCTGAAGTATATTAAAAAAAAAATCTCTGCTTTAGCCAAGATTCAATCATTCTCTAGGAAATGACTGGCTTAAAAAACATTTGACAAAATTTAAGTCTTTACTAGTATATTGTTTAACAGAATGCTAAAGTCTGGCTATCAAACAAAAGGATCTTCTCTCAAGGAGAGATGGCTGTTACCAAGTTGGAGATGGTCTCAGGACCTGGACAGAAGACAAATCCTCAAAGAGCAAACACGGTCATCCCTAACTGGTTTGGCTCAGTGGATAGAGTGTCTGCCTGTGGACTGAAGGGTCTGGGGTTCAATTCCAGTCAAGGGCCTATGTCCAGGTCTTGGGCTGATTCCCAGTAGGGGGTGTGCAGGAGGTATCCAATCAATGATTCTCTCTCATCATTGATGTTTCTCTCTCTCATTCTCCCTCCCTGAAATCAATAAAAAAATATTTTTAAAGAAGTCTTAAAAGAAAATAGGAGGAATGCTACTTAAAAAAAAAGAGCAAATAAGGTCAGAGGGCAGGGAGGCTGAGTCAGGAGGCAGGTCATGTGCAGAAACAAAATTACTGTGGAATTGTATCTTGCCAAAGCAACTGGATCCAAAAGCTCACATTTGTAAAAATTACATAGTCAAAATTACCCTTAAAAATCCCTTTTATCCCTCATGAAGTATAATATAGATGATTTTGTATATGCAACTCTACAGAGTATATGTAATATATGAAAATGCAATATAATATGTGAAAACTTAATTAGCATATTTACAAGTACATATCTAAAACATAGCTTTACAGCATTTTGTAATATTAAAAACTAAACTTTTACCCTGGATACTCAAATTCACTTCAGTAAAATGCACTAATTATGTTATTTTTAAAATGTGGTTGGGCCCTGGTCTAATCTTTATTCTCTAGGCTGTATGTTCTACTATTTTTTCTTAGCTTGCGTACATTTTTATGCATATTGATATCTAAAGACTGATATTTTTTCCCCCAGAATAAAAGGTAGTTGATAAAACGTGATAAAACAGTTGGATACTTGTTCTCCAACGTTATACCAGTAATACTAGAAGTAGTTGAATATTAGTTTTAACAAAGGTACAAATAAGAAAGTAAAACAAAATGTTCTTGTACCCATATTTTAGTGGATTGGCAAAGTTCCCACTTTTTAGGAGATTAGTGTAGAGAAGAAAATGTGCCATCATTTTAGGATAGGTCACCAAAATGAGTGAGAATTTCTGCTCAATTCTTCTTGGTTGTTTACTTCCCAGGAGACTAGAGATAATTTGTATAGAAATAAACTTAAATATTGAATGACTGGTATGATTAAGAGGATATCAAGGAACCCTTATCCCCTACAAGGTCTGTAATCAATATGGAATTTTATTAGAGGAGATTAATGTTTTTGATTCAAGTTTAGTCTTGTTTTAGAGTGGTAACACATTAGACTTTCCAGTCTTTGTGCTGGAGTCAAGCTAGATAAACCCTCATTTCTTTTTTATGAGTAATGTAAACCTTGCAGTTGCATGTGTCCTAAAGGGATATCAGTGGAAGAGATGCCTACCACTTCCAGGCCTGGACTTAATAGCTCTGCTTTTTCTTCTAAGCTCTCTTTCTTAAATCAGTGATTGAAATTGTTACATTGGAAATGATGCCATTACAAAATGGAAGTAGCCCAAACTCCTGAGACCTCTTTGGAGAAAAGCCTCCTAGGAGAGCTTTTTACTCACATCAGACTATGTGCAAATGACGAATAGATGCATTTTCATTGGTAAACCTTTGGGATTTTGAGGTTGTGTGTTGTAGCTAAGATTATTTATCCTAATGGAGACATTTATATTAGATGTGAGGAATTGTCATTAAAATGCTAAAATAGAAATGTTTGCTTGGAAAAGTTGTTTTTAAAGCCTAAACAGGAAAAGTTGGGTATTAAAAAAAAAATGTTCAGTTGAATCAAGTAACACAGGGCAAAGATTACATTAAGGGAGTGTGCTTTCCTTAGCTGATTATCAACTAATTCTTGCTGGTGGTTTACTGATAAGAAAGATGACCTCACTCTTGAGGTTGTCCATAGCCTCACAGCCATCATTAAATTGGAGGAGAGAGGCATAAGGGTGAGAAAACAAAGTAACAAGCTCATTGAATAATTGTACCTCAAAAAGAATGTTGTGAGTGTTTACCTGCTCATGGCAAATGTATTGGAAGCCTATTAAATTATTGAGGGAAATGTATTGGCAAAGAAACAATGAATCCAGACTAAAAAATTCCCTCGCTGTTTGAATTTTAAGTAACTCATAGGCCCTGGAGCAGATGCTGTCATTGTACCAAACTATTTCCTCAACCTATTCCAGGACACAACTACCACATCCTGTGCCTATATGTCCCTGCTCTTGGGAACTTTGCTGCCTGCAGACCTGCCTGGATTAGCAGTGCCTCAGGAATGACCTTAAACAAGGAGATGCTAGAGTGTCTGCACTGCTTATGGAGATAATGTTCCATATAGTCATTTAGAGAGGCCCCAGAGGTTTTGAGTTCCTTTTTCTCCAATAAAATCTCTCTAGTGCTAACCTACTCATGAATGAATGCTCCCTTTACCAACTTTCCTTTTCTCTATGTCTTACTTCTCCACTACTCATAGTGTTCTTGGGATCACTTCTCAGATAAAGGGCTTGCACTTTAATCCTTGCTCTAATGTCTTTTTTAGTGTGTGTGTGTGTGTGTGTGTGTGTGTGTGTGTGTGTGTGTATGTGACATTAAGACAGTTCTTCACCTTCCATGGACAGCAGTCAGGGCTTCAAATGCTCCACAGCCTCCAAGGAGTCCATGCTCTGAACTATCTCCATCAGGCATCACCAAGGAGAACTGTGGGCAAGAGAATAGGTTGCCCAGAAGATGGGATAAGGGTCCAAGGAGGATAATTGACAAAGGAGTTTCTCCCAGTGTACAGAATCAAAGCCAAATTAAGGAATTGCCCCATCTCTTCTACCTATCTTTGGAATTGGAAAGGACCATTGACTACTTTGTGATTCCCATTCTTCCTCTTTCTAAATGGGAATGTTTAATGCAGTTATCTTGTCCCTGTCCCACCATTATATATGGAATATGCATATGAGAAACAGAAACCTCTTCTTTGTGGTTCATAATGTAGTGGCCACTAGCCTGGGGAAGAGGCTGTGCTTTGCCCAGAGATACAGAATTTTACTTCTGATTCAATGACCAGAAGATATTATTAGAAGGAGGTTGGCATGGATATGTAATGACCAGAAGAGGATTTGTGTAAAAGACTTACTAGATGTTTATCAATTCTGTTTCATTCTCCTAAGCACAACTATATTTTTAAACCTCCCTTGAAGTTATTTATGGGCCATGGAATGTGAACAAATGTAATGTTTGCAACTTCCAGCCCTGGCCATAAAATCTCCCATATCACTGTCTATATGCTCTCTTCCCCTTTCCTGGTGAAAATGAAGGCCATCTGTGGAAGCTGGTGGCTTAACAAAGATGGAAGGAACGTCTTTCTTGGAGTTACTACTCAGTGAAGACTTGCCCAGAGAAGTCACCCCAACCTTTTTGCACTGTGATGTGAGCAAAAAACAAACCTTTATTTTGTGAAGCCACTGAGATTTTTTTTTGAATTGTTTGTTACTATAGCTAGCATAACTCATGAAGAGTCATAGAGACATACACATAATGTATTTATTCTCTTATTATAAGACCTGCTAAGGAGATGTTTCGATGGAGGAGAAGGCAGCTAGATTATGATGGGATCAGTAAACATTTAGCAAGGGGTGGATTGCTTCTGAAAGAAGCCAGAAAATACCAAAAATAACCTATACATTTCTGCCTGGAAGTGACTCCTGGTTCTCCACTGGTTTCTATAGTATTATAAATGGTATTTGAGGGTAAGAGTGATACGTATGTGCCCACAATATTTATATACATGAGGAGCACATAGGCCATATGTAGTACAGGAGAGCATTTGGCCTGCTTTCTTACCTCTCTTTGCAGTGGCCCCTCCATGTTCTTCTTATTTGCCCAGTACCAATTTCTCCTTGTCTCACATTCTAAAGTGTGCAATTTATGTCATCCACAGATCTAACCACACAGAGCCAGGGATGCTCTGCCTAGTCAGGCCAACTGGGAAAACTGCAAAGAAGTGAAGAATACACAGATAAGGAAGAATCATGGTGGGTCAAGGGTTCTTCTCATTCCCACCAGGTTATCAGCTGAAATGAGCCTCTTATAATAGAAGCATTTATATTTCAATGGGAACTTCCAAAGGAAGTTCCAAGAAAATCTTATTTTTTTATTTAAAAAAATATATATTTTATAGGTAATACATGGTAATTGATACATTCACCTGAATCAAAAGAAAAATAAGACACACTGAAAAGATTTTGTATACATTCTGTATCACCTCCTCCATCTTCTATAAGTAAACACTTTTACTAGGCCTTTATGTAAAAGCAAGCTTTAATGACAAAATTCCCAATAGCAGATGGGGATATTTTAAGATAGGGAATGCTTTCTTCAATGATATACCTTTGTAGTGTTATGGCCTTCTATTCCAACTATTGCAAAATGGTTCTAATATTGAGAAATTGTCTCAACCCAGCACCTCACCACTAACCTAAGAACAACCAGTTGATTGCCCTACCATCAGATTAAAACAGTTTAATTTAAGCTTTTTGTTGCTGAGATAAACACCCCGTGGTTAACTCATAGCAAATTTCAATTCTGAGCCATTTTACTCTTTATACTATGTTACAAAGATTATGTATTTATCTTATCCCCTTTCCTCTGACATATTTCCTCTCCTTCTGCTGGTATCCAAGAACAAACATGTTGTAACGATCATATAGGTAATAATATCACAGCCCTGCTGGGTTTCCCCAGTTCGAATGCAATCAGCTGCACCAGACTTCCTACATTTCTTTCCTATAGATTTTCCTATTACTTTTCTCTATGGCAACAGCCCCAGAAATTTAAACCCCATTTTATTTAGAAAAACCAATTTGATCTGAATATAAAACCTTGAATAAATTTAGTCTTAAAGATGTATTTGATATTATCTTTTCTTTGACTTTCATTTCTTATGACAGTTTCATTCAAAATTATGAGTAGAAAAAAAGGAAAATGAAGTTTTGGATGTTAAATACTAACCATGTGTTTGAGAGGGTTGGAAGGGAGGTAGGCAACGCAGGGATTTTGGATCTCTACAACAACAGATGTAGAGATCAAAAAGGGAAAATTAGGAGTATGAATGTAGGAAAAATACTTTGAAGTGTAAGTGTTTTTTTTTTTTTTACCAGAGGAAACCAATTTTCTCAATTTACTCACATAACTCTGGGACGAATAAACCCTCAGCGTGCATAAGCTGATGCTGAAACATTGGTAAACAGACTAACAGATGGGAGAGGGTGCTGTTAGTTTTCTGCCTTCTTGTTCTCTTTTATTATGTGAAGAGAATTCAAAAAAACAAAACAGAACAACAAACAAACAAAAACAAAAACAGTGTTTGGGAAGATGATTTGGGACTCCTTATAATTCTGAGTGAAAGGACAAAATGAAGCATTTTGAATAACTATGTCTCTATAAGGATATCATCAATCAGCCTTTTAAAATCTCTGCTTCATCCTTTTCATCTGAATAAAAAAAATTAAATTCATTTATGGCTTAATATAAACTATACATAACCCTTTATATAGTTATAAGACATATAACTATAAGACCATTGGCAGTTATAACTATTGTCCAAAATTTTAGCAATTTTGTTATTGCCCTTGTTTAATGAGTAATAATTACTATTTGGAGATCTTCAAAGGTTACCTGACCCAAGAAACTGTAGGAAGTCTTAGGGTAAGAATATCATGTGGTTTTTAGAGTCCTTTATCTTTTATTTTTTAAAGAAGCTTCAAGATCATCTGTTTGACTTATTATGAGCGACTGTGGACAATTTTGCCTCCTCCTTTGGTATATGTGTTCTGATGATCTCAATGAGCATGTTGGACTCTGTGAATGTGCTTCCATATGGAACAAGTTAGCAGCTATTTAATTTCTAAAAATGTTTATGAAGTCCACAGCCATGGTTATTTTTAGAGAGGCCTGTTCAGATCTTTGCCAGACAGTTATTTCAGGACTCCAGAGATTCTTTATGAAACTCCCCCAGAAAACACGGCCTTATACTTACTTATTGTAAAGATTTTTAAAAAAGGTTATTGGTTCCTTGTCTTAGTCAAATTAATTCTCTTTTAACCATATGACAAACATAATATTTTTTAAATTAGAAGATTTGTCTGTAAGCTTATTTGGTTTTATAATCATTGAGTGAATTGTGTTCATAATTGATCAAAAAATGTACATGATGGCTTTAAGAATCATGTAAGCCCATAGATAAGCTTACAAGAGGAGGGTAATTCAAATTTATCTGTTTTTAGCATGGAAACTGAGGTTTAGAGACAATATTTCACTTACATTGTTTTCAAGTTTCCAATATCATGGTTCTTAAGTGATTTAGTTTTTCTTTTTAGCCTGTTAGCTCAGAGTTACCTGTTTGTTCAAGGATTTGGCACCTTTCAGCATTCATTCAGCCTTCGCTATTCCTTCTGAAAGCTTCTCGTGGCTGAATGTTGAACACTCACAAAAGCTGAGAGGTATTTAAATGAGAAAATGAATTCTTATAATTCGGTTCACTCTTTTTAATCAAGGATGCAAAATACTGTTTCTTGCTCTCAATGAACTTTAGGGGATGAAGTTGAGAAAATGTAAAAGCAAATCCATCTCTTTCTGCCTATTTGAAAACCTGTATCTCTTTTGAATTCTTATATGATAACTAGAGGCCTGATGTATGAAATTTATGCAAGGGGCTCTGACCTCACAGCCCTGGCTTCATCTGGAAGGTTGTCTGGAAGGATGTCTGGAAGGTCATTTGGCCATCCAGACTAATTAGCATATTATGCTTTTATTATAATAGACGTTCTTCTCATTACATGATTACTTAGTTGTAGCTATAAGGGAATATTTAAAATTACAAAAATGCCAGTGTGGTGTTATTAGAGAAGCATATTGTAGGTGACGCTTATCTATGGGTAACAACTTAGGGTAAAACAATCGTGGAAAAGGAAATAACATGAGAAAGGAAATGGGAAAGGAAAATGATTTATATAAGGAAGTGTAATTTCAACTGATAAGTTTGGAGATACAGGGACCTTAATAATTTTTTTATACACAGCCCCTATTGTGGAAGACATCATAAGCAAAATAATAAAATGTAAGCTTTTTTTCTTTTAAAAGTTGCTAGAGATTCAATAGAATTTTTTTTCTTAAAACATTAATTTAAAAATAAAATGAATTTGTCAGTTGCAGGAACCAGTCTCTCTCTCTAAGATGAAAAATAATTTTGTTTTGATTTATGCATTTAATATTTCACACTGGAAATGTAAAACTACAGCAGTTATTTTATAGTGACTGAGATCAAGAAATATGGAGGTAATTCATTATATTTATTATTTTTCTTTATAAAACTATAAATCAATGTTATTGAAAATTAAATGTATAGTCTACTGTGAGGGCATTTTTGAGGTTTAACAGTACTTTCCATAAGGCTTTCAAGGATCTGACAGAAACTTGAATTATTCATAAAAGCCTTGGATTTTCCTTCAACCTAATCAAATTAATAAAACAATTTCAATTCCAAAGGCTATTAATGCTCTGTGGGAGAGAGCAGAAAGCATAAACTTACCTTCAGTTTTTTTTTTGAATTTTGTATACTTCTGGGAATCACCAAGACCAGAAAAGGAGATTTAAAAAAGGCAAAGCATCAAGCTAATATAATACTTTGCTAGTGTAATACAGGAGTCGGATAATTTTTCTCCTTCCATTGTCATTGCACCTCCAAAGAAGAATATTATTTGTGGTTCCCTGCAGAGTCTTATACATTCCCCTTTTAAGAAAAAAAAGAAAAGAAAAGAAAATTAAACAGAAGCATTTTAGTTTTCAGGAATTATCATCCTATATCCAAAATATTTTGAAGTCCTTGTAAAATGGAGTCATAACATATAATA
>JAAGEH010002531.1:17774744-18062472 GCA_011751065.1 Lasiurus cinereus
ATATATAAAAGCCAAGCAACCAGAAGGACTGGAAGGACCAGAAGAACCAGAAGGACTGGTCATTATGACATGTACTGCAGCTGGCCAACTAGCTGATGGAGGACAGGGCTGGCTGAACAATCTCCTGTGGTCCCTCCCATTGGTGCGGGCTGGCCTAACCCTACCCATGCATGAATTCCTGCATTGAGCTTCTAGTATAAAATAAATGTAGAAACAGAGGTTAGTCTCTAGGTATAATAAACAAATTCAATGAACTGAATTGATTTGAAATTTTTGGCATCTAAAGCATGAGGGAAATAAATTGATTACATAACCTTCATTGTCTAATCCAAAAGCAGGTATATACATTAATCTGTGCAGAATACTTTAATTCAGGCTGCCAATTCAAAGATAATTTTTATATATATTTTATTGATTTTTCTTTTACAGAAAGGGAGAGGGATAAAGAGTTAAAAACATCGACGAGAGAGAAAAATAAAACATCGATCAGTTGCCTCCTGCACAACCCCTACTAGGGATGTGTCCAAAACCAAGGTACATACCCTTGAAGAGAATCGAACCTGGGACCCTTCAGTCCACAGGCCGATGCTCTATCAACTGAGCTAAACATGTTAGGGCTCAAAGAGAATTTTTCATGTGAATCTTCGTACAGAGTTTAATAATAAGATAAACAATATCTCCAATTTCAGCTTCATCTTATGGAAACATTGTTCAAATTGACCCTTCTTGAATCAGTCTACTTTGAAGGTTGAGGATATGATATTAAACCATTACACAGTGAAGGCATTCTTAAGGGGGCTTAGATAATAAAGTATAAGTGTTCCACTTGTTGAAGATCTGGCTTAATACAGGGATAGAGCTGAGAGAATTCAGAAGGAGGAAGTGCTTTCAAGTCCCCTGGGCAGCCTCTCTCAAATTTCAGATGCTGTAAGTAGGCCTTTAGTAAGTGCTGGCTCAGTCAGTTCTCACTAGAAACCCAGAGGTGGGACTAGGAACAATTACTCTATTATGCAAGTCCAACTTGCATTCTCACTCACCCAGAAAGCACTGTGTGCTTTAGCATAGTCACGGGCAGCTAGAGTGCTTGAATATGGGGCCAATGTTTTCCAAATCTCCCTATTTTCCTAGCTATGGCATCACAGAGTATGATGGATTTGAATTCACCAGAAAAATGTTTATCCTACCTGTGGAAAGCCCAGTTTCTAAGCAGAACGACATTTTGATAACCCTGCTAGGAAAAGTTAGCTGCAAAATAGGCACAACATACCTAAATCTGTTGAATGGTATTATTTGAAAATATATTTTTAAATGTTAGAGGATGACTACCAGATGTTACCAATTTTGATGGAAACAAGATGAAGTGACCCCTTTTGATTTTTACAAACTCATGAGTCTAATCTTAAGGCCTTTCTTGGTTTTATTGTCAGAGAAAACTCAACTTGTTGTCTAACATAAAAAAGGATGTTTGGCATCTTGTTTGTTGCAGCTGTTTTATTGAATAGGCTTACTATTTTGTGTATAAAACAATGAAGGCAATGGGACTAGGATGCAGCACTCTGGGAGACCAATTTGAAACTAGACAGGTGCTTGCTGTGATGCCCATATGTCCACACAGGCACCCCAGTCAAATGATCATACCAAGTTTGGGCTGTTTGTCCCGTAGACTGAGGAAAGATGGGTGAGCTAAGTGGGGGGCAGGATTACGTATTGGAAGTTCGAAGCTAGAAATTAGTTTTTGGCTTGAGTTTAAAGAGCATGCTCAACACATCAAGAAGTTGGAATTAAGATCACAGAAAGTGTCCATTTGTAACTGTTGGCTATTGTGAAGGACTTAGATCTCTAAATTTACAAGGATAAGAACATGGTAAGAAAAGATTGGAAATAGTTTTGGGGACAAGAGTGGGTCTTTTAGAATAACCAAAGTGATTTATCTAGTATTTTGTCTTAGATACTGTTATTGATTATTGTTTATATTTTATAAAATATGTGACAATTGTGTGAAACTAAATGCATATTTCTGCTTCTATTAATTCTCTGTCAAGAGTCAAATTGCAAATAACCATTTCTCCTAATTTTTGTTGTTTCCTCTCTGAGTTCAAAGCTTCTCACTGAAATCTTATGTTCTATAAAAGATATCTTTAAAATATAGAACACATCATTTATATTTATTATATATATTTACATATCCTGAAAAATTTTGAATGTGGAAATAAGAGAAGGGAAATGAGGAAAAGAGAAGTGTTTTACTTTCCTAGTGCTGCCATAACAAAATCCCACAAACTGGATTGCCTTAAACAATATAAATTTTTTATTGCATAGCTCTATTTTTTATTGGAGGCTAACATCTGAAATGAAGGTGTGGGCAGAGCCATACCCTCATCTGGAGGAAGAGTCCTCCTTGCGTCTTCTAGCTCTTGCAACCACCACATTTCCAGTTAAGGTCACATTCTGAGTTACTGGGGTTAGAGCTTCATATATCTTTTGGGGGAACATAATTTACCTCATAACAAGGAGATGTTTAGTTTTGTTTGGTTGTTTGATGGGGCAGGGGTTTATAAATCTTTCTACCATCAAGCGTCATATAAAGCCAGATCTTTGTTTTTCCAGATAAAAAGAAAAACAGCCAAGACTGAGTTTACCTCTCTATTGTCTATAACTTGAAAAGGAAAGATAGAGGTTTGGTGAAGATTGGTCAGATCCACCTTCTGTCTTGAGTTTTTCACTTTGCTGTAATCTCTTCATAGTCTCACCCAACCAGCTGAGGAGTCAGACCCAGAAATTATGATATTGAAAATCAAAATTGTGTAAAGAAGACAGTAATTTCAGTAGAGGCAAGGGTATCAACTTGAAAAGTGAAGATAAATTATACTATTAGTTGATCATTAGTGTTTCTGTCACTCAGATAGTTCAGAAGGTGCCATTTATACTATAAAGTTACTTAGAATGAGTTTGACCAGATATTTTCATGGACGTTTCAAACATCTAAGTCTATAGAAAGAGCCTTTGGGAAAACAATTTTCTGATTCAAATTTCCTTCGAGTAGAAGATGTGGAATCACCATTCATTAGTTTAATGAACTTGGGTAAATAAGCCCATTAATCTTTGAATTTTTTTCTACATTTGTAAAATAGAAGTAATGGTAACTTAACTAGTAATTTAATAGAGCATTTTAATATGAGCTGTGCATGTACTGTAATATAATAATGTATTTCTGGACAATGTCTTCATGGAACCTTTAAGAGGCACCATGCGATAGCAATTATGAGCACAGGTTCTGAGAAAGACTGACTTACATAGAATCTCATCTCCACTATATACTAAGGTGTGATCTTGATCTCTCTGTGTCTCTGTTTATTTACATGTAAAATTAGGATAACAGCATTTACTTCATAGGTTGTTAAGAGGATTTTAGAAGTTAATAATGTGAAGCAACTAGGATTGTGCATGTTACATAGTAAACACTTGATAAATCTAAACCGAGATAATAATTACCATAAATTCTGGAATCCAGGTCTCCCCAATAAGTGCTTGGAACACATGCTATTTAGACAACTAGGAAAGTGATTCTAGAAATACAGGATATTAGTTTATATGTGCAACATAACTGTGGACACACACACACACCATCTATAGGTAGCTTTCAAAAGCTTGGGGGTTTATAGGTAGGGGGATGGAAGATTGAATCGGAAAAAGTTCACATAGGATAAGACGAAGATGAGAGTGTAGTGATGGCCTTTGGAGAGTCAATGGGTGTTAAAAAATAATCACTGATGAATTAATAATGGGTTAAAAACCAAATAAAAGATAGCTTTTCAAAAATTACAAGACTATTGTGGACCTAGCTAAGATTGAACTCATGGTACTCCATATATAGTAGGTCCAATCATTTTTGTGGATTCCCGCACTGCTCATTGGCATTTTTATAGAATAGGAATCTGAGGCTTAGCTTAACTGGAAGAGTACAAAGATAGAAGAAATAGCCTTTACATGATGATTGTGAGCCTAAGGCCTTCAGCTTTAAAAACAATGGATTTTTGTTTTATTAAAATTGTAAATTTTTTTTCTCTTTGAGTCTCACACATAATTTGTGACTCTTGTTAAGAGTTAGTAATCATTTGATTAGTCATAAATATGGAATGGTTTAGAGACAGTCAGGACATATTCTACTGTGAGTAAGATATAATCCCACTGAAACCAGTTATACAAGGGGGCAGTAACTGAATTTAGTGCCCAAATAATGTCCATGGAGATGGAAGGAGAGTGGTAAACACAAAATATAATATACAGATGGTGTATTATATAATTGTATACCTGAAATCTGTCTAATTTTATTAATCAATATAACCCCAATAAATTCAATTTAAAAATAATGTCAATAGTTTCTCTCCATTTCCTATTTTGGCCTCTTCTCTGCTGCCTCCTTTCTCAGTTCTGGCAGTAGCCAAAGAGCTGCACTAACTTCAAGGTCTTCATCATTTCAGGATCAATCCAGTAGAAAAACAATGACAGTCCAAAACCAATCTAAATTTCATTAATTTAGCAATTGTGGTCACTTCCCATCATTGAAATAATAGCTGTGGCCAGGGATGGATGATGTGCTCATTGCCTTATAGTGGTAGAGATTGAGATTAAAGAAAGGTTAGAAGTCCAAATGAAATTTAGGGTTGTCATTGAAGAAGAGAAGCTGGATCTTGGCAAAGCAAGTATCAAATGCCCATTGAAGGCCCATGCATCTTGTAGTTGCCTAAAATACCCTTGACATGATTATGATTGAACTAATTATTTAAAAAAATTATAGAATAGAAGCACAGATTTGATCTGGGAAAGTACTAGGAGATGATGTACCTTGAGTTATTACAAATATAACTCTGTTAATTTTGGGCATTTAAACTACTGATTAATTTTTGTTTGCTTGGATGTCATAATGATTGAGAATATGACCACTCTTATTCTTTCTCATTGCAAAATTTAGAATCAATTTAGGCACAGAATTGGAAGACTGTTTAGATGAACTTCCTGAATGCTTCTTGTCAAAAAGCAACTAAAGTTTGTTAATTTTTTCATTTAAATATGATAGGTTGAAATGTTTAAAATCAATTTTCAAGGGGTTTAGATATTAATTAATGTTGACTTTGATCTTATAAAATGTTTTTATTAAATTTGTGTTGTAGTGTTAATGTAATAGGAAGCTGATATCTAAATTGATTAAAAACTGGGCTTGATAGCTAAAAAGGAATAATTATGATTTAAATAAAAACAAAAACTGTAGAAATATATTTTTATGATTACAGTCTTTATAGGAACTTACTTTAGTTACATGAACTTTGTAAACTATACTTTTATTTATTTATTTTTAATTCTTTATTGTTGAAATTATTATACATGCCTCCTTTTTCACCCTCATTGGCCTTTTCCAGCCAGCTTCCACCTCCCAGCCCAGGCCCTCACCCCCTATTTATAAACTATAAAATCAATTGGATTTTACTATAGTACTTTTTTTAGAGAAAAAAATTAGCTTTAATGTAAAATGTTAGATACTGGAAAAAAGGTTACAAAAACCTTAAGTTTAGGCTAATGTAAATGATTTTCCCAGTTCTTCTCTGTAAAAGAAAAGCACCGGTAATATAGTAGAAGCAATAAAATAAAATAATATTTGAAGAAATTGCAGATTTAGATATTGCATTGATGTATGGGGCATTTCTAGCAAAAATTTGTCCAAAAATACCCAGAGAATCATCTATTAATGCAACAGTCTATTTTGTGTTTTATGGATCTAAAGTTTTATTGCATTTTGATATATTTACTTATATGAATTATAAAGTAATCACTTGAGAACAATTGAAAAGTTATATGATTTAAGGATTTCAAAGATGGAGAGATGTCTGACTTTTATTAGATATTTTGTTATTGATTATTTCAAACTTGGGTGTGGCTATTTGTAAAAATTTCTTGAGAGAAAGAAATGTGGTTCTTACTTGTTATCCAAGGTAAATGCTGTATTGCTTGGCACTCAAGAATAATAACTGGGAGTTTGCCTGATACAATGCCCTTATTACTAAATTGTTGGCTAGCCAACTAATATTCACTGGCAAACTATCCTCTATTGTACTCTGATTTGGTGTCTGTATGAGGACAACAGTCTGGTTGACCAGACTGAGGTGGGTGGTGTTTTCTTAACAGAGCTGGTTTGGCCCATCTAGCTACTCCAGCAAAAATGTATTATGGGAATCAGTCTATTCTCTCATAGTGAGTGGAATTTTCCAGCCAATACATTTGATTGTTCTTGAGTAAACAGCCAAGTATTAGAAGAGAACTGACAAAGCTTTTTGTGAAACCAGTTCCTGGTTGTTTTTGCTGTTCACACCCAGATTGGAATGCCCTTTGTTAAACTATTCAGGGTCTGGGAGAGAAGTTAATGTGGACAGTAGTATCCATATGGACATGAGAATTGTTAAAATATTGAATTATTTCTGTATCAGTTGATATATACCCATTGTCCTGTGTAGCCTTCCTCACCACAACTCCTGTACATCTTCCTCTAGTCTAGACCCTGGACCTCTAAAACTGTCCATGATATAGCAACTCCTGGCGTAATTCCTGGTAAAACTGAGACTCTCTTCTTTAGTGCTATAGGCAGTATCTGTTTTGATTGGCTGGTGCCTGAGTGCTTCTGGTTCTTCAAAATAATCAATACACTTGACAAAGAGCTAGGGAAATGTTATTACAGCACATCAATTGAAGACCCCAAACCTCAGGATAATGACAATAGTCAAATGAGAGGAGAGTGACCCTAGCATGAAATCAGGTAGCTTTCAGGTCCCCATGCTTCTTTAAGGACAGTTTTGATATTAAACATGATGTAGTTTGTCCTTCCTCATTCTTTCTGCCTCCACTTTTGGAACTGGTTTTGTTTACAATCCTTCTTAGGGATTATAGAAATTGCTCTAAAGTTCCATGGTGGAGCATTTCTGCTAATGAGCATATGACGGAAATGTGTGGGTAGAATGTTAACAGCCCACCCACTTTTAAGCTTATTTTAGAAGACACAAACATTAGAAAATGAAAATTAATTAATGGACAAATAAAGAGAAGTGCCAATTATCATCAATTAGAGATTGCTGTATTTCATTTTTTCTTTTATCTAGAATCTTTCACTAACCTAAATTATGTTGTGTCTCTATTGGTTTAAGACATTCCGTAGCTTTCTTTTGCTATTGAGAGTAAAATTTTCAACTTATTATTACCTGCAAGATTCTCTAAGATCTGGTCACAGCCTTCCTTTCTGATCTGTTCTCATACTGTCCTTCCCCATTCTCATGCTGCTTCTGGCACAAGGACCTTGCAAAGATACACTGAGCTGATGCCTTGCCCCAGGGCCTTTCCACATGTTGCTCTCTGCGTCCCAAATGTTATCTTTGTGATTCCAGCTATCACTAATTCTTATCTTCTTAGAGAATCCTTTCCTGGTTGTCCTATATGATATTGCCCTCCTTTCAGGATGTCTTTGGTTTATCCACAGCTCTAATAACTACCTGAACTAATTTTATTATTTGTTTATGGCCTGTCTCCTTCCTCCAGAATGTGAGTTTGTGAGTATAGGGACTTTTTCTGGTGTGTTCACCATGGTAGCCCAATATTTAAAAGCATGAGAAGCAGCACAGCATAGAGGAGGCAACATGGGCATTGATATGCAGGCTCTAGAGTTAGAAAACTTGTGTCAGAGACTAAGTTCTATTGATGCTGCAGGACTCACGGGGAGGCCAAAGGAGGCCTCCACTCAGTGTTTGTGTCCAGGTTGTTGTCACCATACAAGAAACGATTTGAGAGCAAGACAGAGAGATTCAGCAAAGTACAGCAGATTTATTAAAGTGAGAGTGCACACTCACGAAGGAGGGCAGTATGGGAGAACTGAAGAAGTGAGATGGGGTGTCTGGGTGGAGGTTCTTATCAATTATGAGCAAGGAGAGAGTATGGGGGTAGTTCATGGTCTCTGAGGCTACTCATCTCAGTTCCCTCTCCCCCAGTGATGGATCTTGTTTTGGACAATGGAGCGTCTTCAAAACCATGATGTAGGTCAACATGGCTGTCAACTTTGGCTGAGGACAGTTCTTACTTGTCTCAACTACTTCATATCCCAGAAAATTGGGAGTGTGGCAAAGGAGGGACAGGTGTATCATCACAACTCATGCCTGCAGTGTCCTAACCTAGAAAGGGAGCATGGGGTAGAGCCTGGTTCTCTGTAATGGATGCTAACTGTCCTGCCTCACTCTGACTTCATTGCTGCATGACTGGAGGAAGTAATACACCTATGTTGTGGGGTTCTTATGAAAATTAAATGAGCTAATACATTACAAATTCACGTAGAACAAAGTCTGGCACATGAGGGACATTATATAAGTATTCAATTTGTTCTTTTTCATTAGAATATAAGCACTATGAGGGCAGGGTTCTGCTGTTTTGTATATTGACAATTCTTAGAACTTAGAACAATATAAGTATATGTGGTTCCTTGTTGGCATTTAAAAACTTATGTTGAGAAAATTTTTTAAAGTATCCATTAAAAAAAAGCAACTTACATTGACTTTAAGAATTAGAGAGTAAGCTTTTCTAATTTCCTTTATCATCCCCACCCCTCACATCTTTAAGTATATAAATCCATGGTTAAAAATTGCCTTTACTTATGCTTGGAATTTCCCAGTTCTGGTTACTATAGTCTATGTAAATTGCTCCAATTTGTTAATACTCATTCTCCCTAAGCCTGGCTGAACCTTAGAAATCCTTCTCAAACCAGTGTTGTAGGATGATGACATAAATCAGAATAAGCATATGAGGCAAAATCCAATTACTATTCTAAGATTTAGAAAATGTATTGGTTCTAGGACTAATTTATATAAAGTTTGTTTCCATTCTATATTTATCTGAATGACTTATCTGTCCTTGCTTCCTACTGGCCACTCAAAAGTGACAGGGCTGAGAAAAATAAGGGCTGCTATTTTTTATTTCTTCCCTGACATGTGGGACTTTGTTTTATCTTTTAGGGAGTAAGGTGTATTGAGATCACAGTTAAGAGGAATATGAGAAATTATGAAATCTCACTGCTTTAATTAAATATTCTTCACCTGGCTAATAGCAACAGAAGAGGTGTGAACTTAAATTTACTATACACTCCTTAGGAGTTAACAGTGCCTAAATATGATATATATCGAAAAACCTCAAAGACACTGAAGTTATCAAACACATTCACAGGAGAAAGCTCCCATTATTTGAAAAATCCTGATTTTCTTCACATTTAGTGAAATTTTATTTGCAATAATGGAGTTGCATTTTTTTTTTCTGACCCAGGTATCATTTAAATCAGTTGGTTGAAGCTTGGCATAAATGAGATCATAATAGTCAGGGGTTCAGTTCCCTGTCTTCCCATCAGAGTCAGATCAACACAGAAAAGGCTTTTCTGCAATCATTGACTCTGTTGTGATTTTGGTTGTCTAGCCTATACATGTGGCCAACTGTTTGCAAGGTAAGGGTTTCACTCTTGCATTCAATTTCACAATATTTATTAAATTCTTATTACCATTATCCCCTCAACTCTAAGACATCCTTCATGATAAGACACATCATTACTTTAACATTGTAAATAAAATAAACCTTATTGAGTTAAATAAACCCATGGATTACAAATATGTATAAAAATTTAAAATATTTTATCTTTGAATTTTGAAAATATGGTTTAGAATATAACCTCTTGCTGTTATAAGAAAACAACACAGAGTATATATATTTTGTGCTTTTGTTGGAGATACTTAATTTTATATACATTTTATTAAATTAAGCCTCATTTTTCATATGAAATTAAACTGCTTGCCCTATATACTAAAATATTATTCATTCATTTATATCTATTCATAGTATCTTAACTATATATTATATTTATATGTAACTGTATTTTATAATAATATAAATATATGCATAAATATATATATATATAGTTATATTGTTATCACATTTTTATATTCATTCAGCAAATATCTGTGGAGTAGCAAGTCCTAAGTGTGGTAAACATATTCAACAGCAAATTCAGATAAGGTCCGTGTTTTCATGTACCAGTAAGGCAGAAACAGTAAATATAAAATTAGAATGATAGTGAAAAGATCACAAAATATAAAACAGGGATAAATACAATCTTTAACGAGGCCTAATTTGCTCCAAAGTAGATCAGAAGTCAGGGAAACCTCTGAGGAGGTGAGAGTTGAGCTAAGACCTTCTTGATAAGATGCAGCAAACATTGTGAATCCCCAGGGAGAATGTTCCAGGCAGAAGGAACAGAGCAGGAGTTCCAGGGTGGGAAGGAAATGGACATATTTGAACAACAACTACAATAATAACTAAAGCCAAAAAGTCTAGAGCTAGAGGGTGTGGAGGAGATGACATGATACCAGCTCAGGATGGCAGGAAGGGTAGATATAGTAGAGTGCTTGTTGGCTATGACAAGAGTTTTTGTTTTATTCTATGATCAATGGGTAGCATTTGGGAACTAAACAGAGTCATAATGTGTTTTGCTTTCCATTAAAATTTCTTTTTCTCATTGTTAATGTGTCCTGAAGGGAACAGGTATATAGTAGGAAGACCAGTTTGGAGGTTATTGCAGGATAGAAAAAGACGGAGGGCTAACAAGGGTGAGAGCAGTGATGAAAATAGCAGATTCAGGACATGTTTCAGAGCTAGAGGTAACAGGTTGCTTATGAATTGTTTTTGGAATGGCAAGAAGAGAGATGCTACTTCCTGAAATCAGGGAAAACTAGTCTCTCCCCTCCTCCCCAGCAGAGAAATTAAGACTTCTGTTTTGATTGTGATAGTTTTGAGAAAAGCCTATGGCACATTTAAATAAAAATCCAAGTAGTAATAGAAACAACATGAAACAAACTGATAACATGAAAATGTTAATGTTTTATGTCACTTTCAAAACGTGAGATGTTTAAAATGAAGAAACTAAGGCTATTGAGACTCAGAATTATCTAGTAAGTTGATCCTACATACCATATCTGGTATCTGAATTACCTTTAATAGTTCAATGTGGAATATTGTTCTGTACTGATAGAGCATTATATGGTAAGACACATTTTAAAGATTTATTTTAAGAAATGTTTATAAGAGAGTAGTAGAAAATTACAAAGGAAGATATTTCCTTCTATAATAATGGCATTTGAGCTACTGTCTGCAGATAAAATGGTATACAAGTACTGAATCCAAGATAGTTAAAGAATGATGAACAAAAATTTAACAGATTCTACTCTGGCAAATATTTGAAAAAGTACGTGTTGTACAATGAGTTCTTTCTAAAACATTTAGCTTTGATCCAGATAGAATATGTCACATTCTTTAGAAGTCTTGCATGTATATTATATTTTGTTAATGTATAATTGCTTTAGGTTTACCTAACAATAGTGAACCACAAGACTCAGTAGTGACCTGGTCTTGTTTACAATACCAAAAGTATGAGGTATTCAAATTTATGTAACTGGTGATGCCAGAGCTCTTATTTACACAGTGCTGTAAATGTACAAAAGGCTTTATAATAGATTTATAATAGATTGAGATGTGCCAAAAAAAAAAAAGCCAATTGTTAGTTTTGGTTCCATGGGAAGCTGACTGCAATGGAAATTTGTGTGCAGCTAGCTTATTAGGAGTGGTCTTGGGAATGACACTTTAAACAATGTTTTATTGAATTTCTTGGGGTGATATTCTAAATAATAAAAACATAGTATGCAAATTGTCTCCTTAACCAGGAATTCTTCCTGGAGTTTAACCAGGGGGTGGGGATGGCTAAGGGAAGAGAGGGAGTACTCAGCTGGCTGCCATTGTGGACCCTACTAGTGCTCAAATTTTGTGCACTGGGCCTCTAGTTGGTTAATAAAATTATATAAATTTCAAGTGTACAATTCTATAATGCATGACTTATATATTGTATTGTGTGTTCACCACCCAAAATCAAGCCTTCTGTCAACATTTTATCCCCAATTTACCTTCTTCTGCCTCCCCACCTCCTTTCCCGCTGGTAATCACCAGAATGCCATTTTAATGGGAAAAGGGAGGCCAGATTGTTAACCAAGAGAAGTTGAACTGCAATGCAGATTCAACAGAGCCCTCAGCCAGACTCATGTAGAACTCTCAAGTTGGGAGGGCTCTTTTGAGATAATTTGGATTGAGGTAAGGGATCCTGGCTTTTATAATCTCTCATTGACTAGTAATTTAATATGGGTGTAACCTTGAGTGAAGCTATTTAATGAATCTTAGGGTTTTCCCCAAGGAGGGACTCAATTGTGGACTCTCATCAGACAATATAACTAGCATCTGGACAATGAGTGCCTCAGTTCTGAAAGGGGGTGCTGGAGTCCACCATTTGTGCTTGCTCAGATCCACTTGCCTTGTATAATAGGTTCATCCCATCTGGGAATGACTCCTCCAAGATTTTAATTGAGTTCATTTCTTGGGAAAACTTACTACAGTAATGTTTGTAAGATGTCCTATAGTCCCCACCAGAGCTCTTGGTCTCAGGGCTGCAACTGATATCATCTCCCTCATCTACTACCCATTCTAGATTCTTATCTTCAGCTGGTACCTCTGTTGGTTTAGGTGGTTTACTATGTGGGGTGACTCAGATTTTAATCGGGAGTGGTCACCGTGCCCTTCTCAGTCATAGGTGGTGGTCCTTTTATTTTTAAATACTTCCTTTGAGGGAAGTGATCCCTTTCCTTAATTCATGGTCACATAGCTCAAGCAATATGGGTAGCTGGAGGAATAAGTGCCAAAGTCTTGAAGTGAGGGACCTTGGTGGTATACCGAGGATCCATTACACCAACCTCAAACCATGCAAATTTTCCCAGGATAAATTCATATGTGAAAAAATAAGAAAAAAAACTGGATTGGTTAAAGACAAAGTAATATACAAGTAGCACTTTTAATTTTGGGACTATTGGGCATTCCAATAATCTCAATAATTGGGCATCATATAGTTAGTTAACTGCTGAGTGTTGAAAGACAAGAATGAAGGAGTAGAGTACTGGGATTGAAATATGTTATCATCTATATCCATCTTAAGCCTGATCCAACTCCCCTCATTCTCAAACTCAGTGAAAAGCACTGAGAAAGGCTCCCCATATATGTGATCACCACAAACAATAATCTTTGACTTTTTCTTGCCTCCATCTTAGATTAATCATCATATCCCATCGATTGGCATTCAGATTTTCCTTTCATTCATCTACTCCTCTTTGTATTCATTGTCTAAGTTCAGGCTGTAATCGCTTTACCTGACTCATAAAAACAGTTGGTTTATTTCCCCACCTTCAATCTCACAGCTTCTTTGGACTTTTATACACTGCACTATACTTTAGCCAGAATGATTTTTCTAGGAGGCAAATGTAGTGATGCTATGTTACTCTTTAAAATTCACAGGTGGGTATTTATTGCTATCCTTAAATGAAATCAAATTCCAGTTTCCTTAAATGAAATCAAAACCCTTCCTGGCCTATTCTCTGTCAACCTCATCTAGCCCTTTCTCATCACTCCGGCTTGTACCCTTTGGATATAGCCTTATAAACTTGGGGGTTTCGGTCACATTAACTGTTCTTTGTGTCTTCTGAGTTTTACCCTGGCTGTTGCTTTTGTCTGGAATATTCTTGTAGTGGGCAGAACAATGCCCCCCACCCCCAATATCCTTGCCCTCTCTCTGCAACCTGTGAATGTTATTTTAAATGGCAAAAGGGACTGTACACATGTGATTCAAGATCCTGAGATGGGGAAATTGGCCTGAAATACCCAGGTGGGCCCAGTGTAATCACAAGGGTCCTTAGAGGAAGGAGAGGCACAGGAGAAATGTAATAAGGGAAGCAGATGTGATAGTGAGATCATTTATAGAGTGGGCTATGGAGCAAGGAATGCTGTAGCCTGTAGCCGCTAAAAGCAAGGAATAGATGTTCTCTCATAGCCTTCAGAAAGAATGCAGCTCTGCTCATGCCTTGACATGAGCCTGGTAGGACCCATTTCAGATTTCTGATCTTCAGAACTTTAAAATAATATACGTTTGTTATTTTAAGCCACTACATTTGTTGTAATCTCATACAGCAGCAGTAGGAAACTAATACACCTCCCCTGTGGCTAAATTTTATTAATTATTTAAGACTTGACTAAAGCAACGATTCTGGTGTATGGGAGTCTCCTCTATGTTCCTACAGCTAACACAATATTCCTTCTGCTTCATTATGGTTATCCATTTATTCTCTCTCCCCTTGCCCTTTACTCCCACAGTTATACCCCGCTTGACAGCACTAACTGTGTCTAGTGTTCTTAAGTCCCAGGCAGAAAATGCCTAGCACAAAGGCTCAGGAAAGTAATAATTCTTTTGCCACTGTCATCTTATCCTGAGGTTCCTGATATACTTTGAAGCCACTACTGTTGACTGCATATAGACAACCTTGTTTTCTGTTAAGAGGGCTCATGCATGTTTGGGGTTTATGCATAAACAAAGGGGAGAGTCCTTCATGCACGTCAGCCCAAATGAACTTAGAAAGTCCCAGGCCCTTCTGCAGAGGATTCACAGGGATATGCAGGCAGCTGATGAATGAAGGTCCTCATTTCACAGCATCAAAGAGTATTTCATATGCTCCTCTTCCCAGCGTGTGTACTGTGCTCCTGAAATCCTGAGAGGTAAGCTGCAGCTGGCCAGAGCAGCTTTCTACAGTCCGGTGACACTCCTCCTTTCTGGGGCTTCCAGGCCTGTCCTGCTTCAGCCTTCTTCCTACATGCTTTTTCCAGTCCTCTATTCTTTTGTCTCTTCTATTTTTATGGCCCAAACTTCATTATTTGCTCCCCTCAGGCCTCTCTTCCAATTCTCTAGAGACTGTTTTAAAAATTAAAAACAAATATCCAAAATTGACTTCTCCTTAAGGCAATGTGCTTGCCTTCAGCTGACTAGGGGGAAAAATCCCAAGATTCAGAAGAAAAACACAAATACTCCAAAAAATTATTTTGCTACATTCCAGTGTCATTATAAATAAATATTTATGAAATGAGTGAGTAGTGAGAGGGGATGGAAGAGAATATCAAGGTTTTGGCTGGGGAAGTATTTTTCAGATCTAGCCTTTCTTTTGGTTCCACCTGGTGGTCCTCAGACCACTGGTTGGCAGTCACCATGTTAGAAAATCTCCAGGCTGAACATTTTGGCCTGAAACTGAATAACTTGGAAGTTGTTATCAAAGGCTCTAGTGAAGAAAACTCTGAAAAGATACAGTATAGGTAACCCAATCATCCACCTCTCCCATATTCCTTTTCATGAGTCATATTTGTGCTATAATGAAAAAAAAGGTGGTTTCATTTTAGGCCTGTCTGTCCTCCTTAGCACTAAGAACCCCTCTCTGTCTCCCCTGTCCTCTCGGCCAACATTTGCTTCCTGTGGTCACCCTCTCGCACTCCTCTATCAGACCCCATGGTGACTTGATGACATCCTGCTCTCTGCCAACACAGCCTGGCTGTGGAAAGACACACATCTCTTTGCTACTGCATCCCTTCATTCTCCATACCATGGCCCCACAAGGAGTAGAAATTACTGATGGCAAGAATGAGTTAGCGAAAGGTAGTGACAGCACAGTAGGGAGACATCTGAAGGTCTTGTATAATATTGACTATAGTCCTTCAAGAATATAATCTTATATAAATATTTGTAATCTCCTCTTCAGGTCTCTTGGCAAAAATGGATGCATTAAACATCTACTCTTGATGTTACCACCAGCGTTCAGAGATCCCTACCCTGTCTGATTTCAGATTCCTTTTGCCTAATCATCTTTACCTACTCCACTTCTGTAATACAAAAACCCATTCCCATGACTTTGGAATGATAGTCTGTCAAGTCTTCATTACATTTGTGGTTGAGTGTTGGCCTATGAGCCAGAAGGTCAAAGTTCGATTCCCAGTCAGGGCACATGCCTGGTTTTTGGGCTAAGTCCCTAGTGGAGTGCAGGAGGCAGCCGATCAATGACTCTTTCTCATTGATGTTTCTACCTCTCTCTCCCTCTCCCTTCCTCTCTGAAATTAATATATATATATATTAATTGATATATATTAATTTATTGATATATATATATATAATGTCTTCATTACATTTTTAACCTGGGGCCCTCCATGTCCCAGTTTGTTTCCAGAGAAGCAAGAGGTGAAACTCAATTCTCCAATTACATTGTTTCATTTGCAGATAAGAAAAAAAATCTGTGTCACTGCCAAGCCCCTACTAATGGTTTCTAGGAGGTAATAGAAGTTGTCAAAGGGTTTCTCATCATTATCCTGGAGGGAAGAAGATGAAAGGAGGAGCATAAAACTGTTGTTACTCTGGTGAAATCTTTATCCTGGAGCAGTGGTGTGTGGGGATGGGGGTGGGGTGTCTTTTCTTTCTATTACTCAGGAAGGACAATTTTATTCTGAAGGTTTTTAGCTTTGTCCCCAGAATGAATTTCCCTTATTTTCTTTACAGGTGTTAGGATTAGATGTAGAGCGAGCCACTCACGTTCTCCTGCTTTCCTTCCCCCACTGCCCAGAAGCCCTGTTATTAAAACAAGCTCAGGTCTTTCACCAACTGATGTGTCCCTGGTGGGGAAAAGTCACAGCTTTATTGATTAAAATCTTGGTATAACATCCATAATTGGAGTTTTCCTGTAAATTCGTGCCAGGTTGCCTCACCACTTTCTCTAGGGACTATATATCAAATGCTGTTTTTCATGTTTCTGTTTGCTGATAAGGGCTTGAGAAAACCACTAGTTGGCCCTGATATTAGATTTCCGGAGGAAAGCAGCGGTACAGATTGCCAAGTGTCCTCAAATACACTGACGATCTGTACCAATATTTTAAAAGAAATGTATGACTGAGGGGAAAAAAAATCTTTAGGTTTGGGGGTGTGTTTGTGCTTTCATCCCTTATCTTCAGTGTATCTTTACCCATTGCAAACAATTTCCAATCAATAATTAAAATTAGTAAACAGATCTACAGGGGGAAAAATCCTTCAGTTGGAGTTTAATAGATTGCCTCTCAAAGTCACTCCCTGACACAGCAAGTTGCCAAGGGAGTTTGTGCCAGTAAGTGGAAAAGAAGGGTGTTGATTAAAAAGTAAAACAGCCGAGAGCAGTTTCGCTCAGTGGATAGAGCGTCGGCCTGCGGACTGAAAGGTCCCAGGTTCGATTCCGGTCGGGGGCATGTACCTTGCTTGCGAGCACATCTCCACTGTGGGGCGTGCAGGAGGCAGCTGATCGATGTCTCTCTCTCATCGATGTTTCGGACTTTCTATCTCTCTCCCTTCCTCTCTATAAAAAATCAATAAAATATATATATATAAAAAAGTAAAACAACACCGTACCTGACTTCCTGTTGTGAGTTAAAAAAAAAAAAAAGAATAAATAAAGCACAGTGACTACTAGCAACCCACGTTGATTTCTGTCAACCTGTCTTTTTTTCTGTGCAGTAAGGACAGAAAAATAACATAGGACTTCTTGTCAAGGAGCTGTGGGCTTTATGGGAATTTGTGATTTTTTTTTTACCCTCAGACTTCTGTCTCTTATTTTCTTAGAATGTTTCTCCTCCTATGGAGACTCATGAGACACCTATTAGTCAGTCTGGAGCCTACAGGTATTGGAGCGGCTGCAGGAGGAGAAATGGGATGTCTCTCAGCCTTCCTTTTGTGTAGATTTGTTGCATGTTTACCAAGGTAGAAGGATTAGAGCCCTGGAGATCATTTGCTTTCATGAGCTTTAAACTAGAGCAGCAAAAGTTTCATGCCTTGATTCGCTTCCAACAACTCTTTCTCTCAGCAAGGCACAGAGGAGCAAGCTGAGACCTACAGATTGCCAGCAGCCTTTCCCAACAAAATTGCCCTGTCTCAGGCAGTTAGGCTGGGTGGGGAGGGAGCCCTCTGCAGCGCTCTCCCATGTCCTCCTCCGCGTGCCAGGCCTCCACAGCATTCCACAGAGCTCTGTAATCAAGATGAAGCACTCCAGGTTTCTAAGTCTCAGCAACACCTAAACCCCAGGCCATATGGACAGATAATTCATGGGCTTCCTAACCTTTGCGTTTTGCATATGACCTCCCCATTAAACAGTACTTTTCTGAAGCTTCATATAGAATAAAAAGTTAAAAAGAAAACCAAAGCTAAGCACTATTTTCATTTAATGTTAAGAAAAAAATAAGTAGCCCTGGCTGGCTTGGCTCAGTGGATAGAGTGTCAAACCCCGGACTGAAGAGTCTAGGGTTCAATTCCAGTCAAGGGCATGAACCTTGGTTTCAGACTCAATCTCTGGCCCCAGTCAGGGCACATGCAGGAGACAACCAATCAACGGGTCTCTCTTACATCATGTTTCTCACCCCCACCCTTCCATCGATCTAAAAATCAATGAAAAAAAAAAAAATCTTTAGGAGAGGATTAACAAAACTAAAGAAATAGTTGTTATAGAAACTAAAAAAAATTGTTCTTTAGCACTTTATAAGTACTTTCCCATATGACTGGATCTAAAAAATAATTATTGAAAATGGTTTTGAAATAGAATATAATAGAAGTTGGGATGACAGCTGCAAAACAAACAATAACTCTAAAGCTGCACTGACATCAATTCAAAATCAGGTAAGAGCAGGCAACTTCCTTTTCCCAAATGACTTTACTTAAGAAATACAATAAGAAAATCTAAAAGAAATAAAATTAATTTATACTCTTCATACAGACCTTTTCCCACCTTGTCCCTCCCTAGCTGGAAATTAGGGTGTGGCTGCAGGAGTGGCAATGCCCTTTACTGATGCATCTCTGTGGTAATGGACATTACACTCTGTTTTACCAAGCAGTGATCTAATTCCCAAATGAACTGATTAAATGACCTCTATTTTGAGCACTGGAAACAACAAAACTGTAGGAAATAAGTAAATTTTCCACTGTGAATTCACAGATTTTATTTTCTTATACAAGTATAGTTCTGATATCTTCAGAATAACCAACACCTGCAACTCTAAAAATTAAACCAAATTCCCATTGATCAATTCTATATTTGGACAACTTGAAATCTGTGAAATATATATAGTCCGCCCCCTCCCCCCCACCGTCAACTCCAAAGAATGACTTTACTTTTATTTCATCTTGGGGAGAAACAGATCACTTTCAAATCCTTGCCATAAAACCCTTCAAAGCTACCCAATATGCCTCACCCTCCTTTCCTTCCATCTGTTTAAAAAATAATGAATCTGTTTTGTCTAAGGCTTCCCTTGCCTTTGCTTTAATCCCTTCTTCCTCTGCTCGTTGGCTGCCATGAAGTATTCTTTCTCTTTTATTCATTTTTTTAAATATGTTTTTTTTACTGATTTTAGAGAGAGAGAAAGGGAGAGGGAAAGAGAAATGTGGTGAGAGAAAAACATTGATCCACTGCCTCATGCACATCCCCTAACAGGCCCACAACTTGGGCATGTGCTCTGACCAGGATCTCTGTGCATGGTGTGATGCTCAACCAACTGAGTCATATCAGCTAGAGCTCTCTCTTTTTCCTTTACTGTAAATCTTTTGTCTTTTCCAGAATCCTTTTATCAATGTTTAAACATGCTAGTATCTCTTCCATTTAGAAACATAAATAAACTAACATTAAAACTACTTTCTTGATTTGTGGCTCACTCCATTTACTGCCTCCCTTCCCACTTCCTTTCATAGCTACACACCTCTCAAAAGTTGTTAGCATGTGACCTAAAGTCAAATTTGCCTCTCAGCAAGGGTCCGGTTGCTGTGGCAAACATTTGCAGGTTCCAATGCTTAGAGATAATGAGGGCTTCCTGGCTCCTCCTCATGACCTCACTTCTCGGTGGTGTGTTACATTGAAAGCCGGTCTCAGTTTGAAATCTACTTATACAAATATTTATTAGAAAAGTGGCAAACAAATTCATTCAATCAGTCTGTAATTGTTGTCCTTAGGCACTTTAATGTGAAATTTACTTTAAAGCAGACACCAAGATAATCTGAAGGATTTCTAGTTGGAATAAGCGTTATGGGGAGGATGCAGGAACAAACTAAGCTGCAGGCCTTAGCTAAGACTTTAGGCCATTAGGTTTGCTAAAGTCTTTAATTTTTTTCAGGTGGAGATGGCAGCAAATATGAATACTACTCATTCAACAAAAGAAAATTTATGTCTAAGATCCATTACACTAATTAACTATCCAGGGTAGGCTGGGATAACATTTGAAGTGTTTGCCTTAGTGCCTCAGTAGTCAAGTTTCCTAACTAAAGTGTTAACAGAAGTGCTCCCATAAGTTCTAACTAACCTTCCATCATGGTTTAACTGAAGTTAACTTACATGTACACATAAATCACATCACTAATAATGAAGAATTTTAAAGTATATCACTACCTAGTTGTCTAATAGTTCTCTCTTCACCACTCACAGCTCAATCCACTCTCAGCTACCCTCTATTTCCATGCCCAATGAACTGGTTCTCTCTAAGGTCATTAATAACCTTTATGCCAAAAAATTCCAGTGTATATATTTCATTCCTCATTTCACTTAACTTCTGGTTGCATTTAGCACTGTTGTTCGCCTCCACTTTCTTAATACCACACACTGCAGGTTTCCTTCCTGCCCCACTAAGCTGTCTTGGCCTCCTTGGCTGGCTCCCCAGGCAGAGAAGAAGGAAAACTAGCAGAATAACCCATTTCTCCTGGATGTCTTCCCTGATTCACCTCATATGTTTTTATCTATTGCTCCCAGCGGAAGATGATAAATGAAAACAGAACCAAGCTCTGGAGTGTTCCAAAATCCAAAGTCAACTAGATGACTAGGTACCAAGAAGGGAGTCTGAGAAGAACTGGCTAGGGTGGTAGGAGGAAAACCACCACAGAATGGAGAGCAGATAGTGTGTTTCAGGAGTAGGAAAGCAGGCAACCATATTAAATGCTGCCAAGAACTTATAAAGATGAGGTCAGAAAATGGTTCATAGAATTAACAATGTGGAATGTGTTGCTGGCGGTTGTGACAACAATATCAGTGCTCTGATTGGGGGCAATGAAAGGGAGATAAGAATGTGAGAATTTTGTTTAAAAATTTTTTCTGTGACTTTAAGCAAATAAACAGAGTGCTTGTTGAAGAGGGATATAAAGATATTTTTTTTCAAACATAAGCAAAACCAAAGCATGCTTATATGCTGATGGGAAAGAGCCAATAGAGAGGAAGAAATTGATGATGCAGTAAAAAATAGTACTAAAATCTAGAGGGGACAAAGGGGACACATTTTATAGCACTAACAGAGATTGACCCCTTATAACAACAGGGCAGAACTTCTAATGAAATAAGAGAGGAGAGAGAAAATGGTTAACTTTGTCATTTTAGAGGTGGGATGAATGTAGATCTAGTTATTTTTAATACTACTGGGATCCTCAAATAGTTAGAAGGGAAAACTTTTGTTTATGTCAAAATTGGGTGTAGATAACTTGTCGAAATGCTGGGGGTGGGCTGCTACATGTAATCCAGGGGAAAGATTTTCTTTATAATACAAGATGGGGCAAAAGTAGATTTACAGTTACTCATATGGAAAATAATACAATAATCTATATTAATAAAGGGTAATATGCTAATTAGACCAGGAGATCTTCAGGAAGACCTTCTGGGCATCCCTCCATACAAAACCAAAAGCCATGGTGGTGGGATGGAGGAAGAGGCGATTAGGGGTGATCAGGCCAGGAGGGGAGGGCAGTGGGGGCTAGCAGGCCAGCAAGCGAAGTGGTTAGGGATGATCAGGCAGGGAGGTGAGCGATTAGGAGCCCAAGGGATCCTAGATTGCAGAGGGTACCGGCTGGGCTGAGGGACATCCCCCACCCTCCATGCATGAATTTCATGCACCTGGCCACTAATTAATAAACTGTTTCTCATACTCACCACTGTAAGCCTACTTTGCCCCACCCTGTATAGAACAAAGAATATCAGGTGTGTGTGTGTGTGTGTGTGTGTGTGTGTGTGTGTGTGAAGGGTATGAAATGTTCATAGATTATGGATTCTGACATAAGGTTGGGTTAAGATATGCATGTTGCCAAAACCGGTTTGGCTCTATCCTGTGGACTGAAGGGTCCCAGGTTTGATTCCTGTCAAGGGCATGTACCTTAGTTGTGGGCACATCCCCAGTAGGAGACAGCTGATGGATGTTTCTCACTGATATTTCTAACTCTATCCCTCTCCCTTCCTCTCTGTAAAAAATCAATAAAATATATTAAAGAAAAAGATATGCATGTTGTCATTATGTTTAAAAAATACATTTTGCTTCATGATTTGAAAGGTACCTATTTCAATGGAAGAAAATAAAGATGATAGTAATAAATAACTTTTGACTCAATCAAGCCACTTTAACTGCAAAATAAAAATGATAATATGGTGATAGCATGTTGATTGATTGACAACCAACCTTCTGTTCGAATAAGAACAACCCTCAAAGTTGAGTGTAGGCTGGTTCTAAAAGGAGCATGTGCTTGGCTCTGCCTGTGAAAACTTCCACTCAAAAAGACATACAGTGTTTTGCAAGTTTGTGAACAAGTGGTTTTGCTACAAAAATCACTCCTGTCATCACACAGGATTCTCTCGAAGAAATGCTTTTTGAAGAGAAATTAAAAATATCAGGTGTCATTGTCCACTCTACTTAACAACAGTCTCTGGCAGCATCCTGTTCCTAACATTTAGATTATTCATTTCTACTTAAATAGAAACAATGAACTCTTACTTGAAGTTTCCCAAAACATGAGGCTTCTTCTACCATTTGGGAGAAATGGAGCCAGTGTTTAGATAGTCACGCATTGACTTCCACTGAAGTATTTATTCTCAAAGGTAATTAGATATTCATGTTACTACTGCTTTTCTCTAGAAACTGAAGCCTCCCAATCATAATTATAGGCTTAGAGCAAAGGCAACAGTAGGGAAGAAACTGAGAGCTCTGTAAACGTTACTGGAGAACCATGTCAAATATATGCATAAATTCAAGTATGGGGAAGCTCTGGGCTTAGAGGTCTTAAAATGACATTTGAAGAGTCTTTCAAAAAATAAGGTTTTATAAGGGCTTTTTAAAAATCTGTTTGTTTTTCAAGGAAGTTTTAGCCTGTCTGGTTGTGCAGATAATCTTCCCTCCCTAAATCAATGCCTTGCTGTTTTGTTAAGTCCATGGCCCACTGGACTGAAACAAAAGGTGCGAAGTTCTTCTCATCCATCTTAATGGGGTGTTAATGACTATAGAGGCTGACTGTGACCATTTAAATGTGAGCGCTATTAATCACCTAGAAAAAACACAAACACCCAGCGAGAGTCACTGAAATGTAATTGCAAGGGACAGTTAGGTTCAATTTGTGTTTGAATGAAGAGCAGTATTTTAAAACAAAAACACGAGTTGCCCTCATGCCAGCTTGGCAGATTTAAAGCTAAGCCATCAGGCAACAAACAGTCTTCTAGCCTTTTATTGAGATTTAAAGAGCTGGCTTCTCCCATGAACTTGCAGTTTAGCTGTTCTGCATCCAGTGAATAACTTTTACCTGCGGTGTAAATTTCTACCAGGCAGTAATTTGCTAAGTTATATTTCCTTATGAGAATTTTTCATATATCCTTTGATGTGTGTGCGTGTGTGTGTGTGTGTGTGTGTGTGTGTGTGTGTAAAGTGCTTCAGAGATATTTACTTCCAAGGTTTGAAATAATTCCCTATTTCTGCACCTTGTTTCCTTTGCCTCTTCTTGCAATGCCGTGGTCATGTCAGAACTCTTGTTTTTCTGAGTTTTTTTTGTTTGAATGGGGGAAATTGCTTCATCTGCTTCATCATTGGCAAAGTCGACAATACTTGCAGAAAGCCAATTAAAAATCTAGAGGAGATTGTCTTCCTATTGTTGACATTGCAGGGTGAGCTAATAAACAGACATGTAGTGATTGCATTCTGTAGAAAACCAGAGTCTCCTAGATGCTGATGCTAGTGTTCCTATTAATGTGTTAAATTAATAGAAGTACAAGTAATGCAAGTTTATGCTGAGGAATGTGCAGTTCAGTGTGTATTCAAGGCTGTCTCATTTATACATTACCTGAAGTTTGAGATTAGTCATCCAGGGGTAGTTCATCTGTTTTTGTGTTTTTGGAGAAAACCTGAAGACTATGCCAAAGTGCACTATCTACCATTAGGGTATAGGGTGTGCGGCCATTCCTATCTGGTTAATTGTTTTTTGCCTGTGACTTTATGTTTCTCCAGCAATAACCTCCATTTAATGATGGCCTGGCTTGGCCAGATCTGACCCCGCTTCACGCAGAACATGCCAGTTAGGAGGATATTTATTGCAACAACTGGATATGTTGTTGATTTTTAATTTTTGATATGAGCAGTCAAGCCACTTTTGGTTTCACCACTTCTTAAATTTGCCCCTTTCTTGTTGCCTGGCTCAGAAGGCACTTGGAAAGTTCCCAAGGAAAATAAAATACTTCAGTTGTTCTCTCCCCCATTCCCCAATGGAAGGGGTAGAAAAGCTGTGGATTTAAATAAGGCTAATTTTCTTGGTTTGAAAAAGGTCAAGTGACCACAAATGCCGATAGAGTATTTGCTTTTTTTCAGTATAATACTTGAATTTTCAAATATGACATTTAAAGCAATTATTCTTTAGAAGTTTACTAAGTTCAAATGAGTAGATTCCAAGGGGCTAAAAGTGCCCCGTGTCCTCCAAGAGTCATTATTGATGCTGTCATTGAGTTTAATAGGAGAATTTAGAACTTAATATATTTACCTTCCCCAATACTTCAGCCAAGACCAAGTAATATCAATGTATATATACAATACAGGTTATATGTTATTGTCTTCAATTTTCCATTATGAAAGTTAGGGGCAAAGCTTTAAAAAAATAATGAATGCTACCCATGTCCTCTTTTTCTCTTCTTGTCCTATTGTGGGCTACTTAGACTTTCTCAAATCTCTTGAATGGAAGTATTTGGAAAGTTTAACATTACTCTATTACTTCTAAGTTGATTTTTAAAACTTCTGAAGTTACTTCTGCTAAGGTTACTGTGTGTGTAACAGCAGCTATTTAGGAAGGAGAGTGGGGAAACTTGACTGACTTGGTTTCTTAAACAGAAGCCCTGGATTCAAGTAACAGTTGGCTTGGATTCTGGCTTTGTCAATACTGCACCACCATGTGGTCTTGGCAAGAGATTCTGTTTTTGTCTCAGTTTCCCTAACTGTATAACAGGGAATTACAACACTAATTTACTGAGTAGGTTGTAGCCTTAAAAACTGAGTGATAACGAAGTATTTAACTACAGGAGAATGTAGAAATTCTAAGTGTTATAGTCTTATCCTATCTAATAAAAGAGTAATATGCAAATTGGCCACATTTCCACTATACCAACAAGCCACACCCACCAGCCAATCAGAGTGAGTATGCAAATTAACTCAACCAAGATGGCTACAGCCACAGAGAGAACAGGAGGGAGGATTGGGTTGCCCCTGGCGATGGAAGAAGCCAAGCTTTCTGCACACCCTGGCTGGTCCAGGCCTTTGCTTAAGGCAACAAAGTTTCAATGGCTGTGGGAGCAGAAGGTTTGGCTCTGCTCCAGGCTACAAAGATTCAATTGTAGAAGATAAATAAATTCCATATACCAGGGCCTCTACTTGGATTGCTGGGGGGCAGGGCTGGCCTGCAAACCACCATAGGCCCCTCACCCAGGCCACTCCATGCCCCAAGGGAATACCCACTCTGATCCAGGACAACCTTTAGGACAAACCAGCTGGCCCCCACCCATGTACCAGGTCTCTATCCTATCTAATAAAAGAGTAATATGCAGATTGACCATCACTACAACACACAAGATGACTGCCCCATGTGGTCAAAAGATCCTGACCCCATGTGGACACAAGATGGCCACTACAAGATGGCCTGCAGGGAAGGGCAGTTGGCAGGGACCATGCCTGCAAGGGAGGGCAGTTGGGGGTGATCAAGCCTATAGGGGAGGGCAGTTAGGGGTGACCAGGCCAGCAGAGGAGGGAAGTTGGGGGTGACTGGGCCTACAGAGAAGGGCAGTTGGGGGGGACCCAGGCCAACAGAGGAGGGCAGTTAGGGATGACCAGGCCCATAGGGTAGGGAAGTTAGTGGCAAACAGGCTGACAGGTGAGCAGTCAGGCATCAATCAGGCTGGCAGGGGAGTGGTTAGGGGGTGATCAGGCTGGTAGGCAGAAGCAGTTAGGGGCAATCACGGAGGCAGGCAGGGGAGCAGTTGGGAGCCAGCAGTCCTGGATTGTGAGAGGGACGTCTGATTGTCCGTTTAGGTAGGATTGGGCCTAAACAGGCAGTTGAACATCCTTCATGGGGTCCCAAATTAGAGAAGGAGCAGGCTGGGTTGAAGGACATCTCCCCCATGCATGAATTTCATGCACTGGAACTCTAGTTCTCTTATAAAAGGTGATAAAGTAAAAGTGAGTTTAATTAGTTAATGTAAATGAGAAGGCTAAAAGGCTAATTCAAATGTAACCCTGATATTTGGGGAGGCTAGCAATATGAATCTGAGCTAGCAAGCACAGTGTACATTCTTGGTAACCTATAATTAAATCATTGCCTTTTCCCCAGAAACCAGTCTTGCAAGACCTGTTACCTAAGTACAGAGGGCCATAAACTATGAACAGTGTACAGCGCAGGCCAGGGGAGGGAGAGATAAGGAAAAGGTTATTAGCGCTCGTGCCAGGCCAGACCATTAGATATGATCTCAAGATCTCCAACACTTGGGGCCTTTTTCTGCAAAGCCTTCAAAAGGACCAGAAGTATAATCCATATTTGGGGGACAAAGACACCAGAAAAATATAAAGGAGAAGCTCCCCACATGTTACTTTGCTCAGACTTGGGAAATTATTCTGTTGAGTCTGCCGGCCTGTGAAAACTTCTGGCTTGTTTTTTCTCCAGTCTTCTACAACATAAGCAAATTAAAATTTTAAGATGAAAGAGTGTGGAGAAGTTTAAAGCCATTTTATTATTATTAATAATGGGTATTATACCTCTTTTATTTCACCTTCCTCATTTGACCAACATACATTTCTTGGTTTAAAGAAAGTGTCCTCACTGCAAATTACTTTTATCTATAATGTTGAGGCATTCCTTATCCTGTTATATGGATATGGTATTGTAAATGACCACCAACAACTCCCTTTTCCATAAATTCGTCTCTATTTATTTAAAAGAGGAGGAGACAAGTGGGCTCTTGGTTCACCTTCCTAAGCATGTAAAAATGTTTATGAGACTCCTTTACAGATTTTGTTCCTCTTCATGAGGCTAAAACTCTTTGCTTGCAGGTCAACATTCACTCCACAGATATTCTTAGGAAAGTTTTCCTCTGTCCACATGGAGAACCTCACTTTTACTTATATATTCAAATTTTATCTCTAATTTTAACCCAAAACCTTTGTTGAGTCAGAATAATAAGTGGAGGGCTTATATTTTACTTTAAAACATTTTACTTTAAAATTTTGCAAGAGTGAAAAATAGAAAATAGAAATTTCTCAAGTGAAAGGAACTAGGCATATCTCTGACAAAAGTGAGCTTCACCTAATTGAGGGGATGGGAAAAAATGGAGCCAGAATGGGCTTTAGTCAGAGTGAGAATTTGCAAATATAAACACAGTTGACCCTTGAACAACAGGGGTTTGAACTGTAAGAATCTACTTATGCACATAATTTTTTAATTAAAAGCTGTACTGTTTTGATCTGTAGTTGGGATTCTGTAGATATGGAGGGCAGACTGTGCATTGATTTATACCATTATATGTAAGGGATTTGAACATCTGCAGATTTTGTACTTGTGGAAGGTCTGGAACCAATTCCCTCCACAGACACCCAGAGACAACTTAGCTTTTGAAGAACCAAAAGTCATATATTGTTTTTTTACTGCACTGGAAGGGTATATGTTGGCACTCCTAAACCCTGTACTGCTCAAGGGTCAGGTGTACTTGGCTTCTAACCACTCTAGTTCTGGGTCTTCCACTCTGTCTGGTAAAAGCCATATTGAAAAAGTAGGCAAAATGTATTTGTGCAAAGGAATAAACAATGACATATTGAAATAGCATCTGATGGGAAGTTCATTGGCTCTATTATTCAAAACATTATCTTCTTTATCATGTGGAACTGTACTGGGATAATGGAGAATAGTAGTTCATTTAAAATCTAACAAGTAGACAAGAGATACACTAACCACTTAGATAACTAGAGTAAAATTATGATAGAAGTATTTAAAAGCCAATGGTTAAATGTCCAAGGAGAGTGGCAGATGGTAAATATTGTGGGCCTGACCTAGTACACTGTAGATATTCAAGAAAGCTGATTCTTGGTTCAGGCTGAGGAATTGATGTAGAGACAGGATCAAAAAATTTTCTAAACTTTCACTTATAAGATGCATAAATTCTGGAGATATAATATAATGTACAGCATAGTTAGTAATACTGTACAATTGGTTTGATGAGATATTTTAAATGTTCTCAATACACGCATACACACACACAGCAACTATGTGAGATTATGAATGTGTTAATTAACATAGATATTCAAGAAATATTTTTAAATAAACTTTTTATTATTAATAGTATTACAGATATCTACCCTTTTTCAATAATTATTTTTGAATGAGTTCACATTTGAAGTAGATGTCACTGAGAGTTAGAATGGTTACAAAGTTTTGGTGGCAGATGTAAGAGCAAAGCTGATTCTTGGTTCAGGCTTAGGGGTTGATGTAGAGACAGGATCAAAAGGTTTTCTAAATTTTCACTTACAATATGAAAATTCTGGATATATAATGTACAGCATAGTTAGTAATACTGTATAGTTGATTTGATAAGAGATATTTTAAATGTTCTCAACACATACACACAGCAACTATGTGAGATTATGAATGTGTTAATTAACGTAATCATCTCACAATATACGTCAAATCATCATATTATACACTTTAAATATATACACTTTTATTTGTCAACTAGTGGCCCTGTGCACATTAAAAGGAAATTAATTAGAAGAAATATTTTAATATTGCTATTCGCCCTTTCTCTATAAGTGTCAACCAAATTCACGATCAATAATGACGGATTGAAACACACGTGTGATTAGCACCAGCGAGAGCTTTATATGTATCATGCATATGTGAGTCAACTTAGCCTTTTATAGATATGGAATAAATTTGCTTAATTCGACTTGCTTTCTGATTTAGCTAAACTTTTTCCAGCCCAGTGAAGCACCCCAACTTCTCTTTCAAGTAATTATCAGCAACACAGCAGTAAATATCAACACAAAGCAGATTATTATTATAGGGAGAACAAAGAGTAAAATATTTAACTGCAGCAGTGTTTGACTATATTCTGTGCAGTGAGAAAACCTGAAGTCATGTTCAAAGGTCCACCATTTCTTTTCAGTCAGGTCAAGTTTCTAAATTTTGTAAATCTGTTTTCTGGCTAATGAAAAGAAAATATGATTCTACTGAGTCTCCTATCTACCTATTCCAAGACTTCTGTGAGGATCAAATGAGATGAGGCACGGGAAAACACTTCACAGACCATTGGTTGCTGTGTAAAATGCTTCTGCCTGGATATAAAGCAAGTCATGTTCTTGGGCTGAAAAACTCTAAGAAGGGTAGTCTCGAGAGAGTGGAAGCTGGGCATTACAATGTGACCTCATTACCCAGTGTCCACAGCCACTGGTTTCCAGTCTGGGCTGGGCTGTGGGCAGCATTTTGCACCATAGGGGTCTCGGGTCTCAGCAGTGATTTGGTGGGATGTTGCTCCAGGGTGATGGCAGGGCTTGTGACACACTTGGGAGAAGCTGAGTGTTGCTTTCTGGGTGCCAGGTCTGCAGTGCTTTTTCTCTGTAAATGGCCAGGGCATTACAGCAGCTCCTGCATTGAGCATCTGTCCCCTGGTGGTCAATGTGTGTCATAGCAACTGGTCAGATGAACACTTAGCACATTAGCCATATATATATATATATATTATCTCAGTGAAGCTGGGAGAAAAGATATTATATTGGAGAGAGTTATGAGGAAGAATGATTACCATGTGTTCATGAAAAATAAGTAATTCTGTGATTAAGCAAAGGACCTGTAACTCTTTAATAAGAAAGAAAGAAAGAAAGAAAGAAAGAAAGAAAGAAAGAAAGAAGGAAGGAAGACTGCAATGTGTCTCTATCCATGGGGTTGTATAATTTCTAAGTACTTTACAAATTTTCCATTAGTTGCTCAAGGCTAAAAACCTACTTACTGAGCTGGAATGATCTTCTTTTGGGAAGCTGAAGCTGTGTGGTTGGCACTTAGGAGAGATGTAGTTTTGAGATTCCTCTTCAGAGAAGTGGTAGCTAATATTATGCAAGTGTTATCACTTAAACAGGATTTGGAGCCCTAAGCCAAATACATTCCTCTTCTAAGGTAGATTTTTAAGCAATTGTAAGTGAAAGCAGGTGGGCAAAACAAAGTCAAGGTGGGTGATGTAAGAACTTGGAATCTTTAATTTTGCTGTGACTAAAAGCATGCTGTAGATGACCTCCTACATCTTTAAGGATATTGAACCTCTCTTCACTGCCTCTGTGAATGAAGAGAAATAGATGAGAATAAGAATGAAGAATGATTTGTCAGAGACCAACTCAGTTTACCAGTTTTAAGCTGATTTTTATAAACTGAAGGTTTACAATCTCATTGTTACAAAGAAAAATACTGTCTTGTTGTGGGATTTTTCATAGTTCTGTGTAAATGTAGCTGCCATTTAATGAGTGCCTATTACATTCCAGGCTCTGTATATTTCAGATATTGTCTCCATTCCTGCCAGAAATCTCCAAAATGGGTGCTACAATTATCTTTTTACAGTCAGTCCTCAGAGGGGTTCCACAACTTTTTCATGGTTACCCAGTCAGGAATGCAAACTAGGCTTAAGTCCAAAGTCTATACTCTTTCCATTATGATATTCTGATTCTCCTCTGTGTAAAAAAATGATTTAAAAATGTATTATTCTTTTTCTAAAATCTAAAACTAATCTTACCTACAGTACCCCAAGACAATTTGTTGTTTTGAAAATCTGTTATGTAATTACCCTGATGTAAGTCTGGAGGCATTTTCACACAGGAGGCTTAATGTGTGTCTAGCCTGCACATCATATTTATGCAATCTGAAGCTATTTCATAGGGGGAGGTTTTGAGCCAGGCTTAAAGAATTCCTAGCCCCTTTCCTTGCTGACTCTGCTTCTCCCCACCTGTTGCACTGAACAGAGGCTGCCAGAACCCAAGTGTCTGTGTATGTATCAGTCCTTAACACAGAAGTTGGCAACAACTGAAGAATGGAAATGGCTGCAGATGTTGAAGGCTGGGGAGTTCAAAAGCAGCCTTGCTATGTGGAATCCCACATTTGAGATGCTCTTTCTTTTGGTTGGTAAACTAATAACCATCCAGTTTTGAGTTAAAACATTGTGCTTCCTTCAGCGGAAATATAAAAGAGGTAGGCCTACCCTTTGTGAGCTCATCAACCTAGGCAGAGGTAGGCCTATTCTTTGTGAGCTCATCAACCTTGTGCTTCAGCCCTTGGCCCCATATTCACATGTCCTCCTTGTGACTGGCACTAATTGAAAGGAAGGATTATGGCGAAGATGTGATCTGGCTGAACAGAAAGGTGTGGTGCCAGCATGGAGCCCCTCTTTCATCTCCAGCCCATCACTTCATCAGACATAAGCTATTTCTTTGGCTTCAAATTCTTCCATCATTTTTTTAAAACTTGGCATTTTAAACCTCAACAGCATCCTCATGGTTTGTTTACAATTTCTCAAGTATAAAAACATCAGTAGATTACCTATTTCCCACCTTGTTTCTTTATCCCTTTACCACATCTTCCCCAACCCCCAGGAAGAATTCATGATCCAAAATCAGTTAAATAAAACTTGACCTGTTGTACTTCCCAGCACACCCACTTGTTCCCCTGAAAAATCTTTTCTCTTAATTAGGTGCTGGCCAGGTATCTGCACCACCTTTGTGGAGCCTCACACACTGCACTGTTACATGTGTACATCTTAGACTAGCCAGCCTGAGCAGTTTCTCATCTGTGTGTCAATACATTAACCACACCGCCCACTCATCAGTTTTTCTTTTGAGTTTCAGCCTTTCATTTCTCAATTTCTCACTTATGTTCAACTGTTCATATGACCCAGTGAATAATTCCTTTTGTCTTTCTTCTCAATCACCTTTTGTCCCAGCAATAGAATTGGAGACTGACGCAGCCTTTGAGTAAGCTTCAGGGCCACCTGGTAGAACTGGATGAGAACTATGAATTGAGAGTCTGGAAACAAGAGTACTTTTTCTGGTTCAGCAATGTGGGATTTTGAACGAGTCTCGGTGCCTTTCTGAGCTTCAGTTCCTTCTTTTGATAAAGAGTTGGATGACTGAAAGGATTATCTATTTCTATCCGTTCTGAACTCTAATGTCCATTACTTCATTTGAGAACTAGCTAAGAGAGGTAACTGTTTGCCTACATTGAGTGAGGTGCTGTGCATACAATGGTGAGAACGAAGGCACGGTTTCTGCCCACAGGGAGCTTGGGGAATCAGCTGTCAATGGGTAATTCCACAAATAAACATGCATTTATCAACCATTATAAGTGCCCTGAAGGAAAAGCACAAAGTGCCACAGAAACGGTTCATTGGAGGACCTCGTGGGAGCAGAGGAGGTGGATATATCAAGAAAGGAATAGGGGAGGTATAAGAGGATAGTTCAAGAGTTAAATAAGGGAGGAGAAAGAGAGAGAAACACATCCCAGGCAGAGAAAATGGAAAATAGAAAAGTTCTAGAGCAGATTGGAAGCTATACAGAAAGAAATGACTAAAGACCAGTAAGGCTGAGATAGACCACACTGGGTGTGGGGGCTCCAATGAGGCTACAGATATAGAGAAGCCTGTCTGGCAAAGCCTTCATTGTAAGCCAAGTGAAGTACCTTGAACTGTATGGTTAGTACAATTAGAAAGTTTGAAAATAGTGGAGTGGTATGAGGCTTGCATTTTAAGAAGGCCACTCTGGCCCCCTGATAAGAGAATTGATAGGAGGCAGTAGAAACAAATGTGGGAATCTATAATCCCAGGCAAGAGATGAAAGAGTATAGTTTAGAAGAAGGTGGAGGCAGAGAACGGATAGAAATAGGTAATCCTTCCAGTCTTGCTTTTGATACCTTTCCTTGTGATACCTTCCAGTCACCCTGGAACTGATCTTACCTTTCTTGCACTAGGTCTTTGTTTCAACCTCACACATATGGCACATTGTTTACTCTGTCTTAGTTGTTCATTGTTTTGTTGTCTTCACTGGATTGGAAGCCTCTTATAGAAATTAGAATATCTTGCCCATCTTTTTACCCCCTAAAAAACATTACCTTACACATAACGTGTGAATAGTGGGTGTTCATGTGAGACCTATGTTTTCTTGAAGGGCAACTTTATAAGTTGGTGCGATACCCACCCCAGAGACAGATGATATATATATATATATATATATATTTTTTTTTTTTTTTTTCCTCATTACACTTTCTCTGCCGTCTTCATCCCCATCCCCGAGGAAACAAAGGAAGGTGAAGGGCTGTGATGGGTGGTGGAATAAGAAGCGAATTTCTCCTTTAAGATCGTATTTCAGAGTCACCTACTTCTCTGCTTCAAGTTCTCCTGTGGTGCTCCTGCCCACAGAATTCTCACACTCACACAGTTGCATGGTTATTTCAAGTGCTGTCGCACAGTGGGAGACAATTCTGGACTGTCAGGATCATAGGCTGAAACAAATAAAGCCTCTACTACCTGATGCTGGGTTAAAGGTTTTGCTCCTTCCAGATGGTTAATGCTTACTCTCTGAGCTTCAAGGTGCTGCCTCTCATAGTTAGGGGTCCTATTAACAGTCTCTCTCCATCCTCTCCTCTAAGACTGAGGTACCGTCTTCAGCTTCTTTGTGGCCTTTGTCAAAGCAAAGTCTTTTCTATTTGTATCCCTTTTTGGTGTCTGGTTGAAACTCTTATTTGAGGTGTCAGTTTCTTAAAAAATTAAGAGCCTTATGCTGCTCTTTTCATGAGTGCTATTTTCTCAAGTTTTCTTCTATTTTGTACTGCTACGGACTTGTATCAGTCATTCCCTGAGTTCTGGGACTCAGAACAGTTCATCATAGATTTTTTTCCCTTCCCTTCATCTACTTTGTTAAAGAACTTCTTTTCTTTAACAAAAGAGAAATTCAGTTCTCTTTAGCACCCTTTCTTTGTCCTTAGAGTCTACCTGTAGCTCCCTCCACTACAATCCTTTTATAGATCTATGTAGTGGATGGTAACATGCTAAAAGCAATTTCTACCAGACTCAGGGAAGTTCTTTACTATCCTTACCCCCACTCCCCACCCCCAGGCACATTTAAATTTAGAAGGCTAAAACTTTTCTCTAGCGACCCTTCATTCCATATTTATTTTCTGATGAGAATGATATTTTGCTCTGGCTGATATTTTTTTCAATCTGCAATTAGAAAATACTAGTACTAGAAGTAACCTTACAGACCATCTAAATTCTTATTTGTACTCTTATTCTATTGTTAAGAAATCCGAAGGCCTGGTGAGTCAAGCAGCTTGCCCTAAGTCATTTCATTATATAGTGCTAATCACTAGAATCTTTGTCATCAAAGGCACAATTCTTTATGCTTTATAATTCTCTTTATTCTCTACTAAAAGTCATACAGCAGCACAAAAACAATGTGTACTCATGGAGCATTTCATCAATAATTCACCATATATTTATTGAACACCTATATAAGCATGGCACTGTGCTGATGCATAACTAATATACATAAACAGCCTGAGGTAAATGCAAACTAAATATGATTATTGTTAACCAGTTGTAAATTATATATCCTTTTCCTAAGAACTGAAGAAATAAAACCCCCAAATTTTGTAGTCCTGTAATGTACAGAGTGGCATTTTAGGAAGCACAGGTGTCATTTTAGGAATGCCAAATGTTTATTAGGGTGAGTTATGAATTTCTTATAAAAGTTTTGGCATAAAAAGAGACAGGTTATGCCGTAGCCAGTTTTGCTCAGTAGTTGGAACATCAGCCTGCAGATTGAAGTGTCTTGGGTTTGATTCTGGTCAAGGGCACATATCTCAGTTGCAGGTTCAATCCTGGATTGGGTGCGTGCAGTAGGTAGGTAACCAATTGATATGTCTCTCATGTCAATGTTTCTCCCCTTAGGTTTCTCCCCCTTCCTGCACTCTTTCCAAAAATAAATGGAAAATTATCCTATGATGATTATAAAAAAAATAAAGTCTACTTTTTTTTAAAAAAGAGACAGGTTAATTTTTAGTGTTTGTGAAAAAATATATTGAGAATTAAGGCTATTCTCAGAACAAGCTACATGGTGAATAAGAGGTTGTGAAAATTTAGATTTCAGAAGGAAACTGTTATAATGTTAACTCTATAGGTAGCTTAGTATTAAAGCTTGAAAGGACTGGATATCTGTGCATTTCCTGAAACTGCTCTTGACTGTATTGAAGGTAATATAGAAAGATAGAGGTATTTTCTCAGCAGTCTTTTTATTAACTGCTCCCCATCATTTTAAATAGCAAATTCTGCAGGCAATAACCAAGTTTGACAGTAATCACAAAGGAGGGAGTGATTGTGCCCAAACCACACCCCAGGGTCAAAAGAATCTTCATCGATTTGAAGATGAGAATCATGACATGATGTTGAAAGGGCTCAGGTTTGAAGTCAGAAGTCTAGGTTCTTTCTAGTTCCAGCTCTTTGTTGCTGCATGACATCAGGAGCCGCCTAACCCTATGAATACTCTTTTTACCTCTCAAATAAAAACTCCTGCATGGTGGTGTTTTGATGGTCAAATAAGATCACTAATGTAAAAGTGCTTTGAGGACTCAAAGACCTTTGGAAATATAAGGCAATTTTATTCCAAAACTCCGGAATTTTGACTAGTAACAGAAATAATTACTTTGCAAAAAATTAATATTTCCTTCTTTTGAGTGTGTTGGGTGTCTATGTGCATATTTTACTCTGTTGAAAGACTTCTGTTACACTTCCTTTGAAATGGCAGGAGATAGACTCAGTGTTGGTGGGAAATAGCAGGCTCCTCTTATTCCTTCAAGAACGGGGAATAGAAATGAATTCTGTTGGAGAGTCATGATGAGGTAGCAGCCATTGGGCTCCCACTAGTTATCTCCTTTTCCTAAGGAGTCATGGGAACACTACACAGACAACTGATGTGAGGTTCCAAGTCCTGTTTGCAGTTTCCAGGTGGTGGCTGATACTAAATTTTTTATTTTATTTTGCCCGTACTGTAGATTCTGTGTCATGGTAGAAAGGACTAAAAAATGCTTTTATAATGTTGTATTGCAAAGAATTTGATTTTTCATATTCCATAGGTTAATTGAAAAAGGATTCACTGAGTGGGCATCATGCTGGGTGCTAAAGATACAGGCCAATGTGGTTGAAAAGACAGAAGCAATGGAGTAATTTATATTAAATGATGAGACAATTCTGAGTTGACGAACTTAAAACTGGAATACTTTCTTCATACCTGTGCTCCCTTACTTGGCAAAGGGCATGTATCCCAGAGAGTATAGATACAAAAAGCTTGACCAGTATAGAATACATTTTCCACCGCCCATTCTCCCCTGCCTCTTGTCAGCACTTAAGATTGTGAAGATAACAAAGTGAATAATTAATATGGCATTTGTCTGAGGTAGCAGCAAGCAGTTTATCTCAACACATTTATTTGGCAAATATTTAATTAACATGTAATATCTTTGCTTTGATCAGTTTAAATTCTAGCTAGGGATACAGTAGTTATACATATAGAAATTTCTAACCTAGAGTAGAAGTTTTATTGTAAAGGGCTTGCAATAATACAGCAAGCATAATCTGAACAAATGTTACACTTATACATGCTTTTTAAAAATGCATGTGAGAAGTGTTATGGTTAATAAATTACACATTATTAAATTCATGTGTCTCTTTGTCATTTTTGTATTTTACTTTTGTCTGTGTGATTATTTTATTATATGTCTTTCCCAACTCTAGTGTAAACTCCATGAATCCATTTTTACACTCCATTAAGCCCCTGGGTACTCAAAAAAACGTTTGTTAAATGTTGATTAAGTATATTTTCTCAACCAATAGGTTGAGAAATTACAAATATCATGTGCTTCCCCTTGAAATTTTATAATGTTACAAAGGTGTACTTCTTTGGGTTGAGGTTGAGACTCTCTGAGTGTGGGTCAATAAATGAAAGACAAACAAGATAAAGAATGCAGACCCAGATTAGCAGGGGATGTGTACAAATACTGATGGGTTAAGAGATAATTAACTGTGGAATGTCACCTCTGCCTTAGTCTCTCCTTGTCTTGTGTTGCTTTCATACTCCTTACATTTCAGACAATTCTATAAATATTGCCTTATATGAGCTTTACTATATATAGCACAACGAGTAACCAGGTAAGAAGGGGGACAAATTGGCTCCTTCCTGGTTCTTTTGTCTTAAGACTTTGCCAAGTTGCTGATGCTTTGAAGAACACAACTGGAAGGGACTGAAGAGATCATCTTGTCCTACTGATATCATTATAATAACCTGGTTATTATTTAACAGGAAAGGAGTAAAAGGGAGATTAGATATAGGCATGACATTTATACAGCTTTGCCAGGAAGCTGCAGTTAACATTCTCCAAGTCTGTTTCCCAAAGATTGCAGGGGGAAGGAACTGGGCAATAAATGCATGTCCAATAAGGTCTGGGTGATGTGGGAAGATAGTTACCTGTCAGTCACACCTGGGAACAAGTCAGTGGCCAGAATGGGGGTGGCCACTGCAAGCACAGGAAGATTTGATATTTAAGCTCCTGAACAAAGGAGCCTCCCTCTCTCTCTTGTTTGCCTGTGCTCCTGGCTCTCCTCTTGCAGGCGGCACACTCCCCTGCATTCACCAGTGTAGCTCATGGCCATGTGGGACCCACACAATAAACTGATGGATTGAATCTATCCCAATGCTACACCAGATCCTGCTCCACCATGGAACTGAAATTCTGGTCACTGGCTTTGCTTTTAGATCTATTAAGCCTTACTGCACCTTACCCCATGTTCCTGGGTTAAAGGACATGGGACTTTGGAACCTGAGAAATAAATTACACACCAATGAAAACCATTCATTCTCCCATGTAAGTCTTAGAAAAATTTTTCCTAAAGATATTGCAAGAGCCACCCCACTCCCACTAACAATAGAAACCCAATCCTCTGGTAACAACACTACAAGCATGATTTTACACTAAGAAAACAGAACTCTGCAAACCCAAATGTTTCTATCTAAGGTCATAGTGACTAGAGAGTGACAGAGGCAGGCTAGAAGCCCTAGTGTGACTCAGACCCTTTTCACCATCCTGCCTCTTTTTTGGGGTCAAGTTCATCAGCACTCAAATATTTGATTTGGGAGGAGAATGTGGTAAAACTTATAAATTAAGGAAGCATGGATTTAAATTTATAGTTTAGGTCATCAAACTTCTGTTTTCATTCAGTCTTTCAAAATATATGTTCTTCCATGCTAGCAACAGCGCAAGTGTCATGAAAAGTACAATTTAGACTGTGAACTAGATGTTAATCTAATTCTACTGAAGATCATAATCTTTAGGTCAGCATGTATTTATTCTGATAAGCCATTATAAACTAGAGGCTTGGTGCATGAAATTTGTGTATGGTTGGGGGTAGTGGGGGGCTCCATCAGGCCAGCCTGCCCCCTCTCTCAATCTGGAATCCCTTGAGGGATATACAACTGCCATTTTAAGCCTGATCTCTGTGGGATCAGGCCTAAACTGGCAGTAGGATATCCCTCTCAAAATTGGGGACTGCTGGCTCTTAACTGCTTGCCTACCTGCCTGATCACTCTGATCTCTGGTTGTCCCACCATTTTGGTTGCTGGGCTTTTATTATATAGGATATATAATAAAACTACTCAGCTTGGTTGAGACTCTTGGTAAGAGTTGTAATAATTCCCTTCTGAAGCCAATATCATTGCTAATTCTGCATTAAGAAAGATAAAGACATAAAATACAGTGTTGTAATAAATATCTAGCAATGAAGAAAGATACTATTTTAAAGGAAAAATTGTCTCAAGACACTTTAATGCTTTCTATTGCAATGGTTTCAGAATTACTTGAGGGTACATTGCTAAGGGGACCTCTATTACATCTACTAATGAGATTTATAAGAATACTAATAGATAAATCCAAACCTAACTCCATTAATAGTGATGCAAATTAATATAATTCTATCTGTTCAACTTGGAGTTATAAATATTCATGCAAATTGTCTATTATAATAAATATAGACTCTGCATGTTTTAAATGTGTGCAAAAGAACATGATGTATATATTGACATCATGACAAAAGCAAACTATCATCTACAGAGCAAATATTCTGATCTCAGTTAAACATACAACCTCTAGTGACACATCTGCTCTTATCATTGAAGAAGAAATTTGTACTACCAACTAGAGATTTAAGGACAGATGGTTAAAATATTTTCCAACACCTTTCAATGCCATTGACCCACAGTCTTTGTGAATAGCGTGAGTAGCACTTGTAAGACCATCTGCTGGGTTCAGAGGAACTCCAGTCACTTGGTGAAGAGTGAAGAGAATAAAATATGATCCTGCAGAATAGCTCAGGCTTGGAGAAACTGGAAAAATGTACTGTGGCAGAATGATTAATCAACATTCATTTAAAGAGAGAGACTTCTATGCAGGTAGAAGTGAATGTGAGTCAATGCTATAAAAGTATACAATCACAGAACTATCTTAGTGAACTTTACCCTTGAATGACTTAAGAAATCCAAGTCATTTCAAAATATTTTAAAGTAATATCTTTATAGCTCTCCTTGGAAGTCTTGCTTAATAAAATCACCTTATTATTAGGTCTCTGTGGTCCTTAAATATGAAAATTAATTTAGATGAAAATGAATGCAAGACTGATTTTTACTTAATTCCAGTGTCACCTTCATGTTCTCAAGTATTTATTTCAAATATGCATTGTGTTATACTATGCAGCCATGAAAAATTAATATTTCTTCCAAGTCAGAAACATTAGGAGAATATACTCTATCTTCCAGGTTTTCTAAAGAAGCAGTTTATTAATTATGCACTTTTAAGAATAGTTTTTTATGTAGATAAAATTATTAGATACCTTATTTTCTTTCTCTATGGGGATGTTTTAGATATAATTAAAGATCTCTATTTTTATTGTTTTTTAAAGATGCCATTCATGATTGTTTAATGCTTTGATCTGTGTTTGCCTCAAATAGTCTTATCTCAGATGGCATTTTGGTTTCAAAGGTAGTCACTGGTCTTGCTGTTGTATATGCAGGCTCCAGGAAAGCTGTGTTAGGCTTGCAAATTAATACTCTTGAGTATTCACTTGATATGTGATCATCTCACATATGTGTTTGTACATTTTTGTTTGCAACCATTTCTTTTTATTCTATACATTTAAAATCTCTTGCCTTTATTATTCTCCTCATATTCTTCTGAAATGGTTTATTTTCTGAAATGTTCCATCAGGGGCATCTTGCTTCAATGATGCAATCACTATGCCATATACTTCTACTTCAGAGGGTTTCTAACAAGGAAAAATATCTTTCCCTTTTCATGACAATATTCCTTGGCATTCTAATCCACAAATATCTGCAAATCAGATGTTTATGAAGCTAGCCAAACTACCTCAAGTTTAAAAAGAGACCTAAGAAAATGAAAGATAGCCAACTAGTTACATCTTTGCTTGCCCTTAGATTTTTCCACACCTGATAATCACCAACTGTCAGTTTAAATAAATTCAACTACAAAATGGTACATAAAAAGTAACTTTTATGTCTCTCTCCAGAGTCCTTTCAAAGTATGTCTTTTTAGCTTTAAAAATATATACATTGTGCAGAAACTGCAGCATCAGCTCCAAATCAGAAAAAAATATCATGGAAAAAGGAATAATGAGATATAGTGAAAGAATCCCAAATCAGTACCAGCTGCTGAACAATTACGTTCAACTGCTAACAGGTGTGTAGAAAGGCCCATTCGTAATGTTACCTTTTGTCAATGTGCCTTTGAAAGGACTTTTGGTTGTAAGATTCCCAGAGTATTTGGGCTATTCAGAGGAGATGCGGTTTGTGTGTATCCATCTATAATAAAGCTTATCCTTTTAATACATCTCCTTTTAAAGTGAATGGAAATTAAATGTTCTTACTACAGAGGTCATGGAGTCATGAGTGAAGGGGAATGGAAAGGAGTAGAGGTATTTACAAACTGTGGTCTGTGGACATGCAGGTTTGCATAGAAATCCCCTGGATGATAAACTTTCCAAGCTGCTCCTCCTCCCCTCTGAAGTGGAATAATTGGTTCAAAAGGCAGTTCCATTTAAAAAAAAAATTGAGGTAACTCCATACTGGGACTTTATTCAAAGAAACCCCAAACACTAATTTGAAAGAATATATGTACCCCTATGTCCATTGCTGCATTATTTACAATAGCTAAGATTTGGAAATAGCCCAAGTATCCATCAGGAGATGAGTGGCTAAAAAAGCTATGTTACATTTACACAATGAAATATTACTCTGCTGTAAAAAGGAAGAAAAACTTACCCTTTGCCACAGCATGGATGGGCCCAGAGAACATTATGCTAAGTGAAAGCCAGTCAGAGAAAGACAAGTACCATATTATCTCACTCATATGAGGCATTTAATGAACAAACTGAACTACCAAGCAAAATAGAGACAGACTCCTAGATAAAGAACAGGCACACAGCTAAGGGGTGGGGGTGATGTTGTGGGTTGGTTTGAGGGATCAAACAAAAAATTAAAAAAGAAAGAGAGAGAACACATAGATATGAACAATAGTGTGGTGATTTTGGTGGGAGGGGGATGGAGGAGGGTGAGGGGAAGTGGAAGAGAGCTTAGAAGAGATAAATGATGATGGGAAATCAAATCAAATCAAAACAAACAAACAAAACCAAAGTGCTTTTTTTTTGGCATTAATTCTCGGGTAAAGTTTCAAAACTTTTATGAGCTTTCTAAAGCATCTGTGATTCTGTTCTTCAGTTTAAACTGGTAGGGACCAAAACTCATGAACTTCTAAGTCAATCAGCCCTGTGTTTGGATCTCTCCATTATCACAGTAAGTCCTCACTTAACACCGTCCATAGATTCTTGGAAACTGCGACTTTAAGCTTAATGACTCATAACAAAACCAGTGTTACCACAGGCTAATTGACATAGTAGGAGTTCAGTTCCTACAGAGTATTTCTGGTCACAAAAACATTACCAAATTTCTAAATGAAAGGATCAAAACACTAAATATTAAACACTGAAATAAATGGGAGTTTTATGTACATTTAAGAAAGACTAATAAAAGCAAATAAGGTCATTTTTTTCCAACCTGCTCATTCCAGTGCAGGGTTGTAGGTGGTGAAAGCCTAACCGCTTAGGGCACAAGGTGGGACCCAGCGTGGACAAGGCACCTCTCCATGGGAGGACCACTCATATTCACACCCACCCCTACCCTCAACCCCCACCCCCACTCACTCAGACTGGGGCAATTGAGACACACCTGAATATATTTGGGATTCCGGAGGAAATAAAGTATCAGGAGAAAACCAATGTACACATGGGGAGAAGGTGCAAACTCCACATGAACAGCAGCCCTGGCTGGGAATCATTATTTGCCTTCCCCCTCCCCGCATCAATGTAATAATAAAACGATGTTAAATGAAACAACATAATTCAAGCACCTGATGACCTCGTTTGCTTATTTACTTATTTAAATCAGCTTTCTTTCAACCCCCCAAGCTGCAATGCGCACGTTCACCATGGGAAGCTTATTAAAGTGAACACTATTTCATTAGGCCTGGGGTGGCACATGACATTCTGCACATTCAAGAAGCTCCCAGCTGATGTTCATGCTATGGGTCTGCTTATTACACTTTAAATGGTAATTTTGTTGTTGTTGTTAATCCTCCCCCGAGGATATTTTTTTGCCATTGATTTTTTAGGGAGAATGGAAGAAAGGGGGAGAGACACACACAGAGAGAAACATCTATGTGAGAGAGACACATTGATTAGTTGCCTCCCGAGGGCACCCTGACCAGGCCCAGATGGAACCTGCAACCGAGGTGCATGTCCTTGACCAGAATGAACCTGAGATCCTTCAGTACACAGGCCAAAGCTCTCACCCCTGAGAAAAATCAGCTAGGGCTAAATGGTAAGGTTTTAAAACACTGGTTCTGCCCTAGCTGGTTTGGCTCAGTGGATAGGGCGTCAGCCTGCAGACTGAAGGGTCTCAGGTTCAGTTCTGGTCAAGGGCATGTACCTTGGTTTCTGGCACATCTCCAGTATGGGGTGTGCAGGGGGCAGGTGATTGATGTTTCTCTCTCATCTATGTTTCTAACTCTCGAAACCTCTCCCTTCCTCTCTGTAAAAAAAAAAAATCACTAAAATATTAAAAAACAAAACACTGGTTCTCATATTTGACTGCACATTGGAATCATATGGAAACTTAAACAAAAAAATCTGATCTCTGGGCCCCATCCACAAAGTTCCTGATTTAATTGGCACAGGGTGCAGCTTGGGCTTCAGGATATTTTAAAGCTCCCCGGTGCTCTGAATGTGTGGTGCAGTTTGAGAATCACTGATTTAAAGCACCGTGCCTGACACATATTATGTGCTCCACAATCACCAGTCTCCTTAGGAGGCTCCTCAATTATCTGGGTAGGGTAATGAAAAGTAAAAGACTGCACACTCTTTGCAGAGTATAAGAGCTGCAAAGAATGCTAGCAACTGGGCAAATTGAATCCCCTCTGCAACAGGGGTGTGGTTTCTTAATGTTTTTGTGTTACTTATATTTAAACAATTGGGAGGAAAGGGATGATTATGTTTCAACCTCACATATTTGTTAGGAAAATTAATGTTTATAAAATACTTTGAGACTCGTGGATTAAAGGGTATTCAAGACATTTAATATATACAAGGGGAATAAATAGAGACTAAAATTTTTCAGTAATTGGTGTAAAGCAAGGACAGATAATGCTGGGGCAAGAAGAAAGGTGGGGGTAAGGGAAGGTTGATGCTAGCATGTTTTCTTTAGATGCTTTGAAAAATGACACAAAAAGTTTATATTGGTTAATTTTACTGGCCTTGATAATTTTTAAAGGCTTTCTTTTCTAGTGGGAGCCTAAATTTCAACTCGTAACCCAGGTTTTTGAAGTTCTCTTACCCAGGCCCAGGCTGTGGGAGCCACCCCTGACTAAACTGTTATTATCATCAATCCTTGCCAGAAAAAGCTCCAAGCCTTTCATAAGAGACCCTTTGGGAATGTTTGAAGCAAAGGCTTTGAAATTTGTAAGTGTTGATCTCATTTATGAGTGTCCAAATTCCATGAGAGTGAAGTTATTTGCCATTACTATAAAACATCAAATATTTGGACAGGTTATTAATTGAGGTGGGGTCCAACATGGTGTGTAAAAGGGAAGAGCTCCTCTGTGAACTGGATTCAAGTAGATAGAATAGGGTGGCTGGCAAGACATCTACTCCCCATCCAGTAGCTTCCCGTTTCTACCCCTTCAGATTTATGATGCTAACAGCCGTGTATTACTGTACCCAGAGCACTGAATTATTGCTTAGTTTCCTTTACTCTGCCCATGATATTGTAAATAGTCCTCTATTAAGTCCTCCTTAGATTATTCTTATTTGGCATAAACAGAAATACATTTGCTCTTGTATATTCATTGGTATTTCCTGAATAAACAAATAAATAAAAGTTTGATCCTTCTTCATTTGGCTGCATTTGTACACTTGACCTAAAGGTATTGATTAGTTATCAGGGGAGCAGCTCTGTGAGCAACAGTGGTCTTCCTGTGGTTGAATGTATCTAAGAATTAAGGTCTTGCCCCTTTTGCTTATATTTACTTTTAAATTCTTAAAGTTATATGGAATTTTAAAAATATAAAATGTAGATATGGAAATTGCACTAAAACAAATATTTGTCTTACCATTCCTCTCACATGCCAAACTGCCCTTAAACAGAAGCAGAATCTGCAACACAAATATGCTCAGCAGTGTTCAGGAAGAAGTGTGGCCACAACTTTAAAACCTCATTTTCTTAGCTGCACTCTCAGCTTCTCCACCTCTCAGGTGGTTTTTTTTTTTCTCTCTCAGTTTTTATTTAATAATAAAAGTTGTATTCACATACTGAGGTGATGCTTGTCATGCTTTACTTTTTCATCTTTGGACAAAGTCACTTTCATTTATTTATTTTATTTTTTGGTGTTTAATTTGAGTTTCCATTTATTCAAATTAACAGGAAATTCATATGTTTCCTAACAACTTTCTTTCCAAATTTTTCTAAGATGCAGCTTAACCAAATTTCTGAGTAAGGCCACCTCTAAAGGGGCTTTGATCTACTTGTGAGGTCAGGTGTTTACAGTTGATAAATTTTGGACAGTCACCTCTCTATTCTTGCCTGCCTTCACCATTATCTCTTTCTACTCTCACTCCAAGATAGTTCTGTTATCATTGCTGGAACCTGGTATTGGGTAATTCTGATATTTAAAGATAAACTGGTGTTATGGTAAATTCACACATTGAAGGCCTAATCCCCCAGTACCTCAGAATGAAACTGTAATAGGAGAAAGAGCCTTTAAAAAAGTAATTAAGGTAAAAATGAGGTCATTAGCTTGGGCCCTAAACCAATACGACTCGTGTCCTTATAAGAAGATGAGATTGGCACATGACAGAACACCATGTAAGACAAAGTGTTTCCTTACAAGGCTAGAAGTCCAAGATCAATATGTCAGCTGGGTTGGTTACTTCTGAAGGCTTCTCCTCTTGGCTTCTACATGGCCATCTTCTCCATATGTCTTCACATGGTCTTCCCATTGGTAGTGTCTGTGTGTGTGTCCTTATCTATTATAAATACAACAGCCAAGCTGATTAAGACCTACTCCAATGATCTCACGTAATCTTCATTAATTATTTAAAGACCCCATCTCCAAGCACATTCTGCAGTACTTTGGATTAGACGTTCAGCATGTGAATTTTGGGAGAACACTTTCAGCCTATACCAGTCATGATTTTTATATAAGCTGTAACTTCAGAAAATATTCAATTTCAGTTTTTTCCAACTTCTATGCATGGACATAGAAACTTATATTGGCCTTGTTTTCAAGCTGAGAGATAGGCTTCTGCCTCCACATTCTTTAGTACAATGACTCTGCAGGTAGCAGATTCCAGATTGCCCCTGGCTATTTCTAGACACAAAATCCAACACTTCTGCCCCCACTTCCTCCTTGTGCTTCTAGTCCTTGGAGATGACTGCCTTATTATGTTTGAGCTTAGTTGTAATATTAATATTTCTCTTATTCTATTCTATCATTTTTATATGTTTGGGTTATGACAGAGGGTTGCCAACAAACAATTTAATAGTGCCATTTTAATGGAGTTCCCAAAATTATTTTTTAAAGAGAAAAACAAAATTTTTGTTGAAACCAAGCTTCAAAGGAAGTCAAATGTGACCATTTGATCAAGATTGTGGATAGAAGTATATTTAGACATCCTACCAAATTAACATAATCCTACCTAATAAAAGAATAATCTGCAAATTAACCATCACTCCACTGCACCTACAAGCCACGCCCACAAGCAGTGCCAGCCAGCCAGTCAGGAGTGAGTATGTAAATTAACCCAAACCAAGATGGCTGCAGCTATGGAGCTTGCAGAAGGGAGGCTTGGGTTTCCCTGGCGATAGAGAAAGCCAAGCTTTCCTCACACCCTGGCCAGCGCAGGCTTCCACTCAAGGCTACAAAGTTTCAATTATAGAAGATAAATAAATCCCAACAAAAATAGCAGCAGCCATGGAGGTAGAGAGAGCAGGAGGCTAGGGTTGCCCCCAGCGATGGATGAAGCCAAGGTTCTGCAACCCTGGCCTGTCTTGGCTTCCACTTAAGTTTCAATTATAGAAGATAAACAAATGCCAACAGAAATGGCTGCCACCATACCACAGAGCAAGCAGGAGGCTTGGCTCTGCTGAAGGCTACAAAGTTTCAATTATAGAAGATAAATAAATCCCAGATCCTAGGGCCTCTGCTTGGATTGCTGAGGGGTGTGGCTGGCCTCTGCTTGGATTGCTGAGGGGTGCAAACCACCACAGGCCCCTCACCCAGGCGGTCCCACACCCCAAGGGAACCCCCATCCTGATTTGGGACACCCTTCAGGGCAAACCAGCTGGCTCCCACCTATGCATCAGGCCTCTATCCTATCTAATAAAAGAGTAATATTGACCATCACTCCAACACACAAGATGGTTGCCCCCATGTGGTCAAGATCCTGCCCCTATGTGGACACAAGATGGCCACCACAAGATGGCCAGCAAGGAAGGACAGTTGGCAGGGACCAGGCCTTCAAGGGAGGGCAGTTAGGGGTGACCAGGCCTGCAGGGAAGGGCAGTTAGGGGGGACCAGGCCTGTAAAGGAGGTCAGTTAGGGGCAAACAGGCTGGCAGGGGAGTGGTTAGGGGGTGATCAGGCTGGCAGGCAGAAGCAGTTAGGGGCAATCAGGAAGACAGACAGGCAAGCAGTTGGGAGCCAGAAGTCCTGGATTGTGAGCTCAATTTGGGATTGGGCCTAAACGGGTAGTTGGACATCTCTTGAGGGGTCCCAGATTGGAGAGGGTGCAGGTTGGGCTGAGGGATACCCCCCCCCACCCTTGTGCATGAATTTCATGCACTGGGCTTCTAGTTACTAATAAACATAGAAGAATAACATGAATCCACCAATGTTCTTGCAAATATATACTCAGTTTATCTAAATACACAGAAGTACAATTAAATTTCCTGCATAGCCCATTTTTTAAACATTGCACAATATAGTCCATTATTTTACAATTAAATACTGGAGCACAAATCATTATTTTGAAAGTTTGAATTATTTATGCTAACAAAGGGGAACATTGACAAGGATAATGCAAGAATGGTAAATTGCAAATAATTTATATTTTGTTTGCTCTATATTTTTGTACTCTATTTAATCCAGGTGTTTGATCTATTGGGAGTTTACACCATTTCCACTCAAATGATAAAAACACATTTTAAATATATGAGTTGGAAAATTCCCCTACTTCCCATTCTGTTTTATCACTTGCCAAAGTCTTCCCTGTTACTGATTCCATGCTCAAGAGAGATGCTGAATTGATTCTGACGGATTCACAACATCTGGAACTCACCTTATCTCTTTCTAAGCTAATCCATGGTCTGACTCACAACTTCCTTAAGGAGCATATTAGAAGGTAATGATGTGTTTGGCTTCCATGGCTTTATGCAATGTCTGACCTTAGGAGGAAAAGGGAGAAATGTTCTAAAATCTTGCAGAGATTATATGCAGATGAAGTCAATAGCACATACAACTCATATATCCTCTGTGAGTGACCGACAAAGCTACTAATGCATCGAAGATTTGACTGTTATATTGCTGAGAGTTTACTGTGATGCTTTTGACAAAGACTTCAAATTACTATCAAGCAGCTCCAATAAAAGCAAAAAGACAAGTAAACCATACTTGAACTACCTTTGTGACTGCAAACATTAGATAACATCTTGAAATGATTTGTCATCTTCTGCTCACAAACCACTGATAGGAATCCCCTTGCACTTAGAAGAATAAATCTACTTGACCCTCCCAAACAGTACACAATCTTTGACCTGGATCTACAAAAATTTACGAAAACAGCATATGTTCTTACAAATACACATTGAACTCTCATTATGTACTGAGATAGAGCAGTGAATAGAACCAGATTCCAGTCTGGGAGGTGCTCAAAACTTGGTATTAATGTTTTCCAACTGAAATATGACCAAACATTTGGAATCATTAATAAAACAGTAACCTATGCAATATTTTTGTTAAAAAGTAAAAATGCATATTAAATGCTTTGAGATCTGAATATTTGAATTCCAAAAGTTTTGAACTACTTTGATGAATATGTAAATACATTGTAGTCAATTTTTTCTGACAGAACTTTATGATTCTTATTTTATTTTCTGAAACATATAGGTCCAATTAGTGATAAATATAATAGTTGTTTGTACTTAAGATATGTAAATTGGAGAGTCAAAGAAATTACCGAGACTATTTAGAAGAAAAATGTTGTCAAGGAAACTCTGATGTTTTCTTATTAAGTCTCAAAGGTCCATTACTCATATTCATAGAATAATTACATAATTCTCTTTTGCTTTATGCCTATGGACAAAATCAGTGAGAAAATGTTGAGAAGGCAGAGGTAAATGTTTCAATTTTCCTAATGTAAATAGTTACTTTTTTCATAACCTCAGTATTATTCTTCAACACTATGCCAATAATTTACCATAATAAGCATACTATAAAAACAGTTCACATGAACATTGGTTTCTGAAGTTAAAAATGCAGAGCCAAGATTAAGAAGGAAGGAACTGACCAAAATTTGCATGAAAATTTTATGTGGTTCTCAAATTGTGTATGTGAACATAAAACTGGCTTTCAATTAATATATTTTTAGAATATTATATGTGATAAATATTGCTGAAAATATTAGCTTTGTGTACTCCAAATAGTCTCTAATTATTTAAAATTGAACCTCAACTCAGGGTTTCTCAAATTGGGATTTTCGAATCTTCAACTTGGCCAAATGACTGAGTTCCATGTCAGACCTTCTGAATCAGAATCTTCACAGCTGTACAAAATCCTGCAATCTACATTTGCAATAAACTGTCCAGATGAGTCTAATACATACTAAAGTTTAGTATCCCTCTTGTAACCTCATCATGTCTTAAGACACTTAATTTGCTATTGTTTGAAACTGTCTTCTGCCTTATATATAATTTACATTGTTTTATTACTTTTTAAAAAATGTTAACTTCAGTTTAGGCAAATGAAAAACATCAAAGAAAATATGCATTATTGAAGGTTCTTTAAATCTTAAAGGATAGTTCAAAAGATGTGAAAAATGGCTGCCTAACCTCATCCATATTTTCCCAAGGTTGACTAATTCTAATAATTCAATTGGCAAGTATGGTTTTGTAAACCAATACTAGAATTATGCTCTTAAAACATGGAACTATTTTCTTTGACTTGTATAATAAAAGGGAAAGGGGTTTTAATATATACACTTGACTAGAGTGATTATACTTATAAATCGTTTGTTTTTTTTAGTCAATTACATTCCTTTGTAACACAAATGAATCTTGGGGTTCCACATAGCACAATTTCTACAGAGAATCTTTTTTTTTTTTAAGTGACCAGCCCAGCCCTAACTGGTTTGGCTCCGTGGATAGAGTGTCAGCCTGTGAACTGAAGGGTCCAGATTTGATTCTGGTCAAGGGCATGTACCTTGGTTGTGGGCACATCCCCAGAAGGGGTATTCAGGAGGCAACTGATTGATGTTTCTAAGTCTCCGTCTATCCCTCTCCCATCCTCTCTGTAAAAAATCAATAAAATATATTTTTAAAAATGTGATCAGCCCACAAATACAATTAAAAATTAATTCCAAGTACAGGTCTTTTACCTCCTCAATTAAGTTTATTCCTAGGTATCTTAATTTTTTTAGTGTAATGGTAAATGAGATTTTTTGTTTGTTTGTTTGTTTCTCTTTCTGGAGTTCATTATTGGTGTATAAAAAAGCCATAGATTTCTGGGTGTTAATTTAGTATGTTGCCACATTGCCAAATTCATTTATTAAACCGAATAGTTTCTGATGGAGTCTTTAGAGTTTTTTTATGTACAATATCATGTCAATTGAAAATACTGCCAGTTTTACTTCTTTTCAAATTTGGATGCCTTTTATTTTTTCTTCTTGTCTGATCGCTATGACTGGCACTTTCAGTACTATGATGAAAAGAGTGGTGAAAGTGGGCATCCCTGTCTTGTTCCTGTTCTTAGGGGGAAATGGATTTAGTTTTTGCCCATTGAGTATGGTGTTGGCCAAATGTTTGTCATATAAGGCTTTTATTATGTTGAGGTATGATCCCTCTATTCACACTTTGCTGAGAGTTTTTATCAAGAAAGGGTTTTGTATTCTGTTAAATGCTTTTTATGCATCAATTGACATGATTATGTGTTTTTTATCTCTCAATTTGTTTATGTGATGTATCATGTTTATTGATTTTTAGATATTGTGCCATCCTTGCATCCCTGGAATAAATCCCTCGTGGTCATGGTGTATAATCTTTCTAATGCAGTGGTTCTCAACCTTTCTAATGTCACGACACTTTAATACAGTTCCTCATGGTGTGGTGACCCCAACCATAAAATTATTTTTGTTGCTACTTCATAACTATAATTTTGCTACTGTTAATGAATCATAATGTAAATATCGGTGTTTTCCGATGGTCTTAAGCTCTACATCAGCAGTTCTCAACCTGTGGGTCACAACCCAGAGGTTGAGAACTGCTAGCTGGGTCACTTAAGACCATTGGAAAACACAGATATGTACATTACGATTCATAACAATAGCAAAATTATAGTTATGAAATAGCAACAAAAATAATTTTACAGTTGGGGGTCACCACACCATGAGGAACTGTATTAAAGGGTCACGGCATTAGAAAGGTTGAGAACCACTGTTCTAATGCAATGCTAGAACCAATTTGCTAGAATTGTGTTGAGGATTTTAGCATTTATGTTCATCAAGGATATTGGCATGTAATTCTCTTTTTTTTTGTAGTGTCTTATCTGGTTTTGGGATTATGTTAATGCTGGCTTCATAGAAAGAGTTTGGAAGTATGACTTCCTCTTGAATTTTTTTGAATAGTCTTAGGAGGATCAATTTTACTTCTTTGAATGTTTGGTAAAACTCTCCTGTGAAGCCTTCTGGCCCAGGGCTTTTGTTTGCTGGAAGTTTTTTGATGACTACTTCAATTGCTCCTTAGTTATCAGCCTATACAGATTTTTTTATTATTCCTGATTGAGTTTTGGAAGATTGTATTTTTCTAGGAATATCTCCATTTCTTTTAGGTTAACCATTTTTTTTGGGGGGGGAATAGAGTTGATCATAGTATTGTTTTACAATCATTTGTATTTCTGTGGGGTTTGTTATTATTTTGCCTCTTTAATTTCTGATTTTGTTTATTTGGATCCTCTCTCTTTGCTTCTTGGTGAGCCTGGCTAGAAGTTCATTGGTCTTCTTTATCCTTTCAGAGAACCAGCTCTTGGTTTTATTAGATCTTATTTATTTATTTGGTCTCTATATCACTTATTTCTGCTCTGATCTTTATTATTTCCTTCCTTCTGTTCACTTTGAGGAAACATAAATAAATGGAAGAATATACCGTGTTCATGGATTGGTAGAATCAACATCATTAAAATGTCCACACTACCAAAAGCAATCTATAGATTTAATGCAATCTCCATTAAAATATCAAGGATATATTTCTAAGACATAGAACAAATTTTCCAAAAATTCATATGGAATAAAAAAAGACCTTGAATATCCTCAGCAAGCTTGAGAAAGAAGAACAAAATTAGAGGGATCACAATATCAGATATCAAGCTATACTACAAAGCCACTGTTCTCAAAATTGTCTGGTGCTGGCACAAGAACAGACATATAGACCAATGCAACAGAACAGAGAACATACAATGGAGTCAAGATATGTCTCTTCAATAAGTGGTGTTGGGAAAATTGGACAGATACATGCAAAAAAATAAAACTAGACCACCAACTTACAGCATATACCCAAATAAAATCAAAATGGATAAAGGACTTAAACATAAGATAGGAAACCATAAAAATTTTAGAAGAATCCATAGGCAGCAAAATAGCAGATATATATCATTATATATCTTTACCGATACAGCTCCTAGGACAATGGAGACTAAGGAGAAAATAAACAAATGGGACTACATCAAAATAAAAAGCTTCTGCACAGCAAAATAACCTACCAACAAAACAAGAAAGCCCACTGCATGGGAGAACATATTTGCCATAGTTACATCCAATAAAGTCCTAATCTCCAAATTTTATAGAGAAATTATATAGCTTAACAAATGGAAGGGAAACAATCCAATAAAAATTGGGTAAAGTACCTAAATAGACACTTTTTGAAAGAAGACATACAGAAGGCCAAGAGACATATGAAAACATGCTCAAAGTCACTAATCATCCAAGAGATGCAAATAAAAACGACAATGAATTACCATATCACACCTGTCAGAATGGCTATCATCAACAAATTAACAAAAACAAATGCTGGTGAGGATGTGGAGAAAAAGGAACCCTCATGCATTGCTTGTGGGAATGTAGACTGGTGCAGCCACTGTGGAAAGCAGTATGGAATTTCCTCAAAAAAATAAAAATGAACTACATTTGACCCAGTAATCCCACTTGTAGGACTATATCCCAAGAAATCAGAAACACCATTCAGAAAGGATATATGCGCTCTTATGTTCATAGCAGCACAATTTACAATAGCTAAGATTTGGAAACAGCTCATCAGCAGATGAGTGGGTTAAAAAACAGTAGTACATCTACACAGTGCTATGCTGCTATAAAAGAGGAAGAATTCTTACCATTTACAACAGCATGGATGGGCATGGAGAGCATTATGCTAAGCGAAATAAGCCAGTTGGAGAAAGATAAATATCACATGATCTCACTCCTTTTTGGAATATAATGATCAATATAAACAGATGAAGAAAAATAGATCTAGAGAAAGAGAAGTATCAAACAGGCCATCAAACTTCAGAGGGAAGGCAGGGTACGGTAGGGGTGAGGGATAAGAGGTCAACCAAAAGACTTGCATGCATGTATATAAGCATAATCAATGGACATAGACACTAGAGGGGTGAGGGCATGTGCTGGGGAATGGGGGTGACTGGGGAGAGGTCAATGGAGAAAAAGAAGACATATATAATACTATATGTAATACTTTAAACAACAAAGAATCTAAAACAAACAAACAAACAAATAAATAAATCACACTAAAAACTGTGACTCATTAGTGACTCACAGAGTTAATTTAGTAGGTTAAAATCAACCTCTATGATAATAAAAGCATAATATGCTAATTAGACTGGACAGCTGAATGACCTTCTGGATGTCATTCCAGAAGTCCTTCCAGACAAAGCTTTTGTGGCAGGAGCCAAAGAAGAGGTTGTTGGGGGCAATCAGACAGGCAGGCAACCAGTTAGGGATGATCAGGCTGGCATGCAGAGTGGTTAGGGGCAATCAGGGAGGCAGGCAGAATAGTTAGGGGCGATGAAGCAGGTAGGCAGGTGAGTAGCTAGGAGCCAGGATGTCCCAGATTGGGAGAGGGATGTTATGGATTCCAAGAGGGCACAGGCTGGGCTGAGGGAACCCCCCTACTCTGAGTGCACGAATTTCATGTACTGGGCCTCTAGTCTATAATAATAAAAGGGTAATATGTTAATTAAACTGGACATCCTTCCTGATGAAGCTGGGGCCAGAGGGAAGCCAGCCCTGGTCCCAGATGCCTGTGGATAGCCAGAAGGAAACAGCCTGAGTCCCTGATGCCTGCCCCTACTGGCGGTTAGAGGAGGGAAGCCCAGGTCCTGGGTGTTGGAGGGAAGCTAGTGCTGGCAGCTAGAGGAAGGAAGGCCTACTCTTGCACAAATTTTTGTACATCAGACCTCTAGTTTTAAAATAAAATAAGAGTAGTTTGCCTTTTTAAAAAAATGAATTCCAATGTCTACCTACCTCCTTCATAGCAGATCGAAGGGGTTCCCTTAATTAGGTTTCTGAAAAGTCCTTCCTAAATTCTCCAGTTTTCCTTTTATCCTAAAGCTGTTATTTAATATCCCACATCATAAATACTAAATTCCCTTTCCACCTTCACCCTCTCTATTATCTAGATACATGTCCTGTGCTCCCTCCTTTTCTTTCCCCTTACATCTCACTAATGTCTTGATTTTGTAGGTCAGATCTGAGAACCAGATTGACAGATGCTCTCTGTTACTCACTTCTAATGTGAATAATTAGGAACTGGCTGAAAATATGATTGTACACATGGAAGGTCTGATGGTGATTTGAGATTTTAAAATTCCATTGCCATCAAGATGTCCTTAATGTTACTTTTATAAAAGAAAAAAAAAAACTTTAGCTGTGGGAGTTCTAGGAAATAATTTATTTTTTTATTTTTTTAATTTTGGAACCTAAGTAATATAAATTTTTGTGGACTATAATTTTAATATCTACTATGAAATGTGATTATATAATTAAAAATGGAATGCTCCATGATGCATATTCATTGCTGATTCCAGACCACAGCAAAAATATTTTCATGTTAATGTTGGTAAATGTGACCTAAGCATTATAGAACCATATATGGACCTGAGATTTTTGCTACAGGGAAATTTTTATTATATGCTTTTCCTTCAATTTACTTTAATAACACTTAACAATAATACATTTCATTTATGTACACCTTTTATCCAGTGATCCCAATATTCAATATAAACATTAATTCTTAAAATTCTCTAGAACAGAGGTTCTCAACCTGTGGGTCGTGACCTGTTTTCTGATGGTCTTAGGCTCTACAGCAATGACCCACAGGTTGAGAACCACTAGCAGAGTTGCCTCCTGCTCTTTTTTGCTTCATGATCATTGTCATTTTTGTTGGGATTTATTTATCTTCTATAATTGAAACTTTGTAGCTTTGAGCTGAGGCCAGGGCTGGCCAGGGCATGTGGGAATCTTGGCTTCCTTCATTACCAGGGCAACCCAAGCCTCCTGCTTGTTCCAGCTCTGTGGCAGGCTGCCATCTTGTTTGGTTTAATTTGCATACTCATTCCTGATTGGTTGGTGGGTGTGGCTTGACATAGCACAGTGATGGTTAATTTGCATGTTTCTCTTTTATTAGTGTAGATATACAAATATATTTTTACATTACGTTATTACTAGGAGTATGTGTGCATTTTTCAGCTAATATTACATTTAAGGCATTTCCAAATGTAAAATACTTTTGTTTTTTTAATGACTGTATAATGAATACTAATGGATACACAATTATTTAATTATTTATATACTTTTGGATATTTAGGTTATTTCAGGTTTCCAAGATTATTAGTAATCTAGTAAACACCATTGTTATACAAACCACCTTTCTCTTCCCCTCTGTTTCCTTAGAGTAGATTTTAGAAGTGAAATTATTGTGACAAATGGCATTCAAATAACCTCAGCTATTTATATGTATTAAAAAATTAGTTTCCCAAAGGGCTTTGTGTTTTAGTTAATTATTTGTTGTCTTTTATTTATAAAGTTAACACATTTTAAAACTTCTGGTAAATAATTTGAAACTAAAGAAAAAGAAAATAATATCACACTGATTAAGAGTTTTAGAGTTAGTCATTCCCAGATTTGAATTTCCTTGTGTGATTTGAGGCAAATTTTAATTTCTAAGTCTAAATTGGGAGTTATAATCCCTATTTTATAGAGTTGCTATAAGCTTTAAGTAAAATGAGATATATAAAATAATTAAAACAATTTTCTGGAAATTTCTCACTGTCTCATTTATTCTCATGGCTTTAGAATGTGTTTTTTTTTTTTACAATGAAATACTATGCAGAATTTAAAAGTAAGGGTCTTGTACCCTTTGAGACACACAAAGGAACCTGGAGAGTATTATGCTAAGCAAAATAAGCCAGTTAGAGAAAGACAAATATCACATGATCTCATTCATATGTGCAACCTAATGAACAAAAAAAACTGTAGAACATAATGATCCAAGACATAGAAGTATGGAACAGACTGTGAATCTCAGAGGGAAGGCAGGGGTGGGTGCATGGATGCAAAGAGATTAACCAAAGAATTTGTATACAGATATGGTTAATCCACAGGCAATAGTGTGGAGAAAGCCTAGGGAACAGGTGAGAAAAGGGTGGAGGGGTCAATCAGAGAAAGAAAGGGGATATCTGTAATACTTTCAACAATAAAAATAAATTTTAAAGAAGATTTCATACCATTATCTACAAGGTTATACATGCTCTGGCCCTTCTGCACCCCTCTGAACACATCTCTTTTCCTTTTCCCTATACTTGTATATTCACTCACTAGCTCTGCATTATTGCTGCCTGTTTCATTTCTTGGAAACTTCCTCACTCTTTAGGCTTCAAGGACTTTGGTAAGTTATTTCTTCTGTAAGCTCCCTTGCCCCCTAATTATTTGTATGTTGGGTTCCTTCATAATTCAAAGTCTTATCTTAAATCTTATATTAAGTGCAGCCTTCCCTGAATACTCTACCTGGAGCTATCTTTGCATAGTACCATGTTCTTTTTCCCATGAGTGCACATGAGTGTGTAAGTATATCTTCAGTTGTTTATTGAATGTCTCTCAAAATAGCCTACAACTTTCATGAAGGCAGCATGGATTGTGGCTGCTTAGTTCCCCATGGAATATCCTAAAGCATGTTATATCCTAAAATCGTGTTACGTATTGCCTAAAACTGCATGAAGAGGGCACTTAAACAGGTGAAAATGGATAGAGACTTAATAGATAAGAGCTGCTACATTTTATAATTTATTATTAGTAGTAAAACTATAAGATTATGATATAATTTATAGTTGTTACAGTGGGGTTGAATGATGGCCCCTAAAGAAGTATGTCTATGTCCTAATTCCCAGAACCTGTGCATGTGACTTTCTTTGGAAAAAGGGCCTCTGCTGGTGGAATTAAGTCTCTCAAGATGAGATTATTCCAGTTTATCTGGATGGGCTCTACATCCAATGGCAAGTGTTCTTATAAGAGACTGAAGAGGAGAAGACACAGACATACAGAAGACTTGTGAAAATGGAGGCAGAGGTTGAAGTGATGCAGTCGTAAGGAATGCTGGTAGCCACCAGAAGCGTGAAAAGACAAGGAGGGATTCTCCCCAGAGCCTCCAGAAGGAGTGTGGCTATGACACCTTGAGTGTGGACTTCTGACCTCTGAAACTGCGAGAGAATAAATTTCTGTTGTTTTAAATCATTCAGTTCCTGGTAACTTGTTATGAAGGTCCCAGGAAACTAATATAGCAGTGAAGAATCTGGTCCTAAGACATTAAAACTTTCTACCTTCTGAAAGTCTAGCATTTTGAAATTTTCAGCAATCTTTTTGTATAAATGTATTCATATCATTGAAAAATTATGTGTGTAAAATCCTAACATAACTAATTCTTGTTATAGACCACTGTATTGTGATACTCATTATCAACACCATTCACACACTTACTTGCTGAGATAAAGGCAGGTTGCATTTTTCTTTATATTTTTATATCAGTGATTCCTACTCTTGGAGATTTTTCTTCCCTAAAATAAATGCATCAATTATCGATATGAAATGGGTTCCACTTTTCACTGTGTATAAGGGGAACTTTAAATGGATTTTGCATTAAGTTGTAATGAAACAATATTTTTAATTATTTAAGATAAGAATATGAGGTTAGTATTTTTTGCTAATAATACAAGTGAGAAAAATGGAGGCTCACAGAAACAAAATAACCTTCAAAATCCATAGCAGTAGTAGGACTTGGATATGGGCCTAACTATTCTGTATTCTTAACCAAGATGCCATAACCCATGTGATAGATGCTGCTATATTCCTTCTATCAGTTCTGGAAAGTGACTTGAAAAACCCATTCATTTTAATTGGCTAGAAATTTAATGTAATAGTTCCTCTAAGGAGACATTTTGTTTTGAACAAGTGTCTGGGCATAAAGCACTAATGGTAGAACTTCTAATAGGGAATGTAATTTTGGGGCCATTCCTCTTGAATTAAAGCCATTTTAAGATATGAAGTTGCTTACTGTGCCCACACATTAGGTTGACCTCAAATCTGTAGGACATAGTTCACTTGAAATAGATGGAAAATTGAAATCGGATTCAGTGATGTAGACTAACTGTACAGTTTTATTCAATAGCTATTAGCTATTTACTAATTAGCATTATATATATATATATATATATATATATATATATATATATATATATATTAGTACAGAACATTGTCTGTTTCTCTACAGGGAAGGAACTTAGAGAAATTATGCCTACTGTGTAATGTGAGCTGCCAAAGACCCTCACATGATCTGTGGCTGCATTGATCAATGCTGAGCAGCTCAAAGATGAGAGTGTGAGTCTTTTACCCTTCCAGCCATTGAATTCTCTTCATCAGTGTATTCTTCTAATGGTTAGAGCAATAACCTTACCATGCCAATAGGAAAAATCTTAAAAGAAAACTTTAGATTTGTGTTCAAATTCTCACTTTGTTACTTACTGTGAAACTTGAACAAGTTAAACAACTTCTTTGAATTTATTTCTTTATCTTTAGCACACCGATGAAAAATTATTTAAACAAAAACAACACACACATAGTGCATCACCTAGCACATATTTATGTTCACAATTCATGTTACTTTCATTCTTTAAATCATTCAACAAATATTTTTTTGAAAACCTGCTATGTGCCATTCAGAAAGAAAAGATTGACTAATTGATGATGTTGGAGGATGTGGAAATCTGATAAAAAAAAAACTTTTGGAGGTACTCATCCTTCCTTTTTCTATCTCCAACCACCCAGCTAAGGGGTAATTGATAGTTTCAGTAGAAGACAAGCCTGGTGGACTGCCATCAGCAACCCAGAGCCCCCACTCTCTGCCAAGCCACCAGTGGGCAATGCTTTAGTGGTGTCTCTAGAGGATGGCCTGTAGCTAATATGGGTGCTCAACATTACTTAGTCAGTAATGCTTTTTGACAGCTGTCAATTCTTAGGGGAGCCTAAATAAACATGGAATTCTAAATTATGTAGGATCACAAATAGGGCTGTAAAGTACACTGGAAGATGTTGGTTGGCTTTATGTTCTAATAGCATTTTTGCCTTAATGTTCTTCTTTGGTTAATGTGTTGGCTAGCTATAATTCTAACCCTCTATTTTGAGTAAATCATGTGATTATATCTTCTTTAGTTACATACATAACTTGGCCAAAACAAAAATATTTACATAAAATTACTAAAATTGCTCTCTGACAAGAGGAAACTCAAAATATAGAAAACCCAAATAGGTATTTATTACTAGCAGGTATAGAGTTGGCTTGTCAAGAATATCCATTGAAATGGGTAAATATTTATGAAAAAAGAACCAAGAAGGAAGTCCTCTGGGAGCTTCCAACATAATATTGGCACAAGGAGAGTCCTATAAACATATATGCGTAGCCAATGATAACTTTTTCAAGGGTAATGAGTGTTGTTAGAATGATAGGATAAAGGCACTATGAATCTTGGAAGGCTTCATGGAAAATGTGAGTTTTGAATAAGGTTTTAAATGTTTTGAAGGCAGAAATCTTGGCAGAAAGATTGTTTTTGGGCAACACAGGCAAGGAGAATGTCCTAGGCAATCTCTTCTTCTTGTTTTACACCCTTTCTACATTTCTAGGCCACATCATGACTTCAAACATTTTTTATATGTTGACTATTTCCAAATTTGTATATTCAACCCAGTAGATCCAATTGCCTACTTTTATATTAACTTGGCTTCTCCAGAGGATTCCTAAATGTAATCTATTTAAAACAAAACTCTTCAATATCCTCTCTTCTGCTCCTCTTCCATACTGCCTCTCTCCATATAAGACATTACCACTCATCCTCTTTTTTAAAGATCAATGTATATAATTGATTTCAGAAAGGAAGGAAAAGGAAGAGAAAGAGATAGAAACATCATTAATGAGGGAGAATCGTTGATCAGTTGCCTCCTGTACACCTCCTACTGGGGATCAAGCCCACAACCTAGGCATGTGCCCCAACCAGAAATCGAACCGTGACCTCTTGGTTCATAGGTTGATGCTCAAACACTGAATTACACCAGCCAGATCATCTATCCTCTTAAAAAAGACATTTGTGAATCATTCTTTTCAGAACTACAACTCACTCTTATTTCCAATCAGTGGGTACATCCTGTCAATTTTACTGTAGGAAACTTCTGTTATCTATTTACCCTTCACCCTCACAACCATGTTCTAGTCCAAAACCTACAAGAACCTGCAGGTTTGTCTTTATGTAATCACTCCTGGGCTGTTTAGTTCATTTGTTTTTACCTTTTGCCTAAAGTGACGTACAAATGCAAGTCTGTTCATATTACTACTCTGTGTAAAACTCTTTACTATCTTTCCATTAATGCAAGGTCAATCTAAACTTCTTACCATGGACTTATATGGTTGCTTCACATGATGGCTCCACCCACCTCTTCATCCTCATTTAGTGCCATACTTCATCTCTCTCTCTCTATTTCAGTTACACTGACTCCTTCCAGTGTCATAGAAAAGCATCATCTTTTTCTTCTGTAATCTTTTGCTAATGTTCTTTCCTCTATTTGGAGAAACATTTGGAAGCATTCATTCATTCAGAAATAGATACTTACAGACCATAACAAGGGTGATGAAAGAAAAGTACAGGGTACAATAAGGGGTCCTTATTAGAATAGAGACTGGAGGAAGCTGCTGATCAAGCATTGACTAGTGCAGTGGTCAGCAAACTGCAGCTCTCGAGCCATATGCCACTCTTTGGCCCCTTGAATGTGTCTCTTCTACAAAATACCATGGCCTGGGCAAGTCTATTTCGAAGAAATGGCATTGGAAAAAGTTTAAGTTTTAAACATTTGGCTCTCAAAAGAAATTTTAATCATTGTACTATTGATATTTGGCTCTGTTGACTAATGAGTTTGCCCACCACTGGCCTAGTGTAAAAAACATCCCAGAAAATGAGAAAGAATGTTTAAAGGTTCTGAGGAAGAAGGACATGTCAAGTTAGGATGTCTGAAAGGAAGAAAACAGATAGGGCATGTAAAGGTAAATGGCATGAATTGAGGCTGGAGAAATAGGTGGGGCCCAGGCAATGAAGGGAGTTGTGTGGAAAGTATTAGGTATGAGGACATAGCAGTTGTGTCTGTGTCCTAGGTAGAAGGGATCAGGAGAATCTGGAAATACAGGCATTGGTTTGTAGATTTCCAGTATTAATGCTAGTGGTTGTGATTTAGCTGTGGGAACAAAGAAGTAGAGATGTGAACATATGAACCTCAAATTAGAAAAGATGAATATGTAAAAGTGGTGCTGAAACCTGGAGACAGGTGAGAAGGAGGGGCTGAAGAGGACACTCCATAGCTACATTGCTATATGCCCAGATGGGTAACGGTGCCCCTTGACCATTGTAGACAACTTGAAATGGGGCAATGGTTTGAGGGAAAGAACTATGAGTTCAGTTTTGTCATAATTAGTGTTAGATTTTGGCAGGTCACCAAGCAGAGTTATTTTTTAGACAGCACAAAATATGACATTAGAAAAAGGATCAAGGGTTAAGACCCAAGATATTGATCTGAGAGCCATCTGTGGTCATGGAGTAGTACTTATTTTTATGTTGCTTTGCAGTAAACAAAACAGTGTGACAATATAGAATTTATTAGACCAGGTCAGCTAGGTTCTTGGATTTTCATTACCAGTGCTTAGCTGCATCAGCATGGCAAGAAGTATGAACAGTGGTACTTGGTAATACATAGGGAAGGCTGATGAAACAAGAGGTGAAAGAGAATGATAAATACATACAAGCCTACTGTCTACTGCCAGGATCAGCTTTACGAAAAAATTAAAGAAAAAATCAGGTTCTCACCAACATATATAAAAGCCATTAACAGAAAAGGAGGAAAGGCAGTATCTGAAGAGAACAGCACATGTACTACAAAGTATGGATGGGAAGAATGGGGTAATAATCAGCCATTGAGTCCTGATAATGTGTTGATTTTATAAATGGTGTGTGTGTGTGTGTGTGTGTGTGTGTGTGTGTGTCTGTGTGTGTGTGTGTTTGAACAATAGAGGCAAGTGCCTCTTCTTTTTTTAGTTCCTTTTTGAGTAAGAATCTTCAATGGCATTTGTTAGCTTGATAATCTTGAGCAAGTCACTTAAACTTTTTGTATTTAAGCTTCCTCAACTTTAAATTAGAGAACAAAATAATGGTCTAAATAACTCTGAGTTTTAAGTGGGCCAATTTATGAGAAAGTGACCAGTGCCGTATCTGCCCCAATACATCCCTCCAAGTTCCCACAGGTCATCAAGGGACTGAGAATCATTGCAATTTCTATTTACTGCTCTTGCTGACTACTGCTGTTGGAGGTCTTACACTATTTCACATGGCCTCTTCATTTAGGAGGAAATCCAATGCCATCTGCTTGAAAACTTCATAGATATATTTTCACAAAAGAGATTATTGCTACAATTTTTTGAATTTATGAGTATTTCACTGATACAGCAATGAGCATCAGTGTCCTTGATAATTCTTTCATCTCTAGGTTACCCAGAATAAGACTGCATCTGTAAACTCATTGTAATTTGCAGAGCTGTACATACCTTTGAAAAATGATTTGTATTTCTCATGGCTAGCTTTTAAATGACTGAGCTGTACAAGGACAAGACAACCACGTTAGGCTTTAAAGAGGCACCTGACAGACAGATATCACACATCCGTTTTGATAGTCACTGGGACACTAGGAAGAGGTCTAATTCTACTGATCACAAATACATTTCACAAGGACCTCCACTTGAATTTTTTTTTCATGTCCCTTATAAAGTCTATGAAAATACATTTTGTTTGGAATTTTGCTTTCTTGATGGGGAAAAAATAAGTAAAAAATAGATCTTTGATCTTTTTTAAAAGAAGAGCATGAATTGAATTTCAAAAGCACTTATAAACATAATAACAATGCAAACAGAGAGATAATGTTATAAGGATTGCTAAGAATGGATACTCACTTATTTCTGACTACAGTTGAAAGATGCCAACTAATAATCCCCAAATGGCCTTGCCAGAACAAGTTGTTGTTTTTTTTTTCCTTCTCTTTTCTTTATGGGAACATTGAGAGTTTCTACATTAGGATACATTTGATTTTTTTTTTCACTTGAGATCAGGGCAAAACAATTTGCAAATGACAAAATTAACATATTTGAATGATCAGAACACATGTAGAATTTATGTAGGAGCTACTGGAGTATTAGTTCTTACTGGGGGTGAAAAAAGTGTTTGAGGTCCCGTGTTGTGTCTGGCCAGTACCTGACCTAGGGAGCTAGAATTGGGAATGAAAGAAAGTCTTAAATTCTATCTATCTACAAATAACTACCTGTTAATTGCCTATTGTGTTTACCCACTTCTTTATAGAAATCTCAGGCTGCAGATTTTGGCTTCTCACATATTCTCTTTGAGGCAGTCCCTCATTAGGATTTCACTCTGCATTCTTTTTGCATGATAATGATGAAAGGATAATGACAATTAGTAATAATTAATTGCCACTTTTAAAACAAACAAATCTTTGTCTTAAATGTATTTTTTTTCAGCAATAAATTCTAACAGTTTTATCTGAAAAGTATGAATCCTTCACTATTGTCCCACTTTCCAACTGATAACTTGGGGCTTAATAATTAGCAGCAATAGCCATATCAAAAATATCATAAAAACACAAAAAGAACACCCACATAAAAAGGTCTTTATTATTAATTTATAGTTTTTAGTTAATTAAAAGTCATTTTGTCCCTAAAAATACTTTTCGCCAGTTCTATTTTCCCATTGTCTTTTGAAAAATATGTTTTCTTGTTGCTAAGTAATTTCTTTAAAATGAAGCATAAAGCATATGCTATTATCATTACTTGCTCTGACGGTGATCTCCTAATTTTAAAAAATTCAAATTCAGCTTCAATATTTCAATGGTATTATGCTTTGTTAAAATTTCATTTCTGGAAAAACTCACTCATCTGTAACAGTTTAAACACGAACCCTTTACCCATATACTATGTTAGCTGAGTAAAAATAAATTTTTTTTAGGTTTTTTTTTTCCAATACATCTTATGAAATCATAAGAGAATTCTGCAATTTATATAGTGAAATTTAGCTGCCATTTGCTTGGACTGTGACATATGACTATAATTTGTAACTTTCCTTCAAACACTTGGTTATTTGTTATCTGAATATCTGAGTTTCAGAAATATAAATCAGTATGAGCAGCAGAAAAAGTAAAAAGGTATTTTGTCATTCTCAGGGGTATGGTGTGCTACCATCCTTAGAAATATGGGCTGGGAAACACATTTAGGTACAAAATTTGTATTCTGCTTATCTTAGTGATTTACATGACTCGGTGTGACTTGCATCTTCATTTGATTTTAACATCTTTTTATTTGTATGTTATTCATTTTGTATGGCTGACTGTTTCCAATTGTCTTTGAAACTTTATCAAAATCGCAATCGTATTCTCTAAGTGAATTTTAAAGAAAATATATATTAAAGACATATGGGTCTTATAAGTAGGAAGTTGCTTCTTTTAAACAAATATTTATTAAGTAACTGCCAAGTGTCACTTACTATATTGGGTACTAGGGCCACAGATTTAAACAAAACAGTCATGTTCCTATCTCAGAGAACAAACAGTTTAGTGGAGGTTACAGAGAAGCAAGCAGGCAATTACAAACATGATGTGGTAAGAAATAGGTGACAGCATTGAGGCACATAGGATGGGGTATTTGCCCGATAATTGGTAAGTAAGGGAGGACTTCCAGGAGAAAGTGACTCCAACTTGATACTTGAAGAATAAGTAGAAATTAGCCAGCCAAAGGAGTTTGGGTTTGGATGAAGATAATGGATGGGAAGACCATATTTTACCAGAAGGAATAGCTTTGTTATATGAAAGACTAAAGTCAACAGAGAACATTAGTCTCTGAAAGATTAAAATATTTTAATGGAGGTGAAACTCTAGAAACATAGTTAAGAGATATTTCAGGAGTAATGTTTAATAGGAATGGTAATTATTAATTAGATGTGAGCCTGGAATAGGTAAAAATGAAGGGTGATGCCTAATTTATGATATAAGCAAATGGATAGTTGAAGAAAAGTAGGTTGAGTGGGAACTGGGTAGGCAAAATTTGTTTGAACATGATGAATATTAGCAACATTGAAGAAACATAAAATAACTCTGGTATATTTAGGTAGAGATGGGTTAGATAGAAATAGAGTCTGGAAGAAAGATCTGGGCTGGGCTTACACTGCTGGAATTCCTTAGTGTATAGATGATATTTGAAGCCATGGGAATGGACTTGATAAAAAGTTTTGGAGGTCAATTTAATTCATTAGAAATTATGCCTGGATAATAATGTGTAAAAGAGTCAGTTCAGATGCTTCTAAAACAAATGAGGTCCATGTTTTGAGGGACTATGCCTTACTGAGTTAAAGTAAGTTGTCATCATAGAGCATGTAAGAACCACAGAGGTCCTCTGATGACTCCTGCTTAATGGTCCACATTTTATAGCCATATAATCTTTGCTTTGGCTTCTGTTTCAGAGGAAAACCATTCTCAAATATGGAGACATTAGCATGATTTGAATTAAAGTCTAAAGATCCTATTAGACAAGTCCATTATAGTGCCTGCCATACCAATAACTTCCTTCTAAGGGAAAGTGCCTTACCCACAGTGGGCTGTGGGAACCGCCCTGGGTGGCTGAGAGTCCCCTTCTCACAGACCTATCTGATTGGACCAGGGTGGTCCTAACCTTAACCGATCTCTAGGCTGGCCAGTGTGCTATGAAATGGTTTGGCATAAAAAACTGCCCAAACAGGCAAAATGGTGATTAGTTGGGTCAGATGTTCTAGCTTAGGAATTTGAACCAGGGCATCTGGGGAGGGAGTCAATTAATTGGTTTGGGGAGGGAGTATAAGTGAAAAAGAACCACAAGAAGAGGCTTTGCAGCAGCAAGAAAGATGAACATACTGAGGATATAAGTAAACTGAATGTATGAGTAAGCTGAAAAAGAAATAACAGAGAGCAGAGGGTAAGGTGACTAATTGATACCAGTGGAAGGAATAGATGCAGTCAGAAAGGAACTAAGTGACCACCCTAAAAGCAAGTGATCAACAAACCCCTGCTACTAAAGGGACTATAAGTTTAGTGGCCACTGGAACCATTTGGATTTTTCTCATTCCTGAATATTCTCATCTCTAAAAGTGTTCCATACTTCTCTTTTTTGTCCTTATAAGATCCCACTAAGGTAACCAGAGTGAGTATATATTTATTGGAAATGAATTGTTTTACTAATGATCTTTCAACCCAAAAATTTCTTCTGGGCTAGCCTGATATTACAATATGATGGAATATATTATTAAAAATGCATTCTTTTGGGCTAATAAATTTATATTTGGTAAATATGAATATTGTTGAGTGGTATAGATGCTCTTCAACACAAAGAACAATTATTGAACCTGTATTATTTATTGAACCTCTGGTGTGTGTACATGTGTGTGCATTGAGATGGAGGTTCAGGGGGATAGAGGTAGGAATTGCTGAGGAATACTGAATATGAATAAGACAAAACTCCCTTAGAAGTTTCAGAAGGGGTGTATTTAGAACTAGAAAGGATTTTAAACTCAAATGTCTACAGGAGTTGGGTAAGTAGAGTGTTTGGAGCAGTGGGTGGGAGCTGCAGTGAGCTGCAGAATGCACACACCATTTAGAAGGCTATTCACACCATGGTTTCTGGCCATTAGACCTACCTGATGCTTATACATCAAATGTTTCAAGAGAGTCTCAATTTTATGTAAAATACTCTAAATTTTAAATTTTGGTGTATACTTCATGTTAAAGCAAAACAAAATAAAAATCTTTGGAGCCAAACAAAAAAATCTGCAGGCTGCCTTTGAACCATAGGTTCACCAGTTTATGATCCCTAATCTAGACTAGTGGGTTTCAAAATGTTTAAAGATTCAGGATATGAGGGCAAACTGGCTGTGACATCTGTCACCCCATTGATTGCCAAGGCTGATTCGGCTTGTCTGGTTGGCTAGGCGGGTGTCCCCAACCTGCCTCACCAATCCATGTGTGTCCCTCCCAAAGATGCGTGCTTGGTCAAAGAAAACAACCTTCCCCCCAGAAAAGAGGACTGGTCTGTCAAGGGTATAAGAGTAGCCGCGATCCCCTGCTAGAACCTCCAAACAAGCTCTCAAAATGTTTAAAGGTTGAGAACCTTCCTGCAAAAGAATTTTCATTCCATGATAAATAGTACTACTAACCTCATTAGTTCATCGAGAAGATTAAATAAAATAACATCTGTACAGACTATAGTGCAGTCCCTGACACATAGTAGGTGTTCAATAAAGGCTAGCTATTTTTATAAGAGTATTTTGCCAGTCATTAACATCGTAACAAAATTTATTCCATGTGACAACTGCCATCTAGAAAACAGTCCTCAGGGATGGAACATGAGTTTTGATGAGGGCACCTTATGTGTGAGGCATGGGATCTTATGAAAAGGACAGGCAATGCTGGGTGGCTTTATCCTGGAGTTTCATTTTTTTCCCTCTCTGTAGCTCTGGTCTTTGCCATCCCTTAGATCTGAAGACTTTACAGGTTACTGGCAGGCTTCTGACACTCATACATATAAATAGCCTGTCATTATTACCTAAAGGGCTACAAAGATACCCAGAACCAGATTTGATAAGCTGATGAAGGAAGTAAATAATTAGGGATTAATTCTTCATAATAGGAACATTCGTAGATGTAACCTGCTTTGCGGGTCCATCTTCCTCCTTCCTCCATAATAACAGGTGTAGCCCTAAATACCCCTTGTCAAGCATTTGAGGAAGGAGCTGAAGTTGTTTAGGGGTCCAGTTTAGAAGCCTTTCTCAGCAAAAGCTGTCTCTGTTGGCAGTCTCCTCGAGATAATAACCAGTGTGGACACTTACCAAGTAATTCCTGAACACCTACCTTGCACCCAACTTTAGGTTGTTTTGGATAAAGATCTGGAGCCTGGTCAGCCCCACCCTACAGCAGCCTCCTTCTGCAACACAGGGTCCTTTACAAGGCAGGCACTTTAGGGGCATGGTCAAAGGAGAGATTGGAACTTCTTGGCAGAAGGAAACTTAAACACCATAAAAGGATTTTCTAAATATGTCCACAATCCAATATAACCTAGGTAATTTGATTTGTAGGAAATGGAGAGCAGAACATTACAACAGAGTGCTTATCTATAATTCATAGTTTAAGTACTGCACCAGGGAATCCATTGTATAGATAGAGCTATGAACACAAATTACAACCCCAGAAGAATGCATTTCTGGCTGAAACAGCCTTTCACGCCATCCTAATCTACCTACCCCTTGGTGCACATCACTTAGTTGCCCAGCAGATTTAAAGCTTTTTCAGGCTGCCTATGGCAAGCTCAAGAGTTACTCCTTTGGATGACAGATATCACTGACCCATTTTGCAGGAGAAACTCACACATATTCTCAGTCCAATTTTTCTCTAGTATTTTGGGCTTTGGTCAATCACAACATAATATTTGAGAACTTATTTATTTGCAATATTTGTGATCTACTGTTAGGACAAGTACATTTTCTCTTCAATGGAAATTATAGGGCCGCTTATGTTACTTGTGTCAATGAAGGCTCAAATTCAACTGGGCTAAAGGGGATGTGTTCCTTTGCAAAGACCCTGGGGAGATAAACAAATTTGTGAGGAGCAATAAAAACAATGGAGATAGGCAACCTTTGTTTTGAATGTGGACTTTAGAATTGCATATTCTTTTAGTATACAAGCCCATTTATCTTTGCTAAATTGTAAGATCTATAAAATATTTCCCGAGAGTAAGGGGAGAGGGCAATAGGTGCTATATATTTAACAAGAAAATAATTATGGTATCTTTATTCTCTTACTTTAAGCACTATTTTCAGAACAGTTGTCTCTCTTTCCTATAGGCCCTCTTACCCTCACATTCCACCCCAAAAAAGCTTTCTGTAGCTGTTATTTCAAACATTGATCACAGTCTCTTTTAGTTGTTCTTTTTACAGTTTATAATTGTCCATCATCATTTACTTCTGGTCTGTCTGGGAGACATTCAAAATCTAGCCACTGCTTTATTTTTAGTGGCAGAGCGTGTCTACTCTTCAGCTGTTAAGAATGCTGGTCCTGGCTGCGAATCTTGTTTGCTTTAAATTGCAATGCTTTCGACCCCATGTGTTTTAGTTTTTGGGAAACAGCTGTATTGGTAAGGCTTCTGGCTGAATTACTGGACAAAGCCTGCATTATAAAAATCCTCAACTTGTTTGCTCTTCACTTCAAAAAGACTGTGGGCTGCTAGCTTGTCATACTCATATTACCCACATGCCCGCTTAAGTTTTCAGCGGCAGGCATGAATCTCTTGGTCTCCACTTTTTTTTTTTTTAAATGGTTGGCCTATAGTTGTTTGGTTTGATACTGATCTGTCTAAGACAAACCATAAAGTGGCTGGCACAAGACAGCTGTCCCTCCCCCAACTCCTCCCCCAACCCCCATCAGCAAGGAGAGGGTTTTGGATGAAGGATTTTATTTTTTCCCCTAGTCAGCATCTTCAGAATAGAGCTGAAACTGGCATAGAAGACTTCTGTTGGCTTTGGAATGCTGATTGCTCAGTGCCTGAACTCAGAATGTGTGTGGGTACGGGTGAGTGTGTGTATGTGTCAGCATTGGGGGACCATGGAGCAGGAAAGCAGGACATAGTAGGAAACACAAAACAGGGTGCAGGTCATAAACAGTCCTATGTACCTGACATCGAGAGGAAGAGGAGGTTTCAGTTGGTTGGCTGTTCATGAAAGCACTGGAATTCTATCCATGTTAGGTAGCTGTTCAGTTGTTTAAATTGCCACCTTATCACCGCTGTCATTGCCCCTAAACAAATCCTTCTGTTTCTCCAATTTTTGAAATGCTTACTAGGCCTTCACTACCATTTCTGATGTTTTATTATCATCAAACCCAATCATGTTTCAACTTTTCTTATGATTTATTCTATCTTCAAAGAACTTCTGGGTATTTTAAGAGATTAGTCAATAAAGTTGAATTGATCTGCAATTGATTATTAGTGTTTATATTGGTTATGATGAATTCCATCCTCTGATGTTTAAGATAAATGATAGGTGACAAGAAACTTATCTTCCTTTAGGTTTTTATAGAGTCTGGCTCTGATGAGACAGTGCAGAGTGGAATAGCAGAACTCCAGAGTTAATTTTTGGAAGTGTTCTTAGCATCAAAACTTTGGCTTATGTAGTAGTGAAACTTATGCTTGAACTAAAATCAGAAAATATTTTTCTGAGCATTGTCAAGACTAGAGGTGCAAACACTCAGCCTTTTGACTGGATCTGGTTCACAGATGAGATTTGGTTTGGCCTGAACTTTTATACTCCATCAAATGACTGCCTTTTTTTCTCTCTCTTTCTTTCTCTTTCTTGCTCTTTCTTTCTCTTTCTTGCCCTTTCTTTCCTTTCCTTCCCCTTCCTTTCCTTTTCTTGCCCTTTCTTTCCTTTCCTTTCCTTTTGGTGGACTTACCTGACATAACTTAAAAACTTAAAAATAGGGAGAATTTTTCTTCTTGAATTCTAGTCCCTTGGGAAACTAAGGTGGGCAATACTGGGCTTTTATCTTACCAGCAAAACAACTGGATGGAGATTGATAACCACTGACCCTTTGAATTGGCTCCATAATGATAGTCACTGAGGCCAGCGTTAATTGCACTCATCCTATTTGTAATTTTGCTTTTTTAAAGGGATAATTAGAAACCTTTAACATTGTGCCCATGCCACTTTGCTTTCTTTTTCCATTATACTTACCTGCTTGGCTCCTAAAAATATTTGTATTTTTGGTGCCTGCCTTCATCTCTTTATAAGGCTTGTAAAGTACAGAGCAGAAAACAATGGTGTCTTATTAAGACATTGAGGCTCAAAAGTCTGTTGGATTTATTTTATATGGCTTCTTTCTATAAAATTCTGGGTTTGGAATGCTTGTGGTATCAGGAATAATGTCTAAGGCAGATGCAAAAGAGAGACTCTGTTATCTCTGTTAGATATAAGTGATTCAGGATGGCTTGATGTACTAGGGTGGGGAGGTGTCTGAGAGGTCACAGGACTGTGGAAAGCTTAAGTATAATGAACTGTGAATCCTTTGAAGAAAAATACAGCTCTTCATATCCTTCTCTGTACTAGATATTACAAAAGAAAACCCATGCTTGAATGTTACCTTCTTTTGAGACTGCATCAAATAAGAAAATGTGAGAGCCATTGTGCATTGTCTTGAGGCTCACTGGAGGGCAGACTTCCCAGATGAGTTTTATGTGTATATATGTGGGAAGAGCACCATAGATAGAAGAACCTGCTAAAAATTTATTCACTTTACTATGTGCCCTTAAATTTGGGGCAATCTATAATCATTTAGCTTCTTTGTGGAAAGAGGCACATCAAGAGGAAATCACATAAACTAATCTCTGAATGCTTGATAAATATTTCTATTATAGCATAGTAAGAAATTAGGAGAATTCCAGGACAGACAGAATAGGAAAACTAAGACAGATAGTTACACAGCAGTTTGCAGCCATGCAGTAAATCCTATCTTCTCTAAACCAAGGACATTTAAGAGTAAATGGTTTTTGGTTGTACTTTTCTTCCCCAACCAGAGGGTTAAATAGCTTAAATCACCTTACTCAGGGAGACAGATAATACAAATCCAATTAGTATCATTTGTCAACCACACCCAAGGATAGACAAATTAAGAGAATAAATCTCATTTTGGAATATCAGCATGAAGCTGATGAATATTCTATTGATCTGCCCTTAAGAACACCCTTAAATTGTTCAGCCTTTAAAACCCCTGAAAATTAAGGTCCCAGTGTACTCTCCCATCAGGGAGCATGATTGTGTTACTCCTTTCTTCCTCTCTTTCCTCCACAGGCATGTGTCCCCTAACCTCTAAGGCAGTGGTTGGCAAACTCATTAGTCAACAGAGCCAAATATCAACAGTACAATGATTGAAATTTCTTTTGAGAGCCGAAAACCAACTTCTGAGCATGGACCATGAAGTTTCAATCACACTGTAAGTGTGCGTCCACACATGGTATTTTGTGGAAGAGCCACACTCAAGAGACCAAAGAGCTGCATGTGGCTTATGAGCCACAGTTTGCCAACCACTGCTCTAAGGGATTCTGTGAGACTTGCAACGAGGGGAGTAATGGGTAGTGGCAGCTTGTCTGGGACTAACCTCCTGAACTTGTCTCCAATGCTCCCTTTTCTCTGACTTCCCAGTGAGCCAGAGCAGCCCAGCCTAGACTCTCCTATTGCTTTTTCTATGCCCTTCTTTATCTCACTGCTTTAAGTATATTGTGTTGAGGTCAATAAATTCTTGCCTGCTTTTCTACAGTTTGTCTCTTGGTTGAAAACTTTCCTTCAAGAAGACAAGAACTGAGGTCTTCTCATCTCACCAGTAACTTTTCTAGATGAATTTGTAGCCCAATGGTTATTTGTTTTTAATAAGGAAACCAGGGATGAAAAGTGATCAGTTCCTGGCATTTTAAACATTGGCTTCACAGGAAAACATTGCCATTTGAAATTATTAACATCCTCCCCCCACCCCCAAATATAAATGCTTAAGGCAAGAACTAGATTTTATACCTAGCAAATAGCAATGTAAATGTCAAAGAACATATTCCAGAGCATTACACTTACAGTTCTTAAAATGGTATCTCAGAATGGTATTAATCACTGTCAGTTTTGTGTACAACATTTCATCAATTAAATAGCAAGAGGACCTGTCCTTTCATGGAAAGCAAATAACACATATGGATTTCCTCTTAGCAATTAGCTGAACATTTTGCATTTCCTTCTTGCTTGCAAAAAAGGGTTTGGTCTGAAACCATCAGCATGTTTGTGTTCACTGGTAAAGTAAAGCAGATGTGTAACATCTTTAGTAGAATACAGATTCATTTATAAAGTATCTTGTGAAACATCTTGAAGTGTTGTTAGATCTTTTAAGAACTGGATGGAGGGTGCATTTCTGTATTGTTAGATCTTTCAGAGTTGGATAGTGGGTGACACCCTATAAAAGTTGTGAAGTGCTTTTTAACTTTGTTGTGTCTTGAGCTGAGGTTTTCAAGACTGCGTCACTATGTGTATGTAAAAGGGAGTTTAAAACTTTTAAGCTTAATGTGAAAAATTTGTTCTCAGCAGGGACTAGTTTCAACTAGGTTGGAGGATTTATAAAATGATGAGGCAATTTTATGCAGCAAAGACTGATGATAGAAATGCAGTTTACATAAATGGCAATGGATTAGCACTTAAACCACTCTCCATGTATGTTTAAACAATCTTCCATGACCCTAAGAAAATCTCCTTTTATAAACTTCATCATTTATCTGGGATTAAAAGGGCAATGTTTTGACAACACTGTTGATTTACATGTAACTCATCATTTGTTTATCGTTTATCTGAGATGATTAGTGCCTGAACTTTATATGCTTGGAATGTGTGTTATACTTGTTTACGTTTTTTTGGTGGATGATGCCCTTTTGAATGTATTTTTTAGGGCTCAGGACAGCTTGGTGACTTTGATGCTCCTTCCAGTAATCAGTCCTGTCTAAGCTTGAGGGAATTTGAAGATTTAGAACTTTTTAGCACAGTTCAGTTTTAGTGATAACCCATCAAAGTCCTTAGTATTCTTCTCAGACCATAGTCTCAGACATAGTTTGACAAGATTCATTCGTCTCTGAAAATCGGCACTCAGGGCCATAAAATCCTATAGAGAGTCAGGCATATGTATTTCCAAATGTGAAGATGTAAATTAACAAATAGAAATGTGGATATTCTATATTGGTAAAATACAAACACATATACCCATATTATACATATACACACAAGCTAAGCAAGATATAATTATCTTACTCCAATGTTGTCTGTTCTTCTAAAATAGCTTTGAATTCATTGATATTTCCAGTGATAGAGTATTCCTTTTGCCTATTTGTTATGATTTCCCCATCTTGGGACACCTTAAATTGAATTTGCAGCTTAAAATAAGAAAAGACATCTAGAGGAAGTGATTGAAAATAATTTATATTTGTAGAAAAATTTTAGCGGTTGGGTGAATGATTTTACACTTCATACACTGAAAGTTTAACAAGGTGGGGAATTTGTATTTTTGTTCAACATAATTCCTGTGAGGTCTGTTTGCTTTGAGAAAAACATTCTGAGCAGAAGACAAACTGTGCTCCATCTAGTTTGCAGATGGTATGGGGATTTTCACGTTGGGAGCTCTAGATGTATAAGCCATGCTGGGCAGAGTAGGAGGGATAGTCAGCAAAGAGAATAAATCTCTTTGGTACATTAGCATAAAGCTGGCAGGAAGTGAGCATAGAAAGGTAGTAAGAGGTAACTTCCCTGAGGGAAAACATAGTGAAAGAGAGATGTCCAACTATAATTTTTAGGAATTTCTGTGAACTTTTGTATAAATTATCCATTTTATCCATTAATGGCATTTCAAAATCAATACTGACATAGTATTTCAGGCCTTCTGTGGCCAGGCTGCTGTTTCATTGAAGGTAATGCTTGCTGTGCAGAAACTGGTCCAAATAGGAGTCAGCTATATCAGAGAGCTACATATAATATTTTGTATTCAAGTCATTACTTTAGAACTGAGTTAAAAATGCACCTTCACTATAACCATATATACTTTGAAAGAAACTAGAGAGCCGATCCATGAAATTTGTGCACTTGTGGGAGGTGTCCCTCAACCTGGCCTGCATCCTCTCACAATCTGGGAGCTCTTGGAGGATATCTGATTGATGGCTCAGGCCTGCTCTGACTGATGACTTAGGGGAGCAGGCCTAAGCCAGCAGTCAGACATCCACAGAAGTGGGAGAGGCTCCCATCATCACTGGTGCACTTGCCAGCCATGAGCCCAGCTTCTAGCTGAGCAGTGTTCCTCCTGTGGGAGCACACTGACCACCAGGGGACAGCTCCTGCATTGAGCATCTGCCCTGGTGGTCAGTGCACATCATAGTGATCAGAAGTTCTGCCATCTGATCAATTTGCATATCAGCCTTTTATTATATAGGAAGAATAAGTACTGTGAAATTTGGACCTGATAGGTATTGAAGAAATTGAATAATGTAATATTACATGATTTTACAAAATATGGACATGTGAGATTTCTTCTAATATGCATTTATCTGTCCAGAATCTACACCAATAAAAGAGAAACATGCAAATTAACCATCACTCTACTATACTCACAAGCCACACCCACCAGTCAATCAGAAATGAGTATGCAAATTAACTCAACCAAGATGGCAGTCTCCCATGGAGCTGGAGTGAGCAGGAGGCTTGGGTTGCCCTGGTAATGGAGGAAGTTAAGCTTCCCGCCTGCCCTAGCTGGCCCTGGCCTTCGCTCAAGGCTAAAAAGTTTCAATTATAGAAGATAAATAAATCCTAGATACTTGTTTCCAGCCTGCCCGGGCCTCTGCTCAAGGAGGCATTGAAAAAAAAAGAAAAAGAAAAAGGAAAAGAAAAAGAGGAGGGGCTGGGACCTTGGGCCCCCAGGAGGTGATCAGGCCAGAATGGGTCAGCAGGGGCTGTTCGGGGTTAGCAGGGGGGCCAGTTAGGGGTGGCAGGCTGTCAGTGGGGGTCAGTAAGCAGGGGAGGGGGCAATTTGGAGTGAGCAGGCCAGCAGGGGAGGCAGTGGGGGCAAGTAGGCCAGCATGCAGAGTGGTTAGGGGCAATCAGGCAGGCAGGCACGCAGGCAGGTAAGCGACTAGAGCCAGCAGTCCTAGATTGTGAGAAGGATGTCTGATAACCGGTTTAGGCCCAATCCCTGTAAGTCAGCAGTAGGACATCCTTTGAGGGGTCCCAGATTGGAGAGAGTGCAGGCCAGGCTGAGGAACACCCCTTCCCACATGCATAAATTTTGTGCACCAGCCACTAGTATATCTATAATAGTGAAAGATAGATGCAGAGGTTATGGGGAGGTTTAGGGGAAAACCATATACCAGTAATTCTAAATAAGAACAAACACAAGAAGAACTAATTAGCATCAATACACACAAAGTCCAGATAGACCGTAGATTCTATATTGTTATTAGATGACTAGAGGCCCACTGCATGGAATTAGTGCTCAGGGTGGGGGTGGGGGGTGTCCCTCAGCCCAGCCTGCACCCTCTCCAATCTGGGACACCTTGAGGGATGTCCAATTGCCCGTTCAGGCCTGATCCCAGTCGAATCAGGACTAAATGGCAGTCGGACATCTCTCTCACAATCCAGAACTGCTGGCTCCCAAATTCTCTCCTGCCTGACTTCCTGATTGCCTCTAACTGCTTCTGCCTGCCAGCCTGATCATCTCCTAACCACTCCCCTGTCAGCCTGATTGATACCTAACTGCTCCCCTGCCAGGATGTTGGCCCCTATCTGCCTGTCCCTGCAGGCCTGGGTCCCCCATCCCCAACTGCCTTTCCCTGCAGGCCTACTCTGCATCCAACTTCCCTACTCTGCCAGCCTGGTCACCCCTAATTGCCCTCCCTTGCAGGCTTGATTGTCCCCAACATCCCTCCCCTGCAGGCCTGATGCCTCCCAACTGCTCTTCCCTGCTGGCTATCTTGTGGTGGCCATCTTGTGTCCACTTGGGGGCAGGATCTTTGACCACATAGGGGAAGCCATCTTGTGTGTTGGAGTGACAGTCAATTTGTATATCACTCTTTTATTAGATAGGATAGAGGCCTGATGCACAGGTGGGAGCCAGCTGATTTGCCCAGGGTGGAGGTTCCTTTGGGTTGTGAGGCAGCCTGGGCCAGGGCTCTGTGGTGGTTTCAGCCTGGCCATGCTCCCCTGCAATCCAAGTGGAGGCCCTGGTATATGGGATTTATTTATCTTCTACAGTTGAAACTTTGTAGCTTTCAGGGGAGCCAAGCCTCCTGCTCACTCCATGGCTGCAGCCATTTTTGTTGGGATTTATTTGTCTTCTATAATTAAACTTTGTAGCCTTGGATGGAAACCTGGACCCACCAGGGTGTGTGGAAAGGTTGGCTTCCTCCATCGCCTGGGAAACCCAGGCCTCCTGCTGGCTCTGTGGCTGCAGCCATCTTGGTTGGGATTAATTTGCATACTCCTGATTGGCTGGTGGGCATGGCTTGTGGGTATAGTAGAGTGATAGTTAATTTGCATATTACTCTTTTTATTAGATAGAATGAGTTATCCAAAAGTATCAAGAGAAGAAAAGCTGACTGAAAGGAGTCAGTCTCTTATCTTCTAGAATATAAAGTCTCTGGATGAGTAGGTCATAAGACATCAATAAGAAAACAATAAAGTAAGAGGGTGTATCCAATAGCTAGAATTTAAGGTTATGGGAATAAGTGGTGAGTTACTGGGTTAGAAACTGAGGGAAGGGAGGGGAGAGAAGAGAAGAGAACACTTTTCTTTAATTATGCGTAAGCCAGATCACTCACTGTGTCCTTGATTCTTGGCCAGACTCTTAACTGGCTAAATATTGCTTTTAAAGATAAAACTCTCAAGTGAGGAAAAGTTATGTTAGTCTGTGTGATACATACAGTTTCTTAAGAGGGAAGGTGACTGCTGCTTCTGGCTTGCTAGGGAACCATCTCTGGTAGGGGTGGATCTGGTGCTGTCAGTCTTTGTTCTGTGGTACCATGTTGGCTGGTTTGTGATTAATGTCTAAGGATCAACAGAGAAGTCTTAGAAATTCGCTTGTGAACTAACAGGCTGAAAATTGATTTTTAACACAGACTCAATGAACACCCATTTACTAAGGAAATCAGAGTTGTTCATGGAAAGAGAGAAGAGCTCAGTGACAGACATGCTTGGCTTCCTTCAATGCTTTGCATGTCCTCACTGGACAAGAACAAACACCTGGGGACTTGGTGGCAGCTGTGGGACTGGAATTAAGCAGGCTATGAGTCTACACATAGAGGCCAACTCACTGGGAAACTTGAGAAATTAGTAGAAGGTGCTATGCCAGGGATTGGTGTAAAGGTCTCTAAACGTGATTAGAAATGCCACTGAAATGAAACAAAGACAAATAGCCTAGAAGCAGGGAAATGCCACTGACTAATTGCAAGTCCACAGGCATTCAGACTATCCATAGATTTAAACTCACCAGGAACTGCCAGGTAGAATAGCTGAGATTCACATTTTGAACTGACATTATGAATCAACAGAGAAAAATATTTAGAACTCAGTGTTCAGATGGAAGCAGCTGGAACTCTGGGCCACCCACCAGGGGGCAGTAAATTGAAGTATGGTCAATCTGGAGCTTGAGACAGATTTACTATTTATAGGCAACCTTTTGAATTTTATTACCAAACCAAGGAGCCATCACAATTCTTTCAGGAGGAAAACTAGGCAATTCTAGTAAATCTCCAAGAAGACAAACACCTCTTTAAGTTTAGGCCTACGATGCTGGCTTGATCTGGGCACTTGGGATATGATTATGATTATGCTTCAGTTTCATGCAGTCTGATCCCTAGCAAATAAGGTCTCCCGAGGCAGAAACAAGCAGATCACAAACTCTGAAGATGCTGGTTGTGATCAGATTGAAGAATTGCTCTCTCGTTCATTTCAGGAGTGGCATGGTGATCATAGCAGAGTTACTTTGGTTCTTGATCTACCCATTCTTCAGGGTTTTGCAGACCTCAGCATACTCAGGGTGCTCAGAAATTTAGAGGGCATTAGATGATCTCATTTTTGCTCTTGCTGTTTTGATGAAGGCTTCTGGTGGCTCTAAGCTCCATGAGAGAAACAATTAAATGAAAATACCTTTTTCCTTATATTACCAGCAACACAGAGAGTGTAGAAGTTTGATATCACCTCAGAAAGTTGAAAAGATGTGCTCTTGGACTTGCTAAGAGGAGCTTTGAAGGGTCATACTGCCTGAAAGGAATCAAGGAAAGAGAAAGAAATGGAGTATGAGATTCCATCATGTGAATAGGAGGAGTCCCAGGATGGCACTGAAAGATCATCTAGTCTTTGTGAAACACTACCAAGATATAACAAGGTGCTGCAACAGTACATGATAGCTAACATTTATTTTGTTATCTTCAACGTGTCAAGCACTGTTCTAAATGCTTACATATAGCAATTTGTTTAATCCACACCATAACCTCAGAGTGAAATACTATCATGGCATTTTGTAAGTGAAGAAACCGAGGCACAGAGAAGTTAACACCCCATAGTAGGGCTCTGCAACGCAGTCTGTATTTTTACTATGCTGTTCTGCTTCACAGATGAGGCAGGTTTTATTCATTAGAGTTTCAGGGGGCACAGTGCCAGAGTTGATTATTATGAAAAAGATAGCTGTAAATTTAGGGGAGAGGGAAAGATATCAAATAAGATATTTAGAGAGAATATTATGTTGAATGCTATGTATCCCCTCTCCCTGACACCCCCATACTTTAGTTTTAAGAAATTGTGGATGAAACCTGTATTGTTCTTCAAGATGTCTGTAATTGAATTTCTCTATCTATGCTTGTAGTTATATATATATATATATATACATATATATATATATATATATATATATTCATGAGGATTGTGTGTGTAAATATATATAATCTCCATGAGGATGACCAGCTATATTCAGATTGCAATTGAAAAAATGAACAATTAGTTGGTATAACAATTGCAATAATTGGTATACACTGAGTGGCCAGATTATTATGATCTCTGAATGCATATGTGTGTGTGTGTGTGTGTGTGAATGTGTGTGTGTATTATATATATATAATATATATAATATATATAATATATATAATATATATACTGTATATATATAATATATATACTGTATGTATATATATATATATATATATTATATATATTGTATTTGTGTGTGTGTGTGTGTGTGTGTATATATATATATATATATATATATATATATATATATATTTATATATATATTTTAGAGGCCTGGTGCATGAGTTTGTGCATGGGTGGGGTCCAGTCAGCCTGGCCAGGGAGAGGGTACATGGGCGGTTGGCAGGTCTGCCTGCTCATTGAACTCCTAGTTGAGGGGACAGTTTGCATATTAGCCTTTTATTATATAGTATATACACTGAGTGGTCAGATAATTATGTGTTCAGAGATCATAATAATCTAGCCACTCAGTGTAATTATGAATAAATGTTATCATTCATTAGGCATCACTATTTTTCTTTGTCTTTCATAAAAGATCTTTTCTTAAAGTTTTTAAAGTTCTTTAAAAGTTGGAAATACAAAATAATAAAGACTGCAATGTGAGGGGCATCACTGTCATAGTGGTTTTAAGTAGTTGGATGGCATTATCCTGTTTGGGTCCTAGTTCCTCTTCTTAAGAGTTATGTGACCCCAGGAATATCACAAGGACTCACTGAGCCTTATAATAATTTTCTACAAAAGAGTAGAAATAATATGTATTTAATAGAATTTTTGAGAGCAGTCAATAAGATTGTAGCTATAAATACTTGGCATATACTAATAATATTATGTAACATATTCCTATTGTTATTCCTATAGTACTCCTCTTTTCTGATTGCTACTACTGGCTTTAAGCTTTGAGTTGCAGAACACATCAATTTAGATTGATATCAAGTTATTTGACTGTGGGAACCAACTGCTGTAGTCATTAGTATCTATCAGCATATTAATAATCCTCATATCTGAAATGTTTTTACCTAGCTTCTGATGTCCCTCCTACTACACTGGTCACTTCTCTTATCTTCTCTCTTAGTTTTTTTTTTATTATCTCATATTCTTAATTTTGAGGTGTGTGCAAGGTCTAATTCATGGAACTCTCCTCTTATTTATCTGCACTCATGCTTTTGAAATTTCTTTTTAACGTTACATTGACTACTCTCAACTTTATATCTCTAGACTAGCACTCAATTTAGAATCATATATTCAATTGCTTATTAACACTTTCATTTAGATATCTAATAATACATAGTGATCTATTGTTTATATCCAGTGTCACTCAGACCAAAGCTAAATTGTTTTTTTAAAAGCCTATAAAATTCTGCACAATCTGCTCACTTTTTCCTCTAATTATCTTATTTTTTTAAATATTTTTCATAAATTTTGAGAGAGAGAAAGAGAAGAGAAGAGGACAGAGAGAGAGAGAGAGAGAGAGAGAGAGAGAGAGAGAGAGAAACATCAATGTGAAAGCAGAATATTGATGGATTGTCTCCTGCAAGCACCCTACTAGGGATTGGGCCTGTGACCAGGGCATTGAACCAACAACTTTTTGGTGCATGGGATGATGCCCAACCAACTGGGCCACACCTTCTAGGGCTCCCTTTTACTTTTATAACTTTTTTCCATTTTACACTCTTTTTGTAGCCATAGTGGCTTCCTTGATTTTCTTGAATATATCAAGCTCATTCCTTTCTCAGAGCATTTGCATTCTCTCTTCCTTGAATACTTTGTTTCCAAATATTGACTCAAAATCTTTGACCACCCCTTTAACAATGGTAACTCCTAATTATCCCCATCTTCCTCCATGAAGTGAAAATAGACTAAGACATTTGATTCTATTGTTTTCCTGTAGAACAATTATCTATTAATATGTTCTATGTTTTATTGTTTATTTTGTCTAATATCTACCCTAAGTTGAATATTTAAGCTCCATCTGGGCATCAATTTTTGTTTTTATGATCACTGCTATATTCCCAGTGTTATAACAGTGTCTAGTTCTGATAAATGGTAAAAATAGACCTTGAGCAACAATATTCAATAATCACTGAATGGATAAATGAACAATTAGTTTATTTCTTATGAATTAAACACAGTTTTGGTGCCTTACTATATCTATTATTGCAACCTTGAGGAGCTTTAGTCAACATGCTATGAGGAAATTTCAGTTCATTTGCAAGCCTGATTTCAAATATTTGGCATATATATATTCATATACATATGTAGATCTTAGCCTCTGCCATCTGAAATGTTCTGGGTGACATTTTCTTCTAGGATGTGTAGATAGAAAAATCATTTTGATTCTTATTTCCTACTCCCCACCAAAAAATAATGGAGAATGCCTTGGCAGAACTGGAAAAAATAGAAGTGTATTTATTTTTCTCTTCTTTAGTATTTATAATTATTTGCTTTTCATTCTCACTTGTGACAACTCTGGTATTGTAAACCACAGAACCCAATACTACAATGTTCCCACTATTTGTAATTCAGGCAATAGCTGCCTTCACCACCTGCTCTTTTCTTAGCAACAATTGGAAGAATTATTATATATAAAAGCACAGACTGTCCAATGAGCAAAAGTTCAGGTGTCAGTTTGAGTAACAGTTTGCAAAAAGTGTAACTCTGTTCATTCAACTAAGCGATTGTGTGGATGTATGTCACTTTGTCTTCAGACTATCTCTTCTCAACTTCCAATGTTTTGACTGTATTCTGGAGTTGATACTTCAAGGAAAGGGTGTTGTATTGCAGAGAGCACTGACAATTTTGAAGCATCTGCAAGCTGGGGCATATCCCTGGCTGCAATGTTTATATCTTTGGCCAATAGTGACATAATTCCTCTTTTTAAAAATAGGTGACAGGTAATTGGGATTTGTGCTTTTGTTCTTCTATAAAAGGAAAAGCAGATCCATGTGGTCTGTGAGGACAGGATTTATCTTGTTCTGAGATTTGGATCTAATTCCTCAACAACATTTCTATATTAACTTAGTTGAATGAAAAGAATGCAACTATGTTGTGCTAACTTGATTATATCTGTCATCTTACTCAGAGTGGAGATCATTGCATGGTTTATTTGGCTGCAGTTGTTCTCATTTGATGTTACCGAGTGTCAAGACAGTCATAAGGATGAGCTTGGGAATGAAGGGGTCTGTTTAATTGGCTACAAGTGATAGTCAATGAACTGGTGTTTTTCTTAGCAGCATTTAGCAGGGCTGTTTTTTCTCAAGTTACTGTGATGTTAAAGGTATCTACTTGCACTGACCCAGATAAGTAGTAGTATAGTTGCTTTGTTTGGTTCAACAACTCTTTAAAAATTGGGAAGACTTAACCATTCTTCAGGATCAGATCTTGAAGTAGGTAGAAAAAACAACTCTCTTCCTGGCATATTTGGTGTAAGGCTCAGGCAACTTATTTTTAGCTGCACAACAGTGGCATCTCATTATGAAGGCCTTGATACTCAAGCTGGTGACTGGGACTTCATTCCTTCAGCAAAGACTATCTCTGGACAAGATTCTGAGTCCTGCCTTAAAAAGATGAATGCATCAGAGACTGCTACATATATACCAGAATTCATTTTCTACTCACCCTGGGATACAGCTAGACTTATATCCCAGTCTTTCTGTGGTTATGTGAAGTTAGATTATAGAATTTTGACCAGTGAAATATGAATGGAAGTGATGTGTGTCACTTCTTTGTCAAAGTGGTTAAGAAGTGAGTGTGTCCTCATCTGCTGGCTGAATGGAGGTACTCTGGGTACCTAGATATGGGTGGGGTCTTAAGATGGGAAGATCTTGAGTTATGTATTGGAGTGTAACTTAAGTGTGTGTGGGTGTGTTAAGCAAGTGACATTTTAGGATTTACTGCAACAGCAATTAGCATTACTAACCATAATTAGCTTTTAGCCACAGGCAGAATGGAATAGGGAAGGGAAGGTTCTATAGACATTAGGACCAATTGGGCTGCTCTTGCAGAGATTAACATAATATTGTCTGATTCTGGAGTTGAGGCTATAAAGAACAAAAAGAATTTTGAAGAACTATTTATTACTTCAGACATAAAATATGAATTAAAAGAGACAACAATAACCTCAATATTTTAAGCTGAGAAATTAGAAAATAGTTACTCAGACAAAAGGGATAACTGGGAAGAAGGGCTGAAATGGGAATGGTTATGAAATAGATGCAGTGAATGGTCTTTGTCACATGAGTAATAAAAGGAGCTGGAAATACAGAATGGAAAACTAGGTGAGAGCTCAGAGTGTGTAGCTCTGTATTCATGAGTCATTAACGTCTACAGAGAAAAAAACCCTGAGAGTAGTCAAAGATGAGCACTGTAATAGTAGCACAGATGAGGATACTACTTTAGGAAAGAAAGAGAAATCAGTAAAGAAGGCAGAAAAAATAACCACTAGATGAATATAAAAGAGCAATGTGGTGGCAGAGAAGAGTTTGTTAAGTAATTTGTTTTTACATTGACAAATAATTCAGATAATAAAAACTATCGGGAATGAAAAGGGGCTATTGACTTGGCATTTTTAAGGCTCCTTTCTGGGGATTCCCTCTGTATGACCACAATAGATCTACGTGTGTGTGTGTGTGTGTGTGTGTGTGTGTGTGTGTGTGTGTGTGTATTGCTGCCATGTAATTTTAAATAGTGATCATTGGGTTAGCCTTGTATAAGCCCAGGGCAATGGGAGCTCAAAAAGGCATAAGACACATGTTAGGTATAGTATATACATATCTGTCAGACATTCTTTTGAGCATCTTTTATATACTAGGCCTTAAATAAAATAGAGAGAATGGGAGATGTTTAGACTACCAGCTATTATACTGAGTCTGATATGGCACAAGTGCCTTGGGGAGACAAGGGGGTTGGTGGAGTTTTTTTTTTTTTCAGGCCTATGGGGAAGAGCCAGAAAGAAGGTGATGTCAAAACAAAGTGACTTTCAAACAGAGTAGATAATAAGCAAAGGCAATAAGCATGTGGACAGGAAAGGGTTGTGGAATAGCAAGAGGTCATGAGTACCTGAATTTCTGGGTGATGGGGCTGGAAAAGGAGGGCCCCGGGGACTTGTTCTGTGGCAGTTTGGTTCTACTGAGGATTTACCATGAAGAAGGGACACGAATCCATGCTTTGAAAATATGGTCTATAGCCTTGAGGAGGATTGATTACAGATGGAAGAAACTAGAAACATAGAGGCCCATTAAATGATTATAACAATTGTCAGGTAAGAAGTAATGAGAGTCAGTACATAGAATAGTAGGCATGGGAAGGAAGGAAGAAACAGATTTGAAACTGTTTTAGAATTAGAAATGATAAGTTCTCTGACTGACTAGTTGTGCATATGGGTGGAAAGCTTAAGAAAAATTCAACAATGCTACTTAAATTTGAGGAAACCATAACAGTCAGGTGTTAGAGAATTGGTATTATATAGCTAGATTATTATTCACCAAATCCAATCTAGAAAAAAATTGCCTTCATTCTCAAAAAATATCCAGAATCCAACTGCTTCTCCTTATTTCCTCTTCTAATATTCTAGCACAAAGGGTTTCCCTTTTGCCTGAGATTTCCTGCTTCTCTCCTTTGCTTTCTATAGTCTATTCTCACAGGGCAGCCAAAGTTATCCTGCTAAAATATAAGGACAAACCTCTCCTCACTATCTTTGAATTGCTTAACATCTCTCTCAGAGAAAAGCCAAAATTCTCACATGATTTACAAGGGATTATTCAATCTGCCATCCCCTCTGCTCCTCTCCCATCCACACATCCACACTCACACACCCGTTATCTGCCACTCATCCATTATCTGCCACCCTTAGTTCCAGCATAATTGGCTCGCTTGTATGTCCTCTAATACACTAGGTGTACTTCTGCCTCGTGCCCTTTGCATTTGCTTTTGTCTCTGCTGGGAATGCCCTCTCTTGGAAATCTTCATGCTCTCACTTTTTTTTCAGGTCTTCACTCAAATGTCATATTTGCAAAGAAGCCTTTCTGGTGACTCTATATAATGTGAGCATGCCATTCCTTCTTCCTTTTCCCTGCATAGTGTGATTCTGAGCATTTTTCAATGTTTAATGTACTTGCTTTTAAACATAATTACTTTGTTCATTGTGTGTTTTTCTCACTAGAAAATAAACTTCGTGAATGTGAAATTAAAAAATTAATGCGTCAAAATGTTTGACACATAGCCATTGCTCAATATATGTTGAATGAATAAAAGTTCCAAGGAACTACAACTTATTACAAAAAAGGCTAAAATGGAGAAAATTATTTTCAGAAGAATCAACTCATTGAGAAATACTCTAAGATTTCCATTAGTTAACTGTTATTCATTACTATTTCATCAAAATGCCTTTAAACATTGAAAATACATTACCTAAGTAATAAATTAATAAAAGACATTATATAATTATTGTTGATTTTTAAATGCTGAGACTGGCATTACAGGGAGAATTAAGAGGACATATAGCATAAAAATATGGACTAGGAGCATGGCTGGGGTGAGGAGTGGAATATAGACCATACACACCATCTACATTGGGAAGCTGGATGCAGAAGGTGGTGAGAGGTTGCAAATCATTAAAGGATTCAAAGACTTCCTTATATTTATGCTTCTTTGAGACAGTAAAAAGGAATTAATTATTGTCTGTTCTCTACTCTAAACCATTACATTGAAAATCATATGACAACATATGTCATCACTCTCCTAACATTTCCAAACAATTCGCCAATGATGTAAGTATGAATTGCAAACTTTAGGGAAATGTGTCTTACACAATGAATGAAGTATAGGTCAAAAACCTTATAATTGTGTAACACATGAACTAAAGAATCATAGCTGTTAAAAAGGTGAAGATAGCCTGGCCAGTATTGCTCAGTGGTTGAGTGTTGACCTATGCACCAAGAAGTCATTGGTTCAATTTCTGCCAGGGCACATGCATGAGTTTTGGGCTAGATACCCAGTAGGCAGCCAATCAGTGTTTCTCTTTCATCAACATTTGTTTCTATCTCTCTCTCTCTCTTTCTCTCTCTCTCTCTCTCTCTCTCTCTCTCTCTCTCTCTCTCTCTCTCACACACACACACACACACACACACACAAACACACACACACACAAAAAAACACAAAAAACAAAAAAAAAACAAAACAATAAAATGTGAAGATAAACTCGGTCTTATGAATTGTATAACTGATTAATCTATTTGTCAACATTGAATTTTCCCTTTGTGCTAGATATTGTTCTGGATGGTAGGGTTGTAAGCTTAACAAAAATAATGCTCATTGCTGATAAAATTCTCACTGTAATCAGGGGCACAGGCAGGCAAATAAATAATTATTTAACCATATGAAATATTATGATAGTTACACAAAAGATCTTATAAGAGGCAGTGAGAAAAAAACATCCAATTACAACAACCTACTGTATGTGGGATCCAGGATGTAGCTGTGAGAAGAAAAACAGTATATATGGATTTTTGTATGCACACACACACACACACACACACACACACACACATATATATATATAATCTTATAGTAATATAGAATATAAAATGAATATGTGGAGGTATAACTTTAAACTATATTAATCAAGTTGACAACTGAATTTATGAATGATGCAGCATCCTTATAGATGACTGTGGGTTCAGCAGTTAAATGTAAATCCGGAGTTTTGGATAGAGCCTCAGACTAGAAAGCAGAATTTTGATATTATTGATTTATAGGTGATAAAGTTATGAAAGTGAATAAGATTCCTCTGAGAGTACAGAGCAAGAAGAGGGCCCAATACTTAGGTATGTTTGTATACATGAAGAGAAGCCTGTGACACAAATGATGGGAAAATATCAAGGGAGCTGGAGTAAACCCTGGAGACCCATTTTAAATATCAAGAAGGGGAGATCTGAAGAGATCTAAATCCTGTCAAATGTTTTGTAGTCTCAAATGGAATGACTGAAATGAAATATTACAATAAGTAAAGCGTTATTGATAGCTTCTTTAAGTAATAGTTAGATTCAAAGTTTTAGAATGGTTTTATTCTTCTTTAGGATATGAGGCTCCTTCATACCTACAAAAAGTAATTCAGCAACTACAGAAAAAAAAATCACCAAATGTAAAGTTTCCAATGTGGTCTTTCCATTGTGTCAGGTAAAAACATATTACCTGGTTTTTATTATTTTAATAGAAGTTATGACTTTTTCAAATTCTTAGGTTTTAATAAAGTCTACCTGATTTCTGGATTTTCAAAATCTACCATATAAGACCATAAGAAGTATATAGCTTGGATCCAATTTTATTTCATCTACTGTATATGTTTTTTCCAGGTCACTTGTTTCTTGCCCCTTTCTCTCCTAATATTTCCAATAGAGTTTCTCTGTGGTTTTCAAAATCCCACTGGCGTAGTTTTGTAGTACTTGACATTCATCTTGTGGGTTCAGATATTTCTGGAATACCAAAACACGGAGCCTAATAAAACACAGATAATGGCATTTTTTCCTATGTGGCACACCCATTTTTTAGTGAGTTTAGGGGCCACACTCTCCAGTAAATGAAAGAGCTGGCATCAAAAAAGTTTGGGTCGTTGGTGGGCAGCAAATTGGTTAATGGCTGGAAGAAATGTGGATGGGTTGGTCTATGTCTAATCCTTTAGTGGCTTCCTGTGTGACACACTATAATGAAAACATCACCGCAAATTATAAGAATTGTCAAAATAGGCTACCAGAAAAAAATTTTTTGGGGGTCTAGAGTTTGCTAAGCAAAATGTGTAAAGCATTGTAATATACATATAGAACATTCTTTCTTAGTGGATGTACATAGGAACTGAGCAGTTAACATATAATGAGAAAATTAAATCTTCTTTAAGGTCAGTGGATTGAGGTCTAGAGGATAGTGTTTCATAAATTAAAACATAGTATAGGTTGAAAGTCAAGTTTTACTCCTGGACTAAAATCATGTTTAGTTTGAGTCTGAAGGGTAGTTGTACCATTTCGATACTTGCCAATCTGTAAAAGATTTTGGGTATATGATACAATAGTTAAATACACACAGATACACTCTCTTTTATAAAACTGTTAATTCATTTAGCTCCTTCCAGGAAATTTATATACTACTCATTTGCTTGGACCATGTAATGTACATGAAAGTTCTTTGGGTAATTAAAAGACATTAGCCAGCTCACAATTGAAACCACACCATTAGTTTAATAATAGACATAGTGCTCAGTACATTTCAATGATTTACTTTCTCACTTACTCCTCCCATGAACTCTAGAGATTGTTATTATTATCCTCCCATTTTACAGATGGCATCAGAGACAGGCACACAGGGGGAGTATGGGCAACATCACAACTCCAACCCAGGAAGTCTGACTTCAGAGCCCACTCACCTAGTCTTTGTTCACCTCTGTGCCCTTTCTCATGTGCTGTCTGTTACATACTTGAGCTCATGTGAGCCTTTCAGTGCTGTGAGGCAGGCAATAAAGACAATTATTCCTACTTTGAAGATGAGGGACATAGACAATTAAATGACTTACAAAGGTTCTCACACACACAAAAAAAATCTGTAACAGACTAGACTAAGTTCCAGAGAAACTACAAATTTTCCCAGAAAACAAACAAACAAACAATGAAGTGTTCTAATGCAGTGCATATGTGCTTAAAAATATCACTAATAGTTCTTTTAAATATAAAATAAAAAAGCAAATTAATGTTTCTTTGATGTGTTGATTCAATAGGTAGTCGCTAAGCAGTCTTGAAGGACCAGAAATAATACCTTGGAAGATGTGGTTCATAAGTAATAGCTGAGGTCATCAGAGAAGAATGGGCTCCCCCAGGGAAAAAAAGTATTGTGAAAGTATCATGCCCTGGTCAACAAGGAAATGAAACTCAAAAATCAATTTTGATGCACATGACTAAGAGTTTTTGAAATAGTTCAAGATAATGACTGTATTTAAATTGCTCCCATGCCCTCCCCCAAACCTAAAACCGGGTCAGTTAGGTACATACTTAATGCATGCTTAATATACCTAAAGCACGAGGTAGAAAGGCCAAAGTTGCCAGACACTGAGCCCAGCTTTACAAGGAAGGCTTTTTTAATAAGGAATAGGCAAATGTGGCAATAGCGTTAATATGAGGTAGAGTGTGAAAAGCGCTATAAGAAAAGACTAAAATGGTGTTCAAGGAATGGTGAGAGCACAAGTGGTAGGGGAAAACCCAGTTTTGTAGGAAAACATTTGTTAGAAAAGGTAGAGTTTCAACAAAGTAGAGAAGTATGGAGTGAGGGTACTGGGGGAATTTCAATAAACTGGCTTTCAATCTACAAATTGAGAAAGAGAATGAAAGGAAATTTATATTTTACCCTAATTTTAAAAAAGTATACCCATTTCCACCTGTTCTCTGCAAAGAAGAAAAACATAAAATACTAGAGGCCCGGTGGATGAAATTTGTGCATGGGGTTAGGGGGTGTCCTTCAGCCCAGCCTGCTCCCTCTCCAATCTGGGAGCCCTTGAGGGCAGTCAAACATCCCTCTCACAATCCAGGACTGCTGGCTCCCAACTGCTCACCTGCCTGCCTTCCTGATTGCTCCTAACCACTTCTGCCTGCCAGCCTGATCACCCCTAACACTTCCCTGCCAGCCTGATTAATGCCTAACTACTCCCCTGCCAGCCTGTGTGCCCCTAATTGTCCTCCCCTGTGGGTTTGGTCATTCCTAATTGCCCTCTTGTGCAGGTCTGGTCACCCCTAACTGCCTCCCCAACAGGCTTGATCGCCCCCAATTGCCCTCCCTTACAGACCTCACCCTGACAACTGCCCTCCCCTGCTGGCCATCTTGTGGTGACTTCTTGTGTCCACATGGGGGCAGGATCTTTTGACCACATGGGGACAACCATCTTATGTGTTGAGTGATGGTCAATTTGCGCATTACTCTTTTATTAGATAGGATGCTATAATTAAATCTAAAACTTTTATTGATAAGGCTTTCTTTCAATGAAGTTAAAGAATTGTGTGATCAGGAAAATCTGAATAATTATGTTCTTTGCAATAGGTGGGAACTAAAAAAAAAAAAATAATTGAGTGTATAAGTAATTGGCCTTGCAGGAAAAAGTCACTGGAAAGTTAAAAATAGAGTTAGTACCATCTTTAGAGTTTCTTCTACTTCCTCACTTCTTAGTACAAAATGACAAAGACTATAAAATCTTAATTCTGGAACTGAAAACTAGATAGTAATGAAATAAGTAGCAAAATTATTTTATAATATAGTTGTAATCTGCCATTTATAACTATTTCTTTTTAAATATGGTTAGGTTTATAAAGGTCCTCTGCTTTTCAAAAACATGCCAAGATATTTTCTACCTGATAAGAATCTCTCAGCTCATCATGCTGGAATGTCTGAACATTCCAGATACATTCCACTTACCAAATGAATGAAACTACCAAAGGTTGCTATGCTGAACACAACCTACATAACAAACACATATGGCAACTCCCAGTGGACCTATTTGATTTTGGTGGTAACAGACAGTGAGTGAACTCAGTTCTTGATAATAGTCTGAGATTCTCCTTTGTCTCAGGGTGCAAATTATCCTTTCCCAGGTACTCTCACCCCCAAAGTGTCTGAATTATTATCACTTAATTATGTTTTAGCTAACATAAGCACAGTGATGGTTCAGAATAAAAGAAAATTAAGGTATGAGGAATCTGTGGTGACTAAATTTGAATGAGAATGGGCAAATAAGTTTTATACAATATTGTCATTCTGATTTAGGTGAAGTTTGAGTCTGTTTTAGTGGACTCAAACTTCAAGTCTTGAGAAGAAAAAATAAAATTTCTTCTAAGTAAAAATAATGCTCTAATCACATGATTTAGGGTCCTTCTAATCTGGTTTTCTGTTGATTTGAAAACAGGAATTGAATCTAAGCTGGGAAAGAACTGATTAAACCATGATAAGAGAAAACTGGAAACTCCCATGTTTAAATGACTCAAATGCATTATTTTAAGAGTTTACGAAAATGATTTAAAGAGGATTTAGGGGTATTACTCTTTTTTTTTAATTTCCATATTCAGTCTTTGTTGCCTTTATTTTGCAAAGCAATTTTAGGTTCACAGAAAGACCAAGCAGAAAGGATAGAGTTCCCATATTTCCCCAGCCCCACACATTCAGAACCTCCTCTACCATGGGCATTCTGCAGTGGAGCTGCACATTTGTTATAATCAATGAACCTACATTGACATTATTATTACCCAAAGTCCACAGTTTACATTAGGGTTCACCTTAGTGTTCTATGGTTTTGGACAAATGTGTAATGATATGTATCCATCACTGTAGTATCATTTAGAATACTTTCACTGTCCTAAAAATTCTCTATGTTCCTTCCATTCACCCCTCCCTCCCTTGCTTACTCCTGGCAATCATTGGTCTTTTTATTGTGTCCACTAGAGGCCCAATGCATGAAAATTCATGCACTGGAGGGGGAGTCCTTCAGCCCAACCTGCTCCCTCTTACAGTCCAGGAGCCCTTAGGGGTGGGAGGCAACTCAGTGAGGAGGGAAGGTGGTGCCCCATCATACCTCTGCTGCTGCCACTGCTGGCAGCACAAGCCTTGGCCGGCCTCAGGCATCCTTGGGCAGCTGGGCAGCCACTATCTGAGGCTTGCCTGTGCCTTTGGCCAGCCCTGGGTGGCTGGGGGAACGGTATGGACTGGGGGACTCTGAAGACTTCACCGTGTGCCTGCTGCCCCAGCAGGGCCAAGAGGACTGGGTGCTGCCCTCTTATGGCTGTGACCCCTGCCATCTTTGAGGGCTGGGAAGTCAATTAGCATATTCCCTCCTTATTGGCTATGGGCACTGTCATCTTTGAGATGGCATGAGGGTCAATTAACAAATTCTCTCTTTATTAAATAGGATAGTATTGCCTTTTCCAGGATGTCTGATAGTTGGCATCACACAATATGTAGCCTTCTCAAATTGGCTTCTTTCACTTAGTAATATATATTTAAGTTTTTTTCCCCCCATTTTTTCATGGATTTATAGCTCATTTCTTTTCAGCACATACAAATATTCCATTGTCTGGATATACCATAATTTCTATATCCATTTACCTACTGGGCACCTTGATGGCTTCCAACCTCTTTCCCACTCTTTTTGCTCTCTTCCTTCCTTTTAACTAAAGACTCCTTTGCAAATCTACTCATTGCAAATGTAGAGATTCTAAGATTTAAGTGTCCCTGTGTGGGAACCTCTTTCCACGTCCCGCGTGGTTCAGGGTTCCCGGGTCAGGGTTCGGGTTCTGAAGGAGGCCGCACGCAAATGAAATGAGAGACTGAAAGCATAAATTTGGCGATATTGGGGGGCCAGGCGGGAGCCTTCCTCTAGTGGAAAGGACTGCCCCTTGCTCTGGCCTTTTTCTCCCTTTTATTAAGGCTTTGGGACACACCCCTAGCCTTTAGGCAGGAAATAACAAAAACAGAAATTAATAAGAAACAAACATAGAGGTTGCTTCAACCAATAGTGTTTCAACAAAACAGTGAGTAAATAGCTCTGACCTTTCAGAGCAATTAAGGTTGACCCGCCTTCTGGCTTCCTGTTTACATCCATGTAGTGAGAACAATATTTGGTTTCCAACATCCCTGGGGTATCTTTTTTTTTCAAAATACAGATTCCTATTTTTCACCACCCAGCAGTTATGATTCTGCAGGTGTGATGGTGTCACAGAAATCTGCCTTGTGAGCAATCTCCTGCCAGGTGTCCTAATGCAGATGGCTCCAGAATGTACACTGAGAAGTTTTTACTTAGAAGTAGTATAATGCCAATAAATCAAGTGCTAGGGCACTATAACAAGTCAGTAAAAATAACCAGTAAATGATGTGTCAAATGCCATTTAAAATTCAAGATGTCACCAATTAAAAATGCAGATAAATCAAATAGCAGTAATGCTTTTGAGAGATAACAAGATCTAAGATTTCCATCAGAAAAAAATGGGCACACAAATATGTAGATGCCTTTGTCTGAAACAAATGGGGATAGCACAGTGGTCAGCAAACTGGTTCGGGAGCCGCAGTTTGCCGCTCTATTGACTAATGAGTTTGCTGACCACTGACTTAGACTCTCAATTCCAATAATTACAGGCTGTTATTGTTCCTTGTGATTAAGCCCAAATTGTAACGAAACTCTTGAGAAAGCACTGCAAGGGATGTATTTATTGGCATGACTTGACCATGCTTTCTCTTATTTGAGCTGCTTATTTCCTCATATTTGTTTTCAGAGTGAACACATCATTCATGGGCCTAAAATGGAAATTAAAAGTTTAGGTCATTTGTTTACAAATGCTGGTCCTTCCTGGGAAAGGATTTTTATTAAGTAAAAATTGATAGAATTTGAAGGTGGAACTCATTTCACTGATCCACAGGCTCATTTTGTGAATGCTAAGTATTTTCTGATTTCATTTTTTTCTCTTTTCTTATTTAAATTTCACATTGCTCAGGCCCAAGATATCTTGAATGAGCTTCTTTCCTTGTGATATATACAGAGATAGCTAACTTAGGTTCCCAACCAAACATAGGATCTGATTACTCACTGAGATGGTACTCATGGGAAGCTTTTTGATTTAACAATATATTTCCCTTTCTTTGAAAATGTATTTGAGAGATTTTAAGAAAAATATAGTAGAACTAAACCTTTTATGTGTCAAATTGGACAGGTTGCATATTCTCCACTTTAAAATCTTAAGATCTTTAGTATTGTCTAAGGATTATTAAAATATCCCTCCACCTAATAAGTAAACCTATTTTGATTACTGCTAGCTTAATTTTATTATCAGCATTTCAAGTACAATATCAATAAAACTTTTTAATGTTTTTTTTCAGGTATTCAAAGATATACTTCTAGACAGTTTTCTGTGCATGTATAAGAATACAAATATAGAAATATTTTCATAAACTTGTATAATAAAAGAGAACAACATTAAAAGTATTATTTAGCATTTAAGTTTCTATATATGGGATATTTGTACATGCCTGTCATCTCATTCTTATTAGTAGATAGTCTCCTATCAGTAGATATCAATTTACCTTATTTTTTCTCTATTTACAACAGTTTAGTGGGTATAGTTATATATAAAATCTAATACTCTTTTGCTAATATTTATAAATAATAAATCCTAAAAAATTCAAGCATTAGAATTGCTAGGTCAAAAACAGATATATTTTGCCCTAGCCAGTTTGGCACAGTGAATAGAGTGTCCACCCAAGACTAAAGGATATAGAGTTCAGTACTGGTCAAGGGCATAGACCTTGGTTGCAGGCTCAAAAAACAAAACAAAAAAACAAACAAAACAAACAAACAAAAAACCCAGATACATTTAAAATTTTAATAGGACTTCTCAAGTGACATTTACATTAATTTTTGAATGTTGTATAACAAATTATCACACATTTCATTGTGAAAACAATACATGTTTATTTTATTCTCAGCTTTTATAGGCCAAGAATCTAGGCCTGGTTTAGGTAGATCCTTTGATCAGGTCTTATAAAGCTGCAATCAAAGTGCCAGATGGGGCTGAGGTCTCATCTGAGGCTCCAGGCCTCTCCCTAGCTCACTTAATTGTTGGTAGGATTCATTTCCTTGCATTTGTAGAGCTCATACTGGCTGGCTTCTGCAAGACTATAAGAAGATACTCTAGTTCTTCTGACTCTAACCTCTCTATCTTCTCTTAAAGGGCTCATTAGATTAGATCAGGCCTACCCAAGATAAATTTTAGAAATTAACTTAAAATTGACTGATTGATTATGCTTTCAACTCATTTCACATTTGCCTTTTATGCACTACTAGAGGCCCAGTGCAAGAATTCATGCACAGGTGGGGCTAGCTGTGGGGAGGGGATGAGGGAGGTTAGATGGCTGCCCCTAATCAGGGTGGGGGGACCTATTGGGAGCTGGGCCAGCTGGGAAAAGGGGTCATGCAAGGTTGGCTGGCCGCAGTGCACATCATAGTGACCAGTCATTCTAGTCATTCTGGTTGCTTGGCTTTTATAGATATAGATAATAAGAATAACATCCCATAATTATTGCCATATTGTATTAATTAGAAATAAGTTGCAGGTCTTACCCACCCACAATGTGAAGGGATATACAGTGGTACCTCGAGATACGAGTTTAATTTGTTCTGTAACCTTGAGGCGTGGGAAACTATGAGACGCTCGAGTTGCGGTAAACTGGTGGGTCGTGTGCAGCCGGCCGATCTGCGCGATTACTCTTATCTCAAAAGTTGTTCATATTTCAAAGCAAAAATCACTCGCATCTCAAAAATCTCATATGTTAGGGAACTCGTATCTCGAGGTACCACTGTATAAGGGCATGGGCCATTAAAGATCATATTAGTATTCCAAAAAGTGTAAAATAACCTATCCTGGGAGATCCATGATGGTACCTGATGGGAAAGCAGGCTGCAAGATAGTGTGTGAGTGAGAGAATGAAAGGAGAGTGTGTGGGGGTGTATTTGTGAGAGATGGATAGCTATATTCCACAGGATTGTGGGGAACTGCCAGACTGGGCTCCCCTAGCCGGACAGCCTCTACTGCTGCTGAAATCTCTCCTGGAGTGGCTGGTTCTGACACAGAGACTGCACCATCCTGAAGGGGAGACTGGCTGTGATCAAAAGCCCAGATCTTCAAAGGGGGAGAAATCAGATCCTCCTGGGACCCTACAACCAAATGCCCAGGGACCAGCTGCCTCAGCTGCAAATCCATGAACACTGGGACTCCAGCCTCCCTGACCATAGGTGCCTAAAAAGTCTGTCCAGGGGGAGACAAAGCAGCATCAAATATGCAGACAGGACCTGCACCTTTTCACAGAGCAGCTAGAAGGAACAGCTGAATAAAACAACATCCACCCCAAATTGGCAAATTAAACACAGCTGATGAGGCAATCTGTGGATGGAAAGGTCAGATATCACCTAGAGCAGTGGTTGGCAAACTACAGCTCACAAGCTACATGCAGCTTGCAAGCCGCTGTTTGCGTTCTGTTTACTAATGAGTTTGCCAACCATTGACCTAGACTCTTGATTTCAATAATTACAGGCTGTGTTTGTTCCTTGTGATTAAGTCCCTATCCGAGTGGTCAGTAAACTCATTAGTCAACAGAGCCGCAGTTTGCCGACCACTGACCTAGAGGAAGCTCTGCCTTTTCAGATTCATCTGAGTGTTTGTTGTTTGAGTATTTATATTTTGCATTTTTTGGATTAGTTGTTATTTATTGTTTGCATTCATCTATGAGTGTTTGTTGTTTGCATTTTTTGGATTAATTGTTGATTTATTAAAGTCAACAACTAATCCAAAAAATGCATACAACAAACACTCAGAGATGAATGTAAACAATAAACAACAACTAATCCAAATAGATGCAGACTGGCCCTGCACCTTCTCACAGGTATACAAAGTCATAAGAAAAAATACATTTTTCCCCTTTCTTTTGTCTTCTCTTGCTTTTCTCTCTTACAATTTTTCCTTTCCTCAATATCATTTTTTCACTTTTTTCTATTCCCTAATTCTCTTTTCTCTGGTGGTCACCTTTTTTTGGGGTATTAGTATTGTGAATACATTTGTGTTTGGAGCCCTGTGTGTTGTGTCTTGTTGTGTTGCATTTTGTGTCTTTAAGTCAACACAGGAGAGAGAGAGAGCTACATAACCAGACACCCAGAGAGAAGCAATCATGGGGAGACAAATAAACAGTCCACATATGAAAGAAAAGGAGGAATCACCATAAAAAGAAGTAAACAAATTGGAGGCAAGCAATATGTCTGAGAAAGAATTCAGAGCAATAGTCATAAGGACACTGAAAAATTTAAAAGACAAATTCAACAATATGTGTAAGAACTAAGTGGAAATGAAGAAGAAATAAAAAATGACATTGCTGCAATAAAGAACTCAATAGAAATCTTCAAGAGTAGACTAGAAGAAGTGGAGGACTGCATCAGTGAGCTAGAAGACAAGGTAGGAAAAAATATTCAGGTAGAGCAGCATCTAGAAAAAACAAACAAACACAACAATTTAAAAACCAGGAGGAGAGCCTAAGGAAACTTTGGGACAACACGAAATGAAACAATATCCCTATAATAGGGGTGCAAGAAGGAGATGAAACTGAGCAAGGAATAGAAACCTGTTTGAAAAAATATTGACAGAAAACTTCCCTGATATAGGGAAGAAAAACACAAATCCAAGCTCACAGAGTTCCAAACAAGATGAACCCTAAAAGACCCACACCAAGACACATTATAATTAACTTGACAAACACCAATGACAAAGTAAAAATCTTAAAGGCTGCCTGAGAGATAGAAAGTTACCTACAAAAGATTTTCCATCAGACTATCGACTGATTTCTCAACAAAAACATATCAGGCCAGAAAGGGATGGAATGAAGTATGCAAAGTCATGCAAAACAAGGGTCTGAATACAAGGATACTCCACCCAGCAAGGCTATTAATCAAAATTGAGGGTGAAATCAGGAGCTTCACAGACAAAAAAGGACTAAGGGAGTTTATTACCACCAAACCAGCAATGCAATAAATGCTAAAAAGGATCTGCTATAAAAAGAAGAAATAGGAAGAGAAGAAACATAGGCATAAAGAATAAAAATGGCAACAAACAAGTACCTATGTATAATAATAAAAGCATAATCTGTGAATTAGAACAAATATCCTTCCAGATGACCTCCCGGATGAAGTCAGGCTGCAAGGGAAACCCAGGTTTCAAGTGCCTGCTGGTTTCTTGTTCTGGGTGCCTGTCAGCAGCTAGAGGGAACACCTGGGTCCTAGAAGGAAGCCTGAGTCCTGATGCCAGAGGGAAGTTGGTGCTGGCAGCTGGGGGAAGGAAGGCCTACTCTTGCACGAATTTTATGCATTACACCTCTAGTCAATAATAACTAAATGTAAATGGATTAAATGCCTCAATCAAAAGACATAGGGTAGCTGAGTGAATAAGAAAACATGACCCATATATGTGATATCTACAGGAAACCCACCTCAGAACCAAGGACTCACACAGACTAATGGTGAAGGGATAGAAAAAAATTTTTCAGGCAAATGGAAATGAAAATAGATCGGAGTAGCAACTCTTAATCTGACAAATTGGACCTCAAGTGAAGGTCATAACAAGAGATAAAGAAGGCCACTTCATAATACTAAAGAGAGCAATTCAACAAGAAGATATAACTCTGGTAAACATATATACACCCAATACAGGAGCACCCAAATACATTAAAACAAACAAACAAACAAACAAAGAAACAAAAAAACATTGGGAGGATATCAAAGGACAGATTGACAGTAATACAGTCATAGAAGAGGATTTTAATATTCCACTAACACCACTGGACAAATCCTCTAAACAAAAAATTAGCAAAGAAACATCAATCCTAAATGACTCATTAGATCAATAGAATTAATTGACATCTTAATAACATTTAACCCCAAAGCTACATAATATACATTCTTCACAAGTGCACATAGATCATATTTGAAGATAGTGAACATATTGGGACACAGGCAAAGTTTCTTCAAATTCATGAAGACAGAAATCATATTAAGCATTTTCTCAGATCACAATAGCATAAAACTAGAAATAAACTACAATAAAAACAATAAAAAATCAAACACCTGGAGGCTAAAAAGCATACTATTAAACAATGATTGGGTTTACCAAAGAGATCAAAGAAGAAATAAAAGAAGAAATAAAAAGCATCATGGCAACAAATGACAATGAAAACACAACAATCCAAAATCTATGGGACACAGTGAAAGCAGTCTTGAGAGGGAAGTTCATATCTCTATAGGCCTAGCTCAAAAAAAAAAAAAAAAGAAAAAAGAAAGGAAAAATGGTAATAAATTATCTAATCCTACAACTCAAAGAGTTAGAAAGACAGCAACGAGAAAAGCCCAGCAGGAAGAAGGGAATAATAAAAATAAGAGTGAAGATAAACAACATAGAGACCAAAAAACCATATAAAAGATCAACAAAACCAAGAGATGGTTCTTTGAAAGGATAAACAAGATTGATGAACCTCTAGCCAGGCTCACCAAGAAACAAAGAGAGAGGACCCAAATAAACAAAATCAGACATGAAAGAGAAGAAATAACAATGGATCCCACAGAAATACAAACAATTAAGAAAAAATACTATAAACAACTCTATTCCAGCAAAATGGACAACCTAGATGAATTGGACATATTTTTAGAAAAATGTATGCTCCCAAAACTCAATCAAGAAGAATAAAAGAACCTCAATAGGATGATAACTACTGAAGAAATTAAAGCAGCAATAAATCTTGCAGCAAACAAAAACCCTGTTCCGGATGGCTTTACAGGGGAGTTCTACTAAGTATTCAAAGAAAAATTAAACGTATTCTTCTCAAACTACTCCAAAAATTGAAGAGGAAGGCACACTTCCAATCTTTTTCTATGAAGCCAACATTACCTTAATTCCAAAACCAGATAAAGACAACACAAAAAAAGAGAACTACAGGCCAATATCCTTGATGAACATAGATGTTAAAATCCCCAACAAAATTCTAACAAATCAGATCCAGCAATACATTAGAAAGATCATACACCATGACCAAGTGGGATTTATTCCAGAGATGCAAGGATGGCACAATATCCACAAATCAATAAATGTGATACATCAGATAAACAAACTGAGAGACAAAAATCATAAATAATCATATCAATGGATGCAGAAAAAAGCATTTGACAAAATCCAACACCTTTTCTTTGTAAAAACTCTCAGCACAGTGGGAATAGAGGGATCATTCCTCAACATAATAAAAGTCTCATATGATAAGCATACAGCCAACATCATACTCAATGGGCAAAAAATAAACTAATTTTCCCTAAGAACAGGAGCAAGACAGGGATGCCCACTTTCACCACCCCTGTTTGATATAGTACTGGAAGTGCTAGCCATACTGAACAGACAAGAAGAAATAAAAGGCATCCAAACTGGAAAAGTAGAAGTAAAACTGTCCTTATTTTTCAGTTGACATGATACCATAAATAGAAAATCCCAAACACTCCATCAACAAACTACTACACCCAATAAATGAATTTAGCAATGTAGCAACATACAAAATTAATACCCAGAAATCTATGGCCTTTTAAACAACAGTGAACTTTCAGAAATAGAAGTGAAAAAATAAAAATTCCATTTACCTATGCACCAAAAAATTAAGATACCTAGGAATAAATTTAATTAAGGACATAAAGACTTGTATTCAGAAAATTACAGGGCATTGAAAAAAGAGATAAAGGAAGACTAAAACAAATGGAAGAACATACCATGTTCATGGGTTGATAGACATATTAAAATATCCATAATACTGAAAGCAATCTACAGATTCAATGTGATTACCATTAAAATACCAATGACATATTTCAAAGATCTAGAATAAATTCTCCAAAATTCACCTGGAATAAAAAAGACCCTGAATAGACACAGCAGTCCCAAGAAGGAAGAACAAAGTTGGAAGGATTACAATACCAAACATCAAGCTATATTACCAAGCCACAGTTCTCAAAACTGCATGTTACTGGCATAAGAACAGACATATAGACAAATGGAACAGAACAGAAAACCCAGAAATCAACCCAAGGATTATGCTCAATTAATATTTGGCAAAGGAGGCAAGAGCATATAATGAAGTCAAGACATTCTCTTCAATAAATAGTGCTGGGAAATTTGGTCAGATACATACAAAAAAAAAAAAAAAGGAACTAGATCACCAAATTACACCATACATAAAACAAACTCAAAATGGCTAAAGGACTTAAATGGATGATGTGAAACCATAAAAATCCTACAAGACTCCATAGGCAGCAAAATAGCAGACATATGATATAGCAATATCTTTACAGACACAGGTCCTAGGGCAATGGAGACTAATGAGAAAAAAAAAATGGGACTACATCAAAATAAAAAGCTTCTGCACAGCAAAAGAAACCATCAACAAAACAACAAGAAAGTCCACTCCATGGGAGAACATATTTACCAATGATATTTCCATTAAGGGTTGAATCTAAAAAACTCACAGAGAACTCATACAACTTAACAAAAGGAAGATAAATGATCCAATAAAAAAATGGGCAAAGGATCTAAATAGACACTTTTTGAAAGAGGACATACAGAAGGCCAAGAGACATATGAAAACATGCTCAAAGTCACTAATCATCTGAGAGATGCAAATCAAAACAATGAGATACCATCTCACACCTGTCAGAATGGCCATCATCAACAAATCAACAAATGACAAGTGCTGGTGAGGCTGCAGAGAAAAAAGATCCCTCCTGTATTGCTGGTGGGAATGCAGACTGGTTTAGCCACTGTGGAAAATATTATGGAGCTTCCTCAAAACGTCAAAAATGAAACTCCCATTTGACCCAGTGTTCCTACTTCTAGGATTATATCCCAAGAAACCAGAAACACCAATCACAAAGGATATATGCACCCCTATGCTCATAGCAGCATAATTTATAATAGCTAAGATTTGGAAACAGCCTAAGTGCTCATCAGCAGATGAGTGGATTAACAAACTGTGTTACATCTACACAATGGAATACTATGCCACTATAAAAAAAAGGAACTTTTACCATTTGCAACATCTTGGATAGAACTGGAGAACATTATGCTAAGCAAAATAAGCCAGTCGGAGAAGGATAAATATCACATGATCTCACTCATATGTGAAATAAAATGATCAACATATTGTGATGAACAAGAATAGATCCAGAGACAAATAATAGGGAGTGGTAGTTAGAAAGCAATCAAAGGACTTGTATGCATGCACATTAGCATAATTAATGGACACAGACACTTTGATGGGGCTTGTCTGGGGTGGGAATGGCTAGGGCAGGGGAGTCAATTGGGGGAAAAGGAGACATATGTAAAACTTTAGACAATAAAAAAAGAAAAAAGAAAAAAATAACCTATCCTGTCCCAAAATGTTTTGAGGAAGCATTAATCAGTCAGGGTTTTGTCAGGAAAACAGAGGCCACTCTATGTATTCCATGAATTAGAGGTTTAAGCACTTAACATTAGCATTTTCTCCATTGGAAGAGCTAAGGAAGCAGATCCAGCTAGCTTCCTGTAATGTGGATGGTTCTTCAGAACTTGCCAGTAAATCGCTAAAATTTACAAGAAATTCTGGGACTTTCTGACCAATTACCTCAGTCAGCAGAAGGAAAATGGGTGGGTCTCTAGAACTTGTCCAGATCTCACATCTGCACAACTCATCTGGCTGTAATAACCTCTGAAGAATAATGGTTCTTTCCTCCCTTTGTCTACCCTAACCTGGCACAAGTGTGTCTCATTAACATGACCTGGAATGCAATGAAGAGGATTTGGAAAAGGCAACTCCTGGCTTCTGTTCTGTGATGAAAAGACTTTAAAAGGGGGAATAGTGATCTTAGCTAACACCAGACAGTCTAGTGCCCATTCCCTACATCCATTTCACCCCTACAAATGAACACTTTGTAAAAAATTGCCATTATGAGAGATGTAACTAAATAGTGATATATTTATTTTTTTTACTTTCATTTCCTTAATCTTCAGGAGGTAAGATTATCTTTGTTCTAATATTTTAATCAAATCAGAGCAGTATATATTTCATTTTTTGAAGAGACTAATACACACTTGGGCTGTCCAACCATATTCCTACCTACAATATTCATGCAGCCATTAGTCCCCCAATTCAACCAAAGAATTAAAAGGAAAAGAAACAGAGCCAATATTGGAAATCCAGCTTCATCCTTCATTTTTAGGGTTTTGTTAAAACTACTCTATCATAGAGAAAAATGTTTAAGAATTAAAACAAGCCTAAAGATCAAATGGCACAGATAAATCTAATATGTTAAAGAGAGAATAATTAAAGGGAACTCAACGTTTTCTATTATGTTCTAGTATTAAACTTTGAAGATATCAATGTTGAGAGTTATATTTTACATTCAAAAGTTAATTTGAATTTCTTCCTTTTGACTTCATATCTAGTAATAAACTGTCGATTTTAGACACAAAATTTGAGTAACACACAAAAAAATGCTTTTTAGCCATGTCATCAATGATTCGAAGACTAAAAAATGGAGTATAGTGGCAATTTTTTAAAATATATTTTTTATTGATTTCAGACATGAAGGAAGGAGGAGAGAGGGATAGAAACATCAATCATGATAGGAAATCATTAATCTGCTGCCTCTTGCACTCTCCACCCCCACCAGGGATCAAACTACAACCCAGGCATGTGCCTTGACCAGGAATCAAACCATGACCTTCTGGTTCATAGGTTGATGCTCAACCACTGAATCACACAAGCTGGGCAATCATTGCTTCTTTTGAAAAATCACTATGCTTACTTGGTGCAGGCTGTACAGTGAAACTTGGACAGGACTCCTTATCTAATAAAAGAGTAATATGCAAATTGGCTGTCACTCCAACACACAAGATGGCTGCCCCCATGTGGTGAAAGATGGCTGCCCCCTTGTGGACACAAGATGGCCAGCAGTGGAGGGCAGATGGGAGGGATCAGGCCTTTAAGGGAGGGCAGTTGAGGGCAGTTAGGGGTGACCAGGCCGGCAGAGGAGGAAAATTGGGGGTGACCAGACCTGCAGGGAAGGGCAGTAAGGGGGGACCCAGGCCTGCAGGGGAGAGCAGTTGGAGGGAGACCAGGCTTTCAGGGGAGGGCAGTTAGGGGCAATCAAACTTGCAGGGGAGCAGTTAGGCTAGCAGGGGAGTGGTTAGGGGGTGATCAGGCTGGCAGGCAGAAGCAGTTATGGGCAATCAGGAAGACAGGCAGGCAAGCAGTTGGGAGCCAGCAGTCCTGGATTGTGAGAGGAATGTCTGTCTGCCCATTTAGGCCCGATCCTACCAAGATTGGGCCTAAATGGGCAGTCAGACATCCCTCAAGGGGTTCTAGATTGGAGAGGATGCAGGCTGGGCTGAGAGACACCCTCCCCCTCTGCTGTGCACTAATTTCATGCACTGGGCTTCTAGTACATTGATATTTCTTTTATGTGACATTTTTGTTTCATATATAGGTTAAATGTATATGCTGTATACTATAAAGCTTTGCATTTATTTTAGGAATGTCTATTATGATTCAATTTTTAATTTGATCATCAGAAAACTAGATGATCAGCAAATAAATTATATTACTTTGCAAGCCCAGAACTGATTTTAATTTTATTATTGAATACATTTCATGTACATATACTCTGCAAAAATACTATCACAATTACTGTCCATTGAGCAGCAATTCCACCCATTCTATCTAATAAAAGAGTAATATGCAAATTGACCTACCTCACTACACTGAAAAGCCATGCCCACCAGTCAATCAGAGCAAGTATGCAAATTAACCCAACCAAGATGGCTATGGTCAAAGAGAGAGCAGGAGGGTTGCCTGTGCGATGGAGGAAGCCAAGCATTCTGCAAACCCTGGCTGGTGGATGTCTCTGCTTAAGGCAACAAAGTTTCAATGACTATGTGAGCAGAAGGCTTGGCTCTGCTCCAGACTACAAAGTTTCAATTGTAGAAGATAAATAAACCCCAGATACCAGGGCCTCTGCTTGGGTTGCTGGGGGTGTGGCCAGCCTGAAAACCACTACAGGCCCTTTGCCCAGGCTGCCCCATGCCCCAAGGAAACCCTCACCCTGATCCAGGACACCCTTCAGGGCAAACAAGCTGGCCTCTATGCCTGCACCAGGCCTCTATCCTATCTAATAAAAGAGTAATATGCAGATTGACCATCACTCCAACACACAAGATGGCTGCCCCCATGTGGATACAAGATCCTGCCCCCATATAGACACAAGATGGCCACCACAATATGGCCAGCAGGGGAGGGCAGTTGGCAGGAACCAGGCCTGCAAGGGAGGGCAGTTGGGGTGATCAAGCCTACAGGGGAGGGCAGTTAGGGGTGACCAGGCCCACAGGGTAAGGCAGAAAGGGGCAAACAGGCTGGCAGCTGAGCAGTTAGGCATCAATCAGGCTGGCAGGGGAGTGGTTAGAGGGTGATCAGGCTGGGAGGCAGAAGCAGTTAAGGACAATCAGGAAGGCAGGCAGGTGAGCAGTTGGGAGCCAGCAGTCCTAAATTGGGAGAGTGTTGTTGGGCCTAAACAAGAAGTTGGACATCCCTCAAGGGCTCCCAGATTGGAGAGGGAGCAGGCTGGGCTGAAGGACATCCCCTGTGCATGAATTTGTGCACCGGATCTCTAGTTATATAAATAAAATATAACGTTTTTGCAATATTCCTGAGCAATTGATTATATAAAGTGGGGAATTTCTAAGTGTAGGAAGAAAGACAACCCTAAAGTTCAATGGTTATAAACAATATTAATTAATTCTTCCTTATGGAACAATCTAATGTAGGCATTGCTGATCTGAAGGCAGCTTTTCCTAGGTGATGATTCAGAAATCAAGGTTTCTATTATCTGGTAGATATATAATCTCTGTATTCATCTTGCAGTGGGAAATCCCCAGTAAAATCTTTCAATTGATTAAATGGCCTTTGGAAGAAAATCAGACTAAGTGTATGGTACCCAGAAAACCCACTCAGTTGGACAAAATGGCTCATGAAAAATAGCAGGTTAGAAATTTAGCTTTCTACAGGAAAGGTTGTAGTCTCAAGGAGTGCCCTTAAATGAAAAGGAAAATTTAGGATGCTTGTGTGTGTGTGTGTGTGTGTGTGTGTGTGTGTGTGAGCATATGTGTTTGTTGCAGGCAATGATGGAGGTGGTACTGAGAAAGCAAAAAACAGAAACAAAAACAACAACAAACCAAAGTACATATGAGACCACAGGTCATTTTATCAAAGATACCTATCATTTTCTTTTATAAAACTGGATTGCTAAGAGTTGGTGAACCTGGACTAAAGGCCTGTGATAACTCACAATTTAAAACAAGTCTTGGGACTCCATTCTTGTGCTGGTGATTGGGAATCTGCACAGCTCTATTGGGCTTTTTCTAATGATGACTGCATTTGAAGCCAAAAAGGGTACTGGAAAGGAAAATAAAATCTTGTAGAGAATGAAACCAGGGAGTCTTCCTATGGCATAGAATTAGGACCTAATTAGGAATTATCCTTATACTCTTGACTGAAAGACCTCACAATATTTGCCTAGGAGGATTTCAGAATTGCTACAGACCAGTGGATTCTGTATGTTTCTCAACCATCCTATTTCCAGTAGGAACTGAGCACTGAGTGGCGGTAGGACAGATGGATTCACATTTGAAAGTGATTTAGAGATGGCTAGGAATCGCTCACAGATAATGGACTTTGATGAGGATGCCAAGAGGCTGGGCCTTCCGGCTTTCTTCTGTGAGGAGGGCTGGAATGGGATCCATGTGTAGAAAGAAGGGAGCAAAGAAAGGAATGTTTGGTGCTCAGAAAGGCAGACTGTGGCAAATGTTTTGATGCTTACCCAATGTTCCATCTGCTCCCATACATTTCCCAGCCCAAGTCCCCGATTGAGTAATAGAGTTCTTTGCAGAGTACAACCCCACAGGCAGTGTAGCGAGGAGCATGGAGGATAAGACATTGAACTTGGAGAAAGGACAAAAAGTAGAATAGTTGGACATACTTAGGATATATCTTATTTTAAAATTTAAATGATAGAGTCTGTCATGGTTTTGATAGAAATAATAGTAGCTGACATTGATCAAACATTTATGTATCAAACTGTTTAATAATCACAATTGCCCCATGAGTTGGTACTACTATTATTCCTGTTTTACAATTGAGGAAGCTTATAAAGGGCGAAGTTAAACAGCTTTTATGGGGTATAAGTCTAATAAGTGGTAAAGATGATACAAGTGACCTCAAGCAGATTTATAAACAGAGCAGAAGGCAAAGTCAGGAAAGGTTCAAGAATCAAGGTTAGAGTACCAGAAGGCTCTGTTGTTATAATAATTGCTGTTTGCCACAAAGGACAAAGCAAAGGGTGGGAAGCACCAGAAACTGGTTATTTTTAACCTACTCTGTAGATTTATCTAACCAGCGATTTGAGGGGAGAATTTTATGATAACATTTTACTTACAGCTATCTCTCCCCCCGCCCCCTTCTCTCTTTTTGTATTTAAATCATAAATCTGTGTGAAATATGTATAGCTGAAATACATAATAGGTATTTTATAAATAAAATTTCAAATTACAAAAACTAGTTTAACATTATATAGATTAAAATAGGACTTCAAATTGTACTTAAAATCATTGTTATGTATTAGACATGCCATTATTTAAAATAGACTCTTTAAAGTTTCCCTAAAATTAGTTTATTTAAAGGGAAAAACTAACAAGATGTGGTAATTTATATTGAACTCTTGGTGCTTGGTGACTTTTTTGCTTTAAGTTAATATATTATTCTTCAAATTGACTTGTTGTTAGTGCTACCAAATATAGAATGGCATTAAAAAATGAGGTGTTATTGCTGTTTTTTAATATGAACCACAAATTTTGCATGTGTTATGGATGATATTTTTATTTTTGCTAGACACTACTAATTGGGTTTCAGAACACTTACTTTATTTTTATTGAAATAATAGTTACCCATTAGCTTATTGCTCTGGATTCATTTCTTCATTTTTAAATTTCAAATTCTAATATTCACACCACTAGAATTTTAAAAAGTAAGAAAAGTAAATAAACTATAATATCATAGTAGCCATGTTATACTTCTACTGATCCTTCCCATTCAAAGACATGAATAGTTTATGTTGCTGCTATAGTATTATTTTCTCAATGAAAGAGGACATATTCACTGGAAATAAAACCTAACCTAAAAATTATGGCTTAATATAAATATTTTAGCTTGAAATAGTGTTCCCTTAAAACACCTGGAACTTTTTAAACATAGACACTACATAGTACCAGACACAGATTCTTTTGTGATGGGTAAAAATGTTTCTATCCTTTTAGCTATCATATTAAGTTGCTCACTCTAAGATTCAAATTCAGAATTCACAGTGCCAATTTAAAATAACACCTATTTTAGTTCAAACAAATACCTCCGTGTCAGAAATGACTTAATTGACATGACCTAATAGGTATACCATGCCCAATGGAGCAATCTCATTTTAGCATGTTTTTTTATACAGTTCTCTTCACTGTTGCACAAGGGTTGACTTGTGTAATATTAATAATGTTTCAAAATCTATGCAACAATGTAATGAACTCAAAGAAGGCTGCACTGGCACATGAAGTGCTGAATAAGCACACTCCAATTAACATGGGGATCTTTTGTGATTCACATCATTACTTGAAAAGCAAATTGTATGTGTCATCATTTTGCATTTCTTTCCCTGGGATAAATCTAACCATATTAATGAGACATCCAAGAAGTGCTCTCAAATTCTAAAGGATAAATAAAATGTTATGTTGCTTTTTTGCATGTAAATGTTGTTGTATATACCTCTAGCAGTTGCGACTCTAATAGAGTGAAGGACTTGGGAGGAAAGAATTCCAGAGCTGCAGTTTGAACCTAAAATTACACCTCATTTTAACTGATTGGTAACCCTCATAAAAATTATGAGGCTAACCATTACCCATCTGACTATTCGGGTAGTTCAAAATATCAAAAAATATACTTTCAGGTTTCCTATAGCCTTTAAACCATCATCGATATACATAGTGAATATTAAAGAGAAAAGATCTTAGTTCTTCATTTTTAACAGTAAACTAGTTAAAAATAACAGTGCTCTTTTAAAATATCTTATTATTAGACCCATAATTTTTACTTTTTCTTAATATTTCAAATAACTTGACAGGGGGTAATACAGGTAAGCTGATTAATAAAAGATCACAATGTATTTCATTGATCTAATCTAAACAAAATAAGAAAATATGAGTCCATTTATGAATAAGGAAAACTACCAGGTAGGTGGTAAACTAGCTGTACTGTAAATAGTTTTTTAAAAACACAAAAGAAAAAGCTAAAGAGAATGAAATGTTACAGTAAAGATAGCTTGGAGCCCTTAACTGCTTGAGTGATCGGCACCAGAAATGATAAAGGCAGATAAATTATTTATAATGTCTACAATATTGAAAAGACATGGTGATGTAATAATTAAACTTGTGATAAGGTATCAGGTGATTAATTTAAAAAATATATATTTTATTGATTTTTTTACAGAGAGGAAGGGAGAAGGATAGAGAGTCAGAAACATCGATGAGAGAGAGACATCGACCAGCTGCCTCCTGCATGTCTCCTGCCGGGGATGTGCCACATGCCCTTGACTGGAATCGAACCTGGGACCTTTCAATCCGCAGACTGACGCTCTATCCACTGAGCCAAACTGGTTTCGGCTCGGTGATTAATTTTATAAAAATATTCAAAAATATGTCTTTTGATCACACAAAACAAATATATTTGAAATCATGCCATAATCTGTTCAAGGTCTGCCTTCATGTCATGAGAGTAAGAGTGAGCTGTGATTCCATAGACAGGAGGAGTGAGGTTTCCAAGCACGAAGCTTGTGATCAGTGCTCCAGCATCATCTATTAGGGAACGATTGCTAAGAGTGCTGGTTGGAATTTGGCAGAATTTGTTATAGATAGCATTACATTTCTGGTGGCATTACAAGGGAGGAGAGTCCTGTTACCCTATTAAGCGCAAAGGACAGAACATCATGGAGACAAGAAGGGAAGATTTTGCTGTAGTGCTGTGTTCTAAATGAATTGCCAGAGATTCAGGGAGCTATTTCTACACAGAACCAGCTCTTAATCTCTTTGTCACAGAAAGGGGATGGGCTTTTTGAAATGGACACCTGCTTCATCTCCTCCCTCCTCAGGAAGCTTCTGGCAGCAACACAGTTATGTGACTCCAGTGTGAGCTTGTGGATGTGGACCTTGGCTCTACTTCCTGCACACATTGCTCTCTGCAGTAGTCTACGCAGTCGTATGGTTGTCCCTGGGTGGCCATCTGTGGCCATTCGGTGGCATGTCGGTACTCACAGAGTGCCTCAGATGTTATTCCAGAGAACGGGCAGTTTTCATTCCCAATGAAATGGGAGGCAAATGTGAAGAATAACAGAGGTGAGGGCTACCTTGAGCATAGGTGCATGGGACATTCGCCTATGTGGTGAGATTTAAGGGGAAATAAGTACCAGCAAGCAATCTTGCTTCACAGATGCTGTGAATAGTGAGAAGGAATAAATAAGGTTTTTAAGCGTGCGATATGAAAAGGCAAATTATGCTGGCTGATATCAGGGCAGCCAGGAATGTTCACTGATCCTAAATATCTCCCTTTCCTGCCTGCCTTTGTTCCTGAAATTGCACCTATCAAGTATTCATTCTTTGAGAGTAAGACTTTGGCTTTTCTAGGAATAACCTTTGGATTCACTACAGTGACTAAGAATGGTTTTACACTGTTACTCTTCACCTCCCCCGCCCCAGAATACAGAAACTTGAAGGGAAGACTGTTTGAGAAGATAGGGTTCCATTTGTTTCTGGTCAAGCGGAAGTACAGCCTAGTGTGAACTGGGATAGCCCTAATTTATACCATGAAAGCTTCAACCTCATTTTGAGAATCATTGTATTCCTATCACCAAGCACAATCTATGGCACAGAGTGGGAAGTCAACACATTGCTAATGCATGAACATCTGAGAATATGGTACTGAGGAGGTCATTGAGACGTTCACGCACTTCATCAGCCTAGATCTGACTACACTGGTTATTTTTGTTTTATAAAATCCATGACCATATTTTTTTCTCTTCCATACTGATATTTTCCTTATAATATAGAGGGCATAACACTCAGATTCAGGTATGGCAATTTGTTTAATTTCTGCATTTTTTTTTATAATGTAGGGATGTGCCAAATTTTTTATTAGACAGACTATACTGCAGAGTCATATGCAAGGCGGGGCAAAAGTAGATTTATGGTTGTATGGTCACGAACTTTATAAAACTACACTAGAGAAAGTGAAGCCAGGTTTAACTTTGGAACAATGGAGCAACTTTATAGCTGGAGTGAGTCAGACCAGAGAGGTTGTAGGAGCACAGGCCTTAAAGTCAGGCAGAACATTTGGATTTCGGCACCATAATCACTTGCTCCATTATCTCAGGCCATCTACTCTAATTTTCCTGAACCTTGCTCTCCTCAACTGTAAAACTGGAAGCAGAATATTTCCTGGGTTGTTCTGAAAAGTAAATGTGGTAATGAATGCAAGATCTTAGCACATTGTCTGGCCCAAAGGAAGGGCTACTGTCCTTTTCTTCTTTTTATCATTAGTCATGTCATCATAATTATCATTACAATGAGTCAGAACAGTAGAATGAAAGAGCTCTAGACTTACTAAAGTACCTTTGCTGTACTCCTGATCCTTTAAAACATTTTTTAACTATATTTCTAATCGTGGGCCACTCAGATCTCCCAGGTATTATCTCTTCTCTAAAATACACTTATGGAGAAATGAGGTTACTATAAAAGCACTTGTTAAATTGGAAAGATGATTATTTGCTCCTGCTTTATATGCTTTTCTGACTTACTGTAGGTATCTCTTATTTGCCTTTCTTGACCTTGGCTCTCAAACCAAAACGTTCCTAAGAACTACCAGAGAGCATTAAAAAAGCAGTTTCTTGGGCCTTCACCTCAGAGATTCTGCTTCAGTAGGTCTGGGTGGGGGAAGCTGCATTTTTAAACAAGCTTTTCTATGGATGCCAATGCAGGTGACCTGTGGACATCCTTTGAGAAGTACTGCTCTGTGATGTGTAACTAATGTGAAGACTGCCAGGACCACTCTGGAATTCTAGACCTGGCTTGGTCTTGACGCAGTGGCTGATGAAGGCTACTAGGAGCACTGTGGCCCACTGTGCATCGTCATTTCTATTTGTAGCTGAGTGGAGTTGGCAGCAGGCACAGGTTGGCAGCAGCTTGCAACACACTCCTTGTTAAAGCACACACACTGTTTCTGCAGCTGGCACTTATTCCCTGTACATCCCAATTATAATAGTATTACCGAGTCTTGTGACAGTCCACATTTCATCACCTTGGGGGGCTGGTCAGGGCAGTTTGGTGGTGGCCTGGGGTGCCCTGCCATTTCCTTTCCTTATAGTCCTCCTCATTGCTCAGCCATCTTGCAGGTTTCACTTGACACTGAGTGTTTGTTGTTCCTATCTGGGGATGTTTGGAGGCCAGACCAGGTCAGAGATAATACATAAGCTGCAGGTTGTACAGAGTCTACCTGCTGTAAAACACTCACCTCTGAACTTGTCAACTCTTAGAGTCACTACAATTTTGATGATCTCCATGACTCTGCTCTCTTTTTTTGCTGGGTTGCACAGGGCTGGCTCTATAATCTGATAGAACAATAGGGGGCATTTTACCCTACCTGATGATGGAGAGTTTTAACTTCTGTATAGCTTTTGCCTCTTAAGGGAAATAAAGGAGCCTAATAAAATAGATGTCATACTATTGTATGAAATATACAATTGATAAATGATACATATGCAAAATGCCTCTAGTTAGTAACCTGATTTAAATAAAAGTGTAGCAAGCTGATATACAGGGAATCATATGTTCATAGTGTCCATCATTTGGATAATTACTGGCAGTAGATTATATTTAAAAGTTACTAATAATCAAGATACAGTGGTACCTCGAGATATGAGTTTAATTCTTTCCGTAACCTTGAGGGGTGGGAAACTATGAGACGCTCGAGTCGCGGTAAACTGGTGGGTCGTGTGCAGCCAGCCAATCCGCGCGATACTCCTATCTCAAATGTTGCTAGTATTTCAAAGCAAAAATCACTCGCTTGATGGTTTGTATCTCAAAAATCTCGTATGTTAGGGCACTCGTATCTCGAGGTACCACTGTATTAAAATAAGCTTTCTTGTTTTAAAAATGTAAGCTATCTTGACATGTAGGTGAAATAAAAAATGTTACCGATATCATCTTCTCCTTTCTAATCAGTATTACATTTAAAAATCACTTGGAATCATCTGGAAAAAGATGATTGTTAATAGTTAAATATGCAGCAGCAGGCTGAATATAATGAACAAAAACATGAAAAATGACTGGCAAGTATAAATATGGACAGTAAGTGTAGCAGTGACCATTTTAGCCATATAATGAATCTATACTGGGTGGGGCAAAAGTAGGTTTACAGTTGTGAGGATGCAAAACAGTTGATTCTTTTATTATCACTCATTAATTATTGTATTATTTTCTATGCAACTATAAACCTACTTTTGCCCCATCCTTTATATGACTCTGCAATAGAATTCATCTAATAAAAAATTAGCATGTTCCTACATTATAAGAAAAATGCAGAAATTAAAAGAATTACCATACCTGAATCCGAGTGTTATGCCCTCCATATCATAAGGAAAATATAAGTATGGAAGAGAAGAAAATATGGTAATGGACTTTATAAAATAGAAATCTAACCTTACATGTTGAAGTTCAAAGAATGAAGTTCAAAGTTATTTAGCTGTAGAACAGACAGCTGGGATAAGATTTCAATTTAGTGAGGGTCTTAAAAAACTGAATATAAAATTTAATAAGAAGATGATTAATTTTTGCCTTCATTAAATTTTAGTAAAGGGAAATGTGCTTTAATACAAAGTGTGATAGATTTGCATTTGAAGTTGATGTTTCTAGAAGAACAATTCCTGAAGGATTGAATTATGATAGCTTTAAAGTACCACACAATCTGTATTGTTTGTTGGGGAGGTTTTTGAGGAGTTGAGGTCAGTGTTGGAAAGGTCACAGTGCTCTTAAGGTTCCTCAACCCTAGTAGTCTATTACTTGGCCTAGTGGTAGCATGGTATCCAGGAGGGACAGACAATTGCTGTGAGAGAAGTTCTTAGAATTGCCTTCAAGTCAAAGGTTAAAAGAAATGGCAGGGCAGTTTTCAGTTTAATGTGGAGCAGATAAGCAGGAGCTGTAGAAAGAAGGCTGGTGACAGGCACTGATTCGAGGTCAATTTCCTGTTGGAAAAGTGCCATGTAGACTGGGAAAGAGTGGGAAGGCTGCAAATATCAATGAGGGAGTCACAAACCAGGAAGTTGATAGGACAATTCTCATCCTTATTTTTATCCATATTGATAGTCATTTCTTTGAATACTGATTTCTTTGTTCTTTTAAGACATCAATAAAGGTACCTTTTCCCCAGAGTTGTGTTTTTTTTTTAATTGGGATAAAATACACATAGCATAAAATTTACAGTTTTAACCATTTTTAATTATACAGGTCAGTGGCATTAGGTACATTCACAGTATTGTACAATCATCATCATCGTACATCTCTAGAACTTTTTCATCATCCTAAACTGAAACTCCATCCTCATCTATATCTATATATATAAAAGGCTAATATGCAAAGTGTCCCCTTGGGAGTTTGACCAGGAGTTCGAGAATTCAATCACTTGCTGATGACGTGTGCTGACCACCAAGGAGGGCAGCACAAAATGAAGGCCCTGATCTGATCATCCCTGATCGCTGGCTAGGCCTAGGAACCCTACCCATGCATGAGTTTCATGCACCAGGCCTTTAGATAAACAATAACTCTCTATCCCTCTTCCCCAAAAAGTTACTTTTATAATTAATCATATTAAGAAACTGTTGATTAGTGGGTGCATAGTTTTGTCAAGAAGAGACATTTAATTATAGTTATCCTATTTTAGAAAAAAAATTGTGGAGCATTTATTTAGTGCTGAAGGATAAAGATATTAATGGTCACAAGTTCTAGAACTGGAAGAAGAAAAATGTATTACAATCCTTAAGAAAAATTAAAACAGGGAGCTTTTAAATCTAAGTGGGTAATTTTCTCCAACTTATACATATCTGAATATTCAGGCTTTGTTTGGAAATACTTTCTCATCTATAATTGTACTGTTACTAAGCTGTTTCTATAATATAGTCCATAGTTGGGCTTACATTAGTAAGTCATTGACTCTTAAACAACAAAAAGATGATTAATTTTACATCACAGAAGCATATCTTCAGACTGCTATGCCTTCTAGGCTGTTATGTTTGGGCTTCTAATGACCATAGTTAAGAAATAGATTCAAAATAGTACTAACTTTGATGAAGTGTGTTTAACAATCTATATTCAACTTTAGATTATTTTACTTGAGGTAAAATTTTTTTTGTTTACTTTTACACCAGTGCTAGTGTTATTCTTATCTATAGTTATTGGTTATAATATCAAAACAAAACTGGCAGTATTAACATACAATTGTCTGTAGGATGTGCACACACAAAAACTGAAAAACTGAAAAGAATATTTAATAATCTAAGTAAAGTACTTTTTCAGGTAAGGGCTATGTCAATTTTTATTCTTTTGAAAAATTCTCTGCCTTTTCTCACTGAGTGTTAATATTCTCTCTTTCCTTATTGTTCTGTTTTTTGTTGTTTTTTCCACCATGCCATACCTATTGGACCTATTTTTACTTACAGTTTTCACACTATAATCTTGAAGAACTCTCAGTTATAATCTCTTTTAAATGTAGTTTACCTTTGATTTACATGTAGTAGACCATATCAGTCTACTTTATCTTTTGGTGCTGCATTCTGAGTGAGTTGGTTAGTTTTACCCTCTATTTGATTGAATCTGAGTTCGTATAGAAATTTTAAAAATTTAATAAATACTTTTGCCTTAAGTTTCTAATTAGTTCTATAGCTTATCTGTTCTTGACTTATTTATATCTATTTTTGTTTCATTCTTACTTTTTCAGTTTTTAAAGATGAAACTATTTTTATAAGGAACTAAAAGACTTTTTATTGTAGTCATTTTAAAATTTAAAAGTAATTCCACTGTATTGATTGTGAATAAGTCAACTATTGATTTTGTTGTTCTTTTTCTTAATCCCTAGTGCTTGGGAATAACCCTTCCTAAATTTATTATAAGTGAGTTGTCCTCTCTGCTTGACCCCAACACTGAATTGGTGAACAGCACAACCCAGACTGTGCCTAGGAAAAGTCCTTTGATCTTCCAGCTTCTGATGGGTCACAGCTTTATTGCAGGATAGCCTCAGACAGAGGAGAATTTTGTCAGCATTCTTTCACTGCCAGTTGCCAGGTTTAATGATGCCTCTCCTGGTTTCTCTTCTTGAATCTGCCTAGTGGTAGATTCATCCTCTATGTCTGAACCTATTTCTGGTTGAAACATTTTTTTTGGAGTGTGATTGTGCCATTCAAATTATTTATTTTTTAAAAATTATTGTTCTCTTTTAAGTGGAGGAAAAATATTCAAGGTTAAATTGACAGTCAAGATGCCTACGAGGCCAAGGACTACTTGTACACAAAAATAAGTTAATGCTACAATCTGTTTAGGAACTTAATCAACTGGTCTCTTTGAAGTAAACATTAAATAACTTTTTATATATGCTCCAGCTTGGGAGATGGATCAGCTGATTTAACAAAGTGCTTCCAGTTAGTAAGTGATTATTTCATTTAAAAAGGAGATATGAGGCATTCTGGCCTCTTTTACTAGCTAGGAAATTTGTAATTATACATCTGGAGTCTTTATTTTGATAGTTGTGTACATTTTATGTAAAAGTACTTTTTTTTCTTGAATGGTTTGGATTATGATATCAGATAGCCCCAGAAAACAGTATCAGTTGTTAAAAATGCTTGGTGATACACATCATGGTAAGAGGAAAAAATGTAAATAACTGCAATAATCTACAATATTAATACTGCAAGAAAAAAATGAAACTAGTCAGTTTGAAATTTAAAGTGGTCAGTGCCCTGAGTCAAAACTTTGCAAAGTTTTCTTGGGTACATTCATTTCTCTAATGCATCATCAGATGCTTACTGTCAATAACCAACAAAATGCTTCTTGTAAGATTCAAAAATGGTTGCATTCGCTTGAAATACTGAGCATGTGTCATTTACAAAAGCTTGTACAGTAATTAAATTGGAATAAGAGTAATGAGGGATAAAGTCACATTCATGAGCTAAAGTTAATAGTGATGTTTTATTGAGCTGCCAAGAAAATGAAAATAAAAATATTCTCACATAACATTTGAATAATACAGAAATCTTTAACAACAGTATAAGGTTGTTACTCCACTTTTAAATTAACTGTTCAGCTAGCTCTGATGAAATGGAACTAGAAAAGGTTCGTGTCTTTAGTTTTTTGTTTTGTTTTATATGTTAGTCCTTTAAAGACTCAGTTCACCCAAATCTTGCCCTAAGGACACTGCATGTGGGGAGCAGAAAAGTGAGGCAGACCAGGCTTTGCTGTCTATTCCCACAGAAAGAACATTTGTTCTGGGAATGGACAGAAAAATAGGGGTTATGTAAACGTACCTCTCTCTATTCTTGAAGAAGAGGTGAGGCAACTAAAAAGGAAATATTTATGCACACTTCTGGCCGAGAACCGCAAAGGGCACTGTAAGGCTGATTTGACACACCATGTAACTCTTCCAGGGACAATGAACAATTTTCAAAACAGATTGAACGGAAATTTTCCCTGCCACTGTTCTGCCATTCAGCTGACCCTGAGTGTAACTGCATAAGATAGTTTAGCCCAGGTTGCATGCAATACTTTTTCAGGAAAACAAAAACAAAAACAAAGACGGACTGATAATTAGGAATTCACAAAACTTAAAACTTATGGACATTATTTATAAAAGTAATAATTGATTATTCTTTTTAAGTGCAGGTATAAAAACTGCTGAATGCTTCTTTGGCAATCACTCTGACCCAAATGGCATATATCATCCAAACCATATAATCTATATTTTGAGAATTCTAAGATGTTCAGAAAACCCAGTGGCCATGTATAAACATGAATTATGAATCCCCCATCTTTTCTAGTAATAGATAATTAGAACTTTCTCACCTGATCTCTTTCATGTTTACACTGGAAATATTCACTTGTGCTAACATTATTATTTTTTTGCACACTGACACAAGATTTTGTTTTATGTTACAGACTATATCAAGCACAATGAATGTAATGAAAGATAATAAAAATAACAATCAATTTCATATTTGTCAGGGAAGATACTGAGTGTGCCAACATTCATGTATGTTTCTAAGGAAATTTGAAAACTAGGCAAGCAAGGGCGGAGGATGGGACTTTGAATAGAGATTGGCTCACTTTGTTCACCTAAGGCATGGAAGCAATATGGATTCCCTCTGATTAATAATAACATTAACTACAAATTTCAGTTCACAAATCCTCTGCCCATTATACCTAGCTTTCTCTCTTTATTTTCTGTTCTTTATTCGTAGGATTTTGAAGTCTGACTAGGAACACGGAAATCTTAGTAACATTTCTGTACATGTCTTTGGTCCACTGAAGAGTATGAACAAGAATTTATTTTAACTCAGGGAAAAGTGCACAACTCAATGATTATAGTGAATAATTATCGTAATATAACACTACGTTTACAACAAAACATGTTTATAATAACATAATTAAAGCTTACCAACAGACTCACTCAAATGTTAATAGATTTTAAATCTTACTCTTTCTAATATAAATATTTTCATATAGATTATAAAAATACTGTGATAAGGATTTTTAGTCTCCTGATCTAATATTTATATCAAAACAATAAGAACCTGTTTTCAAATATTTTGTTTTCTTTAAAAATTTAATTAGAAATACCTACGACATTCAGAAATGAATAAAAATTATTATGGCAAGGCATCTACTACACATTTTAAGAATATAATACATTATTTATACGAGTCCTAAAAAGTATCCCCTCTGATTCTACTGACCTTCACCACTGTCCTTCCCTGATGATACCTCTCTTCTGAATTTAATAAAGTACCAGTGTACTTATTATAATTTTGCATCATAAATATGCATATTATATATGTGGTTTAAATTGATGCATACTTCTACTTATTGCTTTTATCGCTTGATATAAATATTTTATATTCACCCATGTTGATACTAAATCCACTATATTCATTTTCTGTGCATTTGATAAATTCCCATCACTCATTTACCTCTTCTCTTATAGGTGGACTTTACTATATTAATATTTTCAGTGTTAAAAACAAATAAGACTGCTGCCATAAGCAGTCTTATGTTAGTATCCTTGTTTCTCTAGGATACATAACTAAAAGTAAAATTGTCAGGCCATAGAATTCTCTATGACTATAAATTATCAAATTCTATCTTCAACATTATTATAAATTGCCAAATTGATATTCAGCTCTGAGTAATAGTTTCTACTTTTCTATATCCTTGTCAGCTCTTAATATTGTTAGACTATTTTTCTTAATCTGATTAGTGTGAAATGTTATTTCCTTGGTGTTTTAAGTGGTCCTTTTCATATTCTATGTTTTGTGTATTGACTGATTATTTATATTTTTCCTCCTTTGAATTGCTTAGCTAATAATTTTTGCTTATTTTTGAGATACTTAACTTTTAACTTGCAAATTAAAAAAAAATCTATGGGTACTTATCATTTATAGCTATATGTATTGCCTATACCTTCTCCTGGTTCACGTCTCATTGTTTGATGCTTTTCATACTCTTCTTTCCCCAAAGAAAAGTAATAATTTTTAATGGAAAAACAAGTGTATAAGTATATATATATATCCATATTTATGTATATACATTATATACTCACATATATACATATACAGTACATTAATGCATATATATACACACAAATACACAAATATGCACTCCATCCCCACATACACATGCAGAAAATGACTTGGAATAATATATACCTAGATGATATCTCTAGGTGCTGAAATTAAGATTTTTTTTTTAATATTATTGGGACCTCCATTTTTGGTCCAGTATATAAAGGGCTTGGAAGTTTCCATTCATTCTATCAACAGGTATCAAACTTAAAAAACTGAAAAATCAACAGTTCTTCTTAGAGTCATAACAGAAATGAGATCATCGGACCAACTATTGCCCCCAAAATTGGAGAGACAGACAAGGTGAGTAGAGAGAATGACAACTCATTAGAGCAAAAATACTTTTAGGAACCAGTCCCAAGATAGAAAAACCTAAACTGTAATTGATGAGTTATTAAGGGTGCAATATGGGCAAGTCTAAAAGATAAAAACTCCAGGGGAACCCAGTCATTAAGGTGCCCCCACATATTGTGAGTTTTACATCCTGAAACTCTACAGTGATATTGGGAAGAGAAATCCCTGTCTGTTTCTAGTAGAAAAAGGGAAAATGAAACTATTCTGAAATATACCACAGTATTCTGACCTTCTTAACAAGGTCCGCCCTTAGGAGAAACTATTTAATCAGATCTTAATTAACATGCTGTGGTTTAAATGGTTCTGGGGGAGGGAAAACTCAACTGCAGCTGCCTCTAGCCATCCACATGGAGGATGAGAAATGCCAAACTCCAGCCCATGCTAGCCATTCTGTCTCACCAGCCCATGCTAGCCATTCTATCCCACCTAAGATGTGGAAAAACTAAGATGTGTGTGTGAAGGTCCATGGTCCAGAGGCAAAAGCTTATTTAAAGGTGGACACATAATCATAGGGTTACAGTACACACTCCTTACTCCCATACCTTACCACAGTGTTACTAAGAGCCTATTTATAGCAGTTATCCCATACACCATGTCTGGTTATCATGAAAAAATTATAAGACATACTAAAAGGCAAAACACATGTTGAAGAGACAAAGCAAACATTAGAACTAGAGACAGACATGGTGGAGATGTTGAAATGATCAGACACAGAATTTAAAACAATTATGGTTAATATGCTAAAGGTTCTAACGGATAAAGTAGATAGCACACAAGAACAGATGGGCAATGTAAGCAAAGAGATGAAAATTCTACAAAGAACACAAAAGAAATGCTAGAGATCAAAAACACTGTAACAAAAATAAAAAAATGCTTTTGTTGGACACTACTGGACACAGCTGTGGAAAGAATGTCTGAGCTTGAGGATTACTCAATAGAAACCCCCAAACTGAAAAACAAGCAGAAAAAGGTTTAAAAAAATTAGAACAGAACATCCAAGAATTATGTACAACTAGAAATACGGTATAACATACACGTAATGGGAATACCAGAAAGAGAAGAGAGAAAGTAAGAGAAGAAATACTGAAAATAATAATGACTGAGAATTTCCCAAAATTAATATCAGAATTAAGTCACAGATTCAGAAAGCTCAGAGAATACAAAACAAGATAAATGCCAAAAATAACTATACCTATGCATATTATTTTTAATTTGGGAAAGGAAAATGTAAAGAAAAAATCCTGAAAGAAGCCATAGTGGGAAACATTTTTCATATGAAGGAGCAAGGATAAGAACTACTGTGACTTCTCCTCAGAAATCATGGCAAGTAGAGAGGAGTGATATATTTAAAATATGCCAACTTAAAATTGTGTACCCTGTGAAATTATCCTTCAAAAGTGAAGGAAAACTAAAAATTTTTCTCAGAAAAAAATTGATGGAATTTGTTGCCAGTAGAATTGCTTTTCAGAAATGTTAAAAGTAGTTTTTTAGAGAGAAGGAAAATGACATAAGTAAAAGTCTCAGATCTACATGGAGAAGGGAAGAGCACTGGGATAAGTGAAAGGGAGTGGAAGAACCTGAAACAAATCAGATGGAATATACCTGTTGTGAAAGTGCAAGCAAAAATCTCCTAGTGACTATGGTTGTGGGAAATCACAGACCCTCCAGATATGTTTATTCCCTGTATCTAAGGTCATTGTCAGAACAAATAATCAAAAGTTATTTTGGATTTATGTAGTCTTCTTGGTTTGCACACTTCAAGTCAATTGCTGTAGAGGCAAGAAAATTAGGATAGAGAGAATGGAGATCTGTAATGTGGGGATGTGGCTTTTCTAGACAGTGTTGCTGTTGTTTCAGATGGAAGAACCTTCATTGCTTGTCAGTATTTTCTGTACTAAATCAGGCTTCCCATTCCCAGGCATATAGGAAGACAAAATTGTTAGAATGGAGTTATAAAGAAAAGTGGAAGATCAATATTTTTTATTTTGAACTATGTTAAAAATATTTTTTATTGATTTCAGAGCAGAATGGAGAACGAGAGATAGAAACATCAATGATGAGAGAGGATCATTGATTGGCTGCCTCCTGCATGCTCCACACTGGGAATGGAGCCTACAATCTAAGCATATACCCTGACAGGGAGTTGATCCATGACCTCCTGGTTCATGGGTTGACATTCAATCACTGAACTACACTGGCTGGGATGAACGATTTTTAAAAAACTTTATTGGCTAAAATTGACATGTACTAGTAATCCTATATAATAAAAAGGTAATATGCAAATCGACCAAATGGCAGAATGACCAGAAAGCCTGCGACCCCTCACCCTGGCCAGCTCTGCCCCTGAGCAGGCTCCCCAACCCCGATTGGGGGTGGGACTGGCCAGCAAACTGCCCCTGGCCCCTTACCCTGACCGACTCTGCCCATGGCCCTACACCCCAGCACTGGGCTTCTAATAACCTGTAAGTATTTAGGATATGTATTGTTATACACATATACACCCATGCAACTACCATAATCATGAAAAATGTAGTAGGAATGGATGAGAACCTCTTACATTTGGTAAAGAATATCTAGAAAAACAAACCTATAAAATGTTAAGGGAGAAACTTTAACATTCCCACTAAGATCAACAAAAAGGTAAGCATGTCTTCACTCTCCACTGCTTATTAATATTGTATTTGAATCCTAGCAAGTGCAACAAGATGAGAAAAGTATTATTATTAGTACTTTTTCTGAGATAAACATGTTTTTTAGATTTAATTTTTAAATGAGTATATTGTAATGAAGTATTTCTTAAGTTAAACTATCCTTGAATACCTAAAGTAAATCCAGCTATTATAATTTATTTCCTTTAAACTTTGGAGGACTCATTTTGCTATTTTGTTTAGGAACTTTATATCTATATCCATAAATAATTTATTTCAAACTGTATTTGTTAACTTTGTTAGCAAGCTAATCACCATAATGTTTTTTCAATAAACATATTTCTTTCCATAGAATACTTTTCAAAACTTCTTAAAGAGAAAGATGGAAGAAATATGGTTCTGGACTTTGGGAACACATTCTTAAAAAAATATATTTACAAGGATTTCATATATATTTTTTTTCTCAAATCCTAAAGCTATTTTCTTTCTTACATTTTATAGTTTTCTTTCCTCCCCAATCTCTCCTAGAACTTACTGTCTATAAAATTCATTGATTACTTATATACTAGAGGCCCAATGCATGAAAATCTTGCAAGTGGCCTACCCTTCACAGCCCCTTGCAGCCTGGTCTGGCCCTCCCAGCCCTGGCTTCGTCTGGAAGGTCATCCGGAAGGTCATTCTGCTGTTAGTTCTAATTAGCATATTAGCTCTTTATTATATAGGATAATTTTCTGCCTATTTTCTATTGCTGTTTAAAACATCATTTATTTTATGATTTTCATATTGTCCTCAAATACACTATAAATGGTTCTACTCACATTTTAGTAAAGAGCTTTACGTATTTTTAACAAACTCAATAGATATTCTAATTTTGATTTGACTTTTATTAGTGGAAATAATAGCTTACTTTAAGTAATACTTAGGTGATAGGAGTATTTTGGGAAAGTTTTAAATATCCTTTGAGTGTATAAATCTTAATTTTTTTTCACTTTATCCTTTACTTTCATCTATGATTGACGCTCTCCCTCCCCAGTACCCTTTCCTCTCTCCCAGTAGATTGTGGGTTGACACTTCTACATAATCAGCTTTTCTAGGTCATTGACTGGGTCACTGACGTAAGTGTCAGAGGAAAGATGTTTTTGGTTATAACATCTGATTATTCTAGTCCATGCTGTATTTACTTATTCCTAAAAGCATGATTGTCAACAAAATTTCAACGAATCCTGAACAGCTTCTGGAGGTATATTGAGCTCTTTCACTTTAAAGGCAACACAGATCTTCCCAGTGGGAAAATAAATGATTGAATCTCACCTCATTCCAAATGAATTAGAGTTGGCAGCCTTGTGTGTCTGGAGCGAACTTACAGGACTTGATGCTAAAATGTAGTCCCTTGTAGTAGTTATAATAAATTAAGGCTTCTGTCAGAGACCAAAGTCATTAAAGTTAAAGGAAAAAAAATATATTGCTTCCCTTTTTATTTTGGGTCCTGATAGAAATTTTGGTGTTCAGCAGGTTGACAGCACAACATAGACAAATTCAATATTTCAGGACACTGTGCCAAATTCCATGTGTAGAGCCTGTGACTGTCTTGCATTAAGTATAAGTTATAGCTGTGAAGGCCTAGAAGGTGAGAAATGGCATATTTTTTGAGGCCTGTAGGGCATATAAGTTCTCTTTTTTGACTGACAACATGGTCCAGCTTTCCCATGAGAAGCATGCTTGTGTGTTTCTCTTCTTGTGCTGTTTTCTGAATAGCATGAAGGTGTTGTTAATTTAAAAACTGTCACCCACAGAATATGAAAATGTATTTCAAGTGAAAGCCAGTGATAAGCAGGAGACAAGGACATGGGTACTCTGAGACAGGTGATAATTTTCTACAGTTAATTACCTTTATTTTTTTACATGCAACATTATCAAAAACATTGAATAATAAGGTATGCTTGTAAAATGCAGCATTCTGTATTAATTTTACCAAATAAACACCTCTTATATAAAATAAAAAGAGAAAGACATGACCTGGTCATTATTACTTGTCTCATTCAGAGTTGGAATGCCTTTGCTGAGATTATTTTTTGTCATTTTTTTCTGTTTTATCTTTGCTATTGTGACCAAGTAAAAAATGGAAAAACCTAGGGATAAACTAGAAGCTGTTTCAAGGTATCAGTGTTCTGAAATGGAATCTGTTTTGTGCTCCTCCCCCTCTCCCCCGCCACCTGCCCCCTTTCCTTTCCTGATAAAGTTCTCAGTAACCCAGGACTCTTTCTGCAACAGAGCACTGCGGGCAACAGGAAGCTGCCCAGACATCTTCCCGATGCCTGTAGTAGTCCCTTTGTCAGTGGACTGAAAATACTTTCAAGGAAGTGATCACTTGTCTGTCCAGTGATTGTTGTGAAAACTGTGACAAATTAAATGGGCATCCCCTGGCTTTAAATGAAAAGCCTGATATATTAGCAGTGAAACAATCTAAAATATTTTTAAAAGAATCTGAGAATGGCTCCCATTACCTGAAGTATAATGACCATAAAACCAGTAGAAATGGAAAGCAGTGAGAATTCCTAGAGCTGCTTGGTGCTGGGTATTAAAGGGTATGAAAATAGAGATGAATTCATTGACTTCTGAAATAACCCAAGTAGAGCTGATGCACAAAAACAAAACAACAAAACAAAACAAAAAAACAGTGTATCAATACGGAACTGCAAAGTGAAAACAAACACACACACATATATTCCAAATGTGATTTAAATCTCATTATATTTTGAATATTCAGTGGGAATCTCCTACGGTTTCAGTTTCTCCTTGGGAGTAAAATGGGTCCTTAAAAGTGCATTCATCTATGCTGCTAGAGTATCATTTACTAACAAATGATTGCAGCTGTACCCAAGGGGCCTAAAAGTTTTAATGCTGCTTCCAGATGTGCTTAATTTATTTCCAGGGTATGATGTTTGCCGTGGAGCCTTGGGTGATTTTCTCACTTATCAGTGCCAATTTCTTGGAAGCAGGTAAAATGTTAGTCTTCTTCTAGATGGGAAAATGGAAGCAGAAGATGTTAAAATTGCAGTAACATTGAATCAGAAGCCCTTAACAATCATGGGTAAAATGCAAAATCTTACACACCTGGACTTAAGTTTTCTGCAAAAGTTTCCTAGGACTCTTCTTGCCAAATAATAATGTTTTGTCAGGAATTTTAAAAATTTAGAAATTTGAAAACTGCCTTTTAAGTTTAACTTACAAAATCCCCATTAGTTGCTTTGCTATAAAATACTAAGAGGAAAAAACAAATATAAAGTTCAACTATCCAAAAGACTACTGAATTTTAGTTATTAACATTGATTAAACATTGGATATGAATAATAATATAAGGTATTTATCACAAAGCAATTAAACTTTATTTTGGAGCACATTAAAATGAGCAGTTTAAATGTAAAATCCATAACATATCTAGAGCAATTGTAGATAGTTATTATTAAAGCTACTTTGGTGATGTACAAATATGCAATTGGATTTTAAGAGGTTTTTCACAAATATAAAGCAAGTTGTTGAAGATATTCAAATACAGTGGTACCTCGAGATACGAGTGCCCTAACATACGAGACTTTTGAGATAGGAGCGATTTTTGCTTTGAAATACAAGCAACATTTGAGATAGGAGTAATCATGAGGATTGGCCGGCTGCACACGACCCACCAGTTTACCGCGATTCGAGCGTCTCATAGTTTCCCATGCTCAAGGTTACAGAAGGAATTAAACTCATATCTCGAGGTACCACTGTATATTCAATTGAGTTGAAATACTAGCTAAAACAGATAATCTAGTCTAACCTGTATTAGAAGCATAAAAATCACCTTCTGAGTGGCCACTTAGTGTTTGCTTTAGAACTTAAATCTCATTCTCATTTTATACATTTTTAGTACTTTTTCTAAAATAGCATGTTTATCTTTAAAATGGTAAGAACAGCTTTCCCAATACCTAAGTACTTTGTTTTGGAATAGCTTGTAGCCATAATTTCTTTTTTTAGTACCAAAATCACAAGAGAGTGTTATCTTCCCCAAAGGATCCAGCACTTAAACCAATGACTAAAACAAAAGTTAGAAATTGCAGATTGTCAAAATTACTCTTGAGAATATTTTACTATAAATTACACATTTTCCTTCTTTTACAGTGGTCAGAAAATCCTTAAAATCACCCATACATTCTTTACATTCAAGATTTTTTTCATCCAATGTTTGGTTAATACAAATGACAAAGTGTTCAAACACTTCCTATTTTTTTAAGTAAAATTCTCAGATGATACAACTAGAATATCTTTGTAGAATATAAGACCATGAGGGCTAAGAATTTTATCAGTTTTGTTCACTGATATAATTCACTCACCTCCTAGAACAATGCTGCTCAATAAACATGTGAACAGATAAGTAAAATGTGAATTACAGAAATTGAAAAAGTAAATGAATAAAATGTAAATAATGTCTCCTCAACGTAGCTTACAGAGATTTTAGATTAACATCAATATATCTAACTAGAGATTTGGTTGTATTTCTACTAAAATAAAAGATATGATGAGAAAAAGTTGTTGTACATTAACCTTTTATATGAGCGAAATTATATATTTACTAGAGGCTTGGTGCACAAATTTGTACACAGGTGGGTCCCTCCTGACCAATCAGGGCCATCTCACCCAGTCCCATTTGGGGTTGGCTGGGGAGAGGGACCGCAGGAGTTTGGCTGTGGGAGCACACTGACCACCAGGGGGCAGCTCCTACATTGAGTGTCTGCCCCCTGGTGGTCAGTGCATGTCATAGCTACTAGCTGGTTGTCTGGTTGTACAGCCATCCAGTCATAAAGGTTGCTAGTTAGGATATTATTAGTAATTCAGATATTCTGGGGACAATTGCTCTGTAATTGGGTTTCTCCTGGGAAGGCTGAAGGCTGTCTTTAAGATTCATGGTATCATCAGATTTTGGAATGTTCTCTGTTCTCTGAAAGTTTGACAGATTGTTTTTTTTTTTCTTCTCTTCCCCCCCTCTTACCGTTCCCTTCTCTATTTTTCCTTTCTTATTTTTCTCCTCCTCTTTCTTTTCCCCTTTCAATTGTTTAAAGTGTATTTATAGATTTATTAATCTTACCCTTAATATATGCAAGAAATTAGACTCTCTTTATTTCTTTATAACCACCCTGACTTTCATGATGAAGTACCAAGTTGTGAGGATTCCCAAGTTATGGAGAAAAATAAATGGGCTTATTCTAGTTGGATAATTTCATTGCTCTTAATGAAATAATCCCATCAGACAGACTCTTTGCCTAAATGTCTCACATCTTAGATGAAGTATTGGCCTTACAGATTCCTGCCTTCCCTCTCATCCTTGTCTCTCTAGCATTTTTATTCAACGCATAGCTTATTCCTTGGCAATGGGGAAGAATTTGTAGCAGAGGACAGAGTGTTAAGTGTGTGGAAGTAAAATCCTGCCGATACCACTCTGCCTTGTGCAATTCACATATCAGCAATTCGGTGTTGATATATCTGATTAAAGCAATGATTTCAAGGACCTAATAAAATAAAATCTCCAAGTTTCAGATAATTAAAGTTCCATTTGGTTTGAAAATATTATTATATTAATTGGATAACATGGTCAAGGAAGATCAGTTGGCTATTTAACCATGTTATAGTAGAAAAATAAAGGCCAATATAGAAGTGGTAGCTATGAAAACAGAAAAGAAAGACCAGGAGTTCAGGAAAGCTGTGCCAGGAGCAGGAGAAGTAAAGTTGGTAGTTGGCCTCCTCTATCTTAGCTCTTTTCCCGCTTCTGGGGAAGAGAGGATCAATTTTTCAGCTTTTTTCAAATAGCAGCAGAGCAGAAACTCTCACTGTTTAGTGTTACACATTTGATTCATTCCTACTTGTTTGGTGGAAGAATTCTGTATTTTTTTTAAGCTGTTCTATTAAGGGATGCATGTAGAACTGTAGGAAGCAGAGACTGAGCTTACTTGTTAGCAAATAACTGAAAAACATGGAGACAATTATGTTTTAAAAAAAAATCAAAACACAGGAAATGGTAGCTGACTACCAATAAATTGGATCTGATCCTGAATTTCTAGGGTCACAGGATGTTGAAATTGAGGTTAATATTGGCCCCTCATTTTACAGACTTTATGACTTAATTTTAACTATTTAATTGAGTTTATTATCTGTGAGTTTAACAAATCATTTATTTTATACTTTTATTTTAATTTTAAAAGCCTTAATATTTCTCCATACACATATGTATGTCTGTCAGAGACAGCAGGAGCTCTGCTCAGCACTGCTGCTCTGAGTTGCTCTGAGTCCATATATTCCTCTAAATTCTTCCTGACTGCCAGGGCAGGTCCTTCTCAAACCCTACTCACTATGCTAACTGGTGAGAACTTAGTCCAAGTTTCTCCTTTATCCTCTGCTCACTAGTTACAGGTGTTGGATCTGAGCCCCTCTGCCTAGGGCTGGACCTTCTTGGACGCTGGGTCTTAGACAGAGAAGCCATGAGAGGTTGTGGGTGAAGAAGAATGAATCTTTATTGCAGAGGCCAGTGGCCCTATAGCCATCAGACAAAACAGTTCTTTACAGCAAAGTCCATACAGGCAGGCAGCCAGACACTGGCTGGTTAACACGTACAGCTTTCCCACAAAGCAGCATTAGTGTCTGGACCCACAGCTATTATCTAAGCAGCTGCACACTGCCCCTAGACTCACCACTTCACATCATAGTGGTACCTAAGCTCTCTGCTTCAGCAGCTTCTCCTGTCTTCCTTGCCCAGCACATTGGCTGGTTAACATGGTAACTATATCTGAGCTCTCTAGCCTCTTCTGCTCACATAGGAGCTATATTCTCTGTGCCTGCCACCTCTCTTCTTTGAGCTCTCTAACTTCTGCTCAGCTGTTCTCTGGTTCTCTCTCAGCTTCGTTTCTGCAGCTTCATCTCTCACTAGGTCAGTAACTTGTATATTACTCCAGAGACAAAGAAAGCTAGTTGCCAACTGTGGCATCAATCATATTTGGGTTACAGAAGGGCACAGTGTACCGTGTGTCCTTGCACCTGCTATTGGTATCTTGGCCTTGGGCACTCCGATTAGGCTCATGTGTACAGTGGCCTTGGCCATTCTAGTATATTGATAACAAAGCCTCTGTGCTCTCATTGGCCTTGACTATCCAGGGAACGTGGCATGGTTCCCACAATGTCTTAAATCATGGAATTTTGAGAGGTAAAAATTGTGCCAGATCTTTGAAATGTGCAAAAGGACTTTCCCTTGAAGCTAATGAAACTTAAGTTACTTCAAAGGTGACAGGAGAGGCCCCAGCAATGTGTCCATGCATAACATTGTTGGATAGTTTGCTAAAGTAAGGAATGATGCCTCTGCTCCTGTTTACTTCTTTTCTTTCACAATTTTCTTTTGTCAGTTGGCCCTGGAATGGTGGGGGGCATGTCAGATATCAGATCAAGGGAAGGCTGAGTTGTGGATACAGTAAACCTGGGTTTAGTGATATATATTTACATGGTTTTGATCTTCTCTCTGTTACGTTACTGGCTGTCCAGATAGAGCTGGGATACTCTAAATGTCATTGGGCTGATTTTCCTAGATATGTAGGGACAGAGGTCTTCCCATGATGTCTTACAGTGGTCAGCATCAGAAATATATGGGTGGAGGATGAGAAAGAAGGTCTGAAGTACATAAATCCAGGAGGTGGTTTATAGAAAATATTTATAGCCATCAAATGTTTAAATTTGTAAGTGGAGGATTCAGTTAACATTAACAAAGTCAAAATGAAAGTTCTCATGTAGCATAAGTATACTCAGTAATTCATTTTATAAAATTCAAATGTACCCTATATTATTTTCATTTTCGATACGAGTTTTACAAAATGGAATATATAAGAATTTACTGTGTTATAGGAAATGCACTTTTAGTGGTTCTACAGATGGTGATTGTCTGTGTTGATGTTTCCTGTTTTATTTTTTTATGCCTCTCACTAGCACTAATTAAAATCAAATTCAATCAACTGTGTTAAAATTGAATTTTCTTTTTATTCTTTTTAATGGAAAAGATTACAAAATTATCATGTGAAGAGGTGATCTAATAATTTGTATCCAAAAATGGAAGAAAAATTTAGGGGTATGTCAGGAAGTTTATTACATAAAAGTCTAATATGTTATTTTTCTGCATCTTGTAATGTTTAAACTTTTTTCCAGATTATTTAGAATTAATTTTGCTGTGGTTTCCTTTCTCACTCTAAACAAATATTCATGTTCATACCTAAGTTTGTATTCATAATGTTGTCACCTTTTACTGAAAGAGAACTATCCAAATTATATGTGGCTCAAGTGCCATAAAATCTAAGTTCGCCCTGGTAACTGAATCTAGACCAACTGTAGATGTGTAAGGCAAAGAGTGGGCCTGTACAAGGGCAGAAGTGGAGACATAGTTTGGTGAGTGCATGAGGGGAAGAAGTCACATCTTCATCAGTTTCGTTAGGTGTCCTTAGTCACTGTTTCTCAGGAGAAACAATGGGAAAATGAGGTGCACACATAATTTTTAGATGAGAATTGGTACTTCCAAATTCACCTGGAAGCTAATAATTAATGAGAAAGCAGGGTAGCCCATGGAGACCAAGTGCAACTTTTTCTTTAAAATGTGGCTGTCTAAAATATGCCCCCATTTACCAGGAAATGCTTTAATATTTGGAGTCTTCTCATTAACTTTCCAGATTCTTCATTGGATCAGGTCTTTGTTTCTTCTTACATTCTGGCTTTGTATGTCTTGACTCTCATGTAACTTAACAGCCTGACACTGAGGAGCCCTAACCATGCTGCTTTACCCAGGGATGCAGCCAAGGGTTCATTCCAGACTCCAGCCCTACAGTTAGCACTGACTTTGTGGGAGTAATCCCTTAAACTTGTTGAGGTCAGCACTTTGCTCTACAGAAGTTGTCCCCAAGAGAGTGAAAACTCTTTCAAGGTCTAACAGAAAGCTAGTGCAAATGTTTCATCTGCTTTATGTTTGTGGGTTCTAAGCACATGGTTTCCAAATGTCACATTTGGAATGTGGAAGTCAGTAATTCACCAACATTTTGATCAAATCATTGATTTTATCCATTGTCTTCTGTGAATTAAGAATACATGATGTCTGTCTCTTTTCAAGCATTCCCCTTCTTTTCTCTTAATCTTATTCAGCTGACATGTTCTTTCAAAGGTGAAGAGAATTAGAGATATATATGTTTTGAGAAGAAAGGTGAACTCATTAGCTTAATCTATAAATATTTAAATAACATAATGAAGCCTGGGATGCCATCTTTATTCAGCTATCTCTTTTGTTTTTCTGCCACAACTTAGCACTTATAGTGAATAGGAATACATATTAATAAGCGGCAGCTCCAGAAGATTTAGGTTAATGATTATAATTATTCCTACATAGTGTAGCTGACAGTGTGTGCAAAGATATTCACTCTTTAAAAACCCCCAAGGCAGTACAGATAATTCTGACACTGGGTACATTATCTGAGAAGAAGGTTAACAATGCTATGTGATTCTTGGCTTTTTTTTTTTTCTAAGTGAACATTTTAATTATCTAGGGTAATGTCCAAGGTTGGAATTCAATGAATGGGCACTGGGCCAATAACTTTTCAGGAGATCCCTGAGAGAGAATTAGAATTTTAACCATTAAAAATTATGGGCTTGCAAATGGCACACTATCTAGAAATAAACAACATAGTGAAGAATTAAGAAAAGGTCAATATTTTCACTCAAATTCTCACAGTGGGTTCCTACTTAGAAGTAAATGTTTATTTTTTTCTATTAACTATGGCAAAAGTATGAAATTGTGAAGTTCTGCTTGCTTTATTCTTTATTCTCCCAAGTCTACCAAACTGACCAGTCTAATGCTTAATGACCTTGTGCTCTGTTTTCCATTCCTCTATTTTAGGTAGCTCTCCAAACCTTTCTTGGTAACTGAAGAATTAATGACAAGTGACTGATTAATAGTTCAGAGCTACCATCCCCCCTTTTTCTCCCAGGGTCAATTGCCCTTTCAGCAGTGTTGAAACCTTAAACCAGGTATCTCCAATAAAACACCAGGTAGGGCCTGTCAAGTAACATTAATGAGTAAAGCTGGTCTAGTAAGGATGGCAGTAAAACTGCAAGGGAGGCTTCTGGGGTGGGGGGAGTGGGCTGTGACTGCATGTTTCTTCGTAGCATATTATTCCACGTAGACATTTTGGTCTAGATTTTGCTAAAAACATTTTTTTTTCAAAAGGAGATGGAAATCTGGGTTGGTCTGGATTCTTCCCACATTTGAATGTTGTCCGTGGTACTTATTGTACTGCACTGGTAAACACAACATGTCCAAGGCTAAAAATTGGCCTGAAGGGCAGTTGTAATTTGTTTTAAATGGAAGGGAAAAAGTTGCAATGAATGTAATTCACACATTCCTTTTGTTCCCAAGTTCAAGAAACTGAAGGACACACACTCCTCTAATGTACTTGCCACCCTCTGCCTTTCATGTGGTTCAATCATTCTGGATGCCCATGCTGCTCTTTCCTGCTCATATTTGATGATCTTGGCTGTCACCTTTTCTGTAAAACTCTCTATGCCCCTTCTTTCCCTCCAAACCATTTCTCTATCATCTCCCTTCCCTGTGGAATGAATCCATTTTCTCATTATGTTGCTAGAGCATCTGGCACATACTGTAATTAGCACTTAACATAGTGTGTACTAAGTATTTGTGGGTGTGTTAATTTCCCCAGTTACAATGTGAGGTCCATATGAGTAGAGTCCTCTTTTTATTTCTTTATCAGCATCACATAATAGACAATAAATGTTTTCTAAGTAAATGAATAGATCAGTGAATGAATATTACTAAGCTGCTTGAAGGCTTAAGTATCTTGCTAAACCTCTCCGCCCTCTAGCAGGGGTGTGGATATAGAGGATATTCAGTACATAGTTATTAAATGAAAAGTGAATGTAAACCAATTAAGAGGGTTATACTTTGAAGAGTTGGTGAGTAACATATATCTAATTCTCAGTGTGTGTGCCTCTTAAATAATTTCCCAGAAATGGGTTCTTAAATTTTCTCTGATTACAAAATTCAATTTAAAATTTATATATATATGGTGACAGAGATGTGGTTATAGCTTTTCATACAACCTTTTAACATTTTTCCTTAGTGATTCTTCTAAATGAGACAACTATGTACAGGCTTGACAATTACAAAATGAGCAGATGCTATTAAGGCAATACCTTATATAAGGTCTAGTTCTTATAAAATAAGTTCTTTTAGAAGCCAGTATGGATGAATTTGAATTAGAAATCTTTCTGGCAATATTACATCCAACTAGTATTTATTATAAATGCATGCACAGTTATTTAAAATATTTTTGTTTATATAAAACATATTTAATCTGTTCATCACATTAGTGAAAACCTGCTTGAGTCCGTCTGACCTGAGTCTTCTAGAAAACTGCCTTACTAGAGGCTGATTTTAATAATGAAATCTTTATTAATTTGAAATTATGTTCATGACTAAGTTAATAATCTTGTGTAAGAGCATCACTCAAGAATGCTGTCCTACATGTTGACCAAGGAAGAACAATACAAAGGAAGAAAGGACTCTTCCTCTACAATAGCTATTTGCCATGCTTCTAGTCCGTTCTTTCTTTTTGCAGGGATGGAATCAGTAGAAAGCCAGCTACGTATTGGGCAGCTGAATAGATGGGACAAAATGAAATGATACAGACAAGTTGTTCAGTCATTTATACATTTTGTTAACAATAAGCTAAATGGTTGTGTAAGGATCAATCAATAAATTCAAGATCTAAGTTTGCAGGCAGCTCTGGCACTATAGTGGCTCTTTTAAAAAGAAAAAAAAGTTAGTTTGTGTTAGTGTGCTGCAGGCATAGCATATCATGATACTATGATTCAGGAGTTAGGCCATTTTACATGATACTGGACATTTCATCAATGAGCGGTTATGAATCATGACCATTTTTTTTCCCCATTTGGGGCAAAGTATACAATGCAACCCAATTCAAACAAGCAGATTTTCAAAGTGTATTTGAATCTCTTCCTAGGGTTAAGATAGACTTGCTGCTGGTCTCTCCATTTACTTTGGTAAGCCTTTGTATATTAAGTAGTGAAGAAAAAAGACAACAAATGTTATGCAGTAGAAAGATAAAAGCCCAATCTCTGTAAAGCAATACAGAAGAAATGGAAACATAGCATGTGGATTTTGCATGCTGAGCCTCATAAAATGCAAGCGTGAATTTACTCTCACAGTGAGTGTGGTCCAACATTAAACGAAGTATGGGGCATGATTATGAGAGATAAGATCAGTAGTTGGAGAACATGCTGCAAGCTGTTTTACCCACATTGAATATAATTTCACTCCTCTGATCTTTTAGGCCCTCTTGTTGCACATCTTTGTAGATTTTTGCCAGTTCTCAGGAATGCATTAAAAAAATCCTACAGTCTATAACTAAAATTACTGAATATTTTTTAACATCTCACATGTTGACAGTCCTGATTTTTGCTATATTTGAAATAACTGTCGATAGTGCCATTTAAGTCCCTACTCTTTAGACTTGTGAATGCTAATGGCTGGGGCTGTCGAACTTCAGCTTTTCCTGTAATCGTTATTCCTGGTTTCCTGTGGTGGATATATATCGAACATAAGAAATTAGCTGCAGAGAGAATTAGAGGGTGTAAGTCTGAGTCATGTAAATGCCAAAAGCTTTTTGTGACATTTTTCAGACTTTAAAAATGGAAATATGTTATTTGCACAGTAGCTCCTGATGGAATATGACAAACTGCAGTGATGTGGTGATTTTAAGATTGGGCTGCAGGCCATTAGGAACCCTCTGTGTGAGAGCCTGGGGCCTGAGCTGAGGAATTGGAGTGAGCTACTTGGAAGAAGCATGGCATTTGCTGACAAGCCAAAGAATCCCTGTTAGATCAAGAAAGTTAATGAGAATTAAGAACTTGCTTGAACCTGTAAGTAAGGTTTAGGAATATAATTTTCAAACTTGATGTAACTTTTGTCTTTATTCCAGATAGTCTTACATCATCATCATTATATTAGCACATGAAAAAAAAATCATAGGGCTAAGTACATATCTTAACTCTTACATTTCAATTAAGGCTGAGCCCTTTGATAAAGTTGAAATAAGAAATATTTCCTAATAGATTCCTGAACCTTTGCTGGGTCATGAGAGGCATGGAGGATGGGTGTGAGGATGCGTAGCAGGACTTTCTCTGGAGTAAAATGAAAAACTCCCATCTGGACACTGCCAGGCTCCTTCTGTTCCAACCCCTTGAACTCTTTTCAGCTTTGGAGAAAACCCCTCAGGTAGGCAGAAACTCTCTCTGGTTTCACCTTGGATTATCAGGATAGATCTCCTCAGAGTTTTGTTTCTACTTTAGTCAAGAGCCCACAGTTCTTGTAAAACATGGAAGCATGGGACATATCATTTTTTGGGGGGATGGGGGGTGAGTGGGGGCGGTATAAAATAACTCAATGATCTCATGCTAATTTTGATATCTTTTTGCAGGTATAATGGACAATCATGAGAAACAAGCTTGGGAAAATATAGGGACGGTATTTGGAAGGTGAGGCAGATGACCAAGAGGATTCCTGAAGGAATTTCTTAACTGTAGTCTCAAAGTAGATGATTAGCGAAAAAGATAAAACAAAAGAGGGGGATGGGGTTTCAAGTCTTTTTCCTTTCAAGATGCCTTCTGGGAAGCCCCTGCCCAGGCTTCTCTTTGCATCTGATAAATGCATTTCTTCTTTCTCCCTTAAATTCTCAGTAATGCTTACCAATGCCATTAAACTTGTTCTCTCAAAGCAAAAACCCAATTGCCATCTTTGACAGTTTCCTCTACACCTTCTCCCTTTCATTCACGATCAAGACATGGTGGTCCTATTGCAAATCTCATTTCTCAATCCCTACTGCTCAATCTCTACTGCTCTTTCTTGGTCCTAACACTAATTTTATCTCAACTGGATAGGGCAGTTTTAATTGGTCTCTCAGCCTCCTGTCTATCAAACTTCTCCATCTCCATTGTTTACATAAATATTTCTCATTGTTTTTATTTCTTTCCCCTACTGGGTAAAAGCACAATTATATTTAATGCAGAGCACAGTTAATAGCTACATTTTGTGATTGTGAAATATGTTAATGTATGCTTTTCCTTCTCTACTCATGCCTTGGCACCTTGCAAGTTTGTATGACTCTTTAAACAGTAGTTTCATGCCTCCTGGGAACCATGAAAACCTGCAATCCTGTCCTTTTCTTCCTCTGCACAGGTGAGAAGCTCTCCATCTTTCTGTTGTTCATGGGGAAAAGTCTACATCAACAGTCAAAGCTATTCACAGTTCAGTCCTTCCTTACCTCTTGGATTTACTTGTCATTTCTTCTGTGTACAACCGTGTTATGATGCCATGAATTGTCACCCACTTTCCTACCACCACATTTGTTTTTCATGTTCAGTTCCCTCTGTCTGAAATGCCTTTCTCCATCTGACCAATATTAAGTCATTCTTCAGACTCCTCCTAAATGTCATCTCTTCTAAATTTTTCTGACACTCTCAGGCTGATGTGAGATTCCCTTCCTACAGGCCTTTATACTTTGATATGTATTTACCTCTTTCTATGCCTGGCTTGCCTGTGGCATTACAAGCCCCTTCATGACTGCAACTTTGTTTTAGTCATCTTTGGGTTTCTAGCTTTTAGCACTGTATCCACAAAACAAAACATGCTGCTGAAATAATTGAAAGAACTGAAGATGGAGCTCCTAAATACTTTCTCTTGGCATCAGTTTTTCCAAAGCAGTGGAAATCTAATATATCGAATATCCTATACATTGCCTGTACAGAACATGATCCCAGGAGCAGTAAATTCATAGGTTGAGCATCAACATTTTTCATTGAACAGAAATGCTGCTCACTTTGAGGTTTATATATCCTTGCTAACAAGTGCCACCTTCTTGAATTCTGTTAGAGAATTTTACTATAGGTTTAATTATTGCTCACCTTGGTGTCAGGCTGCTTTCCCTTTATTAACTAATCATCTACTGGCTCAGTGGGGTTCCCATAGCCTCTAGGCTTCTCAAGATGTATCAAATCAGATTCTCCTTATTTTATACAGATTAAAATTTGTGTGTGTTTCTTTTTCCTAAACTCAGTAAAGAAACAATCTCCCACTGCTTAATATATGCAAACTATAGCAAAGCATGTAATAGCTATGTTAATTAGCTTTGGAAAAAATAGTTAGCTTCACCAGAGTAGTAAATAGATATATTTGATGACATTATATCTACCTTACAACAAAAAAGGGTTATAATGTTGTTCCAATAATTTCTAAATACCAGTTGTAGAATAGAGACCATAGAACAGCCTTTGTATACACTATCATAATGACATCATAGTTCAGGATTTGTTTCAGCAGCTCTCAGAATGGACAGTTCTATGAATTGAGTTAGTATTGAAGTAACAGTTATTTGTAAACTCTTTTTTATTGATTCCAAATTATATGTTGAGAATTATTTTTAAAAAGCCTAGAAGGCTTTCATGTTGAAATGTTTGGAAAATTAAAGGTGAGGTATTTTGAAATATCATGAAGTGCCACATGGCATAAAATATGTCAAAAAGTTTTGCTTTTCAACCAGTTTGAAAACTAGAGTTCAGTGTTTTATGATCTTTTGGAGTATACTCAAGTCCTTCTAAATTTATATTCTATGAAGCCTAGTGGTTCTGTGTCATAGAAAATAAAGCTTGCAAGCATTTATTTTTGGTCTTGGGCATAATAAGTTTTATATGAAAGCCCAATACATGATTAATAAACTGATAAGACTTTTCTATTAAATACATATGGTTAGTAAAATTCCCTACATGAATTAGATTGAGAAACCTAGAAGTTAAAGACCTTACTCACAGAAATGAAATAAGATGGGACAGATATAAGAGTATAATTCCCAGATCTCATTGAATTTAACAATAATTAAAAATGCAAACTACAAGTAGTGAATAATCAGAAAGTATTCACTTTTCCCCCATAGTTGTAACATTTGTTTTCTGACAGTTTTTGCATTATTATTTAAAAAATATTTTTATTGATTTTAGAGAAAGAAGGGAGAGGGCTAGAGAGATACAAATATTGATGAGAGGGAAACATCAATTGGCTGCCTCCTGCATGCTTCCTACTGGAGATTGAGCCTGCAAATGGGCATGTGCCTTGACCAGGAATAGAATCATGGCCTCCTGGTTCACAGGTCAACATTCAACCACTGAGCAAAACGGTCCAGGCTGTATTATTGTTTTTACTTTGAAAAAACATGATAGCCCTGGCCAGTGTTTCTAGGTGGTTAGAGCTTTGACCTATGCTCCCAAGGGGTGCAGTTCAATTTCTGATCAAGGGCACTACCTGCCGCAGGGATGGGCACATGCAGGAGGCAACTAGTTAATCTCTCTCACACGGATGTTTCTCTCTCAATATTTCTTTCTCACTCCTTCCACTCTCTCTGAAAAGCAATGGGAAAAATATCTTCAAATGAGGATTAAAAACAAACAGAAAAACAGAGTAATTTTGACAAAATATCAGCTTTATAGCAAACTTATAAAGAAGGGCCAGCCAAGCTGACATTATACTTGAGTTATAAATTCTCTCCTGTTTTAGTGGGATGCTGTTTGGCTTAATTTTTCCCTTAAATTAATCTGGACATAAATATGAGAGAAGACTTGAAGGTTCTGTTTTCTTCTTTATTTTGTTGTTTATTTAAGAATTTGTAGTCTGTAACTGATAAAGAATTTTTCCATTATCTCATTAATGTGTTGTTTCTAAATTCTTTTTTAGTTCTTTCTTTCTACGTATGTATTGTTATTTTTGTTGCTTGTTAATTTGTATACATATGTGTGTTTTAATATATTTTTAAAAGACTAAGTAATCCAGCTATTCTTGATAACCAACCTTTAGTTTCAAAATCAATACAAAAATTAATTAGCATGTGGGAAAGCAGAATAATATGACCCAATATTAAGAAATACAGTAGTGAATAGACAAGGACTCCAGGATGATATAAAAATAGAATGAACAATTATTCAGAGTAGCTAGTATAAGATATTTAAAAACTTGAAAGAAAAATATGGCCTTAATGAATAAAGAAATAGATGGCAAATCTCCGGGGAGAGAGAAAACTACTTTTAAAAAGAACCAAATTGAAATCAGAATGAAAAATCACAATATCTAAAATGAAAATTTCATTCTGATGAGCTTGAAAGCAGGTTAAAGGTAGCAGAAGAAAGGATCAGAAAACTTCAACATAGTATGATTGAAATCATTCATTCTGAATAATAGGGAGAAAAAGATAGAAGAAAAATGAATAGATCTTCAGTGACCTGTTGAAAAAAATATCAAGCATTGGAACATACGCAGTTAGAATCCCAAAAAGAGAAAAGAGAGATTAAAAAAACTTGAAATAAATATTCTAATATATATTGGTTGGTGTTGTACTAATATGATAGAAAAAAATCAAATTACAGATCCAAGAAGTTCATTGCATTCAGAATAAATACAATGAAAATGCCGAAACTGGTTTGGCTCAGTGGATAGAGCATCAGCCTGTGGATTGGAAGGTCCCAGGTTCAATTCTGGTCAAGGGCATTCCAGTAAGGGGTGTGTAGGAGGCAGCTGATGGATGTTTCTCTCTCATCAATGTTTCTGGCTCTCTGTCCCTCTCCCTTCCTCTCTGTAGAAAAAAAAAAAATATATATATATATGTACAATGAAAACTATGCCTAGATGCACCATAATCAATACATGACATATAGAGGACCACTAATATGAAAAACTAATTACTCACCAGAAAATACAGGTGCCAAAAGACATGCTAAATATGTGAGCAAATATAAATAATTAGTTCCTTTTTTCTTCTACAAATTTATTTTTAATTTATTTTAAAACATTAAGGCAAAATGATATAATTATAAGGTGCTTTATAACCAATGTAAAATGAAAATATTTGAAAAATTAAAAAAAGTTGGAGGTTGTAAGAATACTATTGTAAGAGTTTTACATATATGACATATAGCATGTAAATTATGAAATGAAAACTATTAATTATAAATAGACTCTAATGATACTTACATAAGGATTATATTTATTACAGCAACCACAAAAATAATAAAAAGACACACAGATAAAAAGCATGAGAAAACAATACATGAAACACTAGATATATTTAGTTAAACCAAAAGTACACATCAACAGTGGAATAGGGAAACAAACAAACAAACAAACCAAATGATATAGAATAGAATGCATAGTTCAAAATAGTAGACTTTAACCCAACCATACCATTATATTAAAAGTAATTGGACTTGGGACATATCGAAAAAATGGTGGTGGAATACACAGACATGTCCTGAGCCTTGTCCTGGAGCAGATAGAAAGAATAGCTGAGGGTCATATGGGGAGTGTTTGTTGGTGAGTTGAGGGAAGCTATACTCCAGGAGACGGTGAAGAACTACTGGACAGAGCTCCCCTGACTGGACAGAGCCCACTACTGCTGGGTTCCCTCCCAGAGCAACTGGCTTGGACGCAGAGACTGAGCCATCTTAAAGGGGAAAGTGGATGTTATCAGAAGCCTCAAAATCTACAACTATGGCACCTACCAAACAGCTGTGAACCCTAGAACACTGGTCCCCAATTGGTGCAAACACTTGGATTCAGAGGAGCTCTACACTCCACCATGGAAAGGTCAGATTTCACCTGGGATAAGGTGAGGTCTCTGGTCCTGCAGGACAGAGAAACACTTGCACTGTGAGAGCTGAAGGAACTGGGAGAAGTTTGCACCTAGAAAAATCTGTGGCTGTTGGTGCTGATATGATCCATGAATGTGGAAGGAGGTCCTCAGAGCTATTAACAGAAGGGAACTCTAAAAAACAATCCATTTTTGATCTAACACAAAAGGACAGTCTAAAATTTTTTTAAAAGTGTGCTGGCTACTTAGACCCAAGAGGGGAAAAAAGACTGCACAGACTTTTACACAGCCCCAGAGTTTGCACACTTATGCTGGCTCTTTTTTTTTTTTGTCTTTTTCCTCTTTAAATCCTTGCTTCTGATTACTGAGACTGCAGGGGAAAGTTGTTTATCTGGAACCTGGGGATCAGAGTGGGGAAAAACCATCAGAGAACTAGCTCTGAGGCAATCCACTCCCACAAACTAGTATTGAGTGCCACAGGGAAAGCAGGATCTAAGTACTGGCTAGAGAGGACCTATAGACCCAGAGATCAATTCAGGAATACTGCCACCAGGGGTTGAATCACAAATTGACTTTTGTGTAAACACAAATAAAGGGAATACAAGAAATTAAGACACACTGCCTGCTTAATAATCAGGACTGGTTCACAACACCGAGGAGCAGAGGAAAGCAGGGAACTGCAATGCTGACCTGACTAGGAAACAGACATGCCAAACAGAACAGTAGAGGAAGTGAATGACCCTCACTACTGTACTTTTTTTTTCATCTTTTACTTAAGAAACTAATTTCTTTTCTTTTTTTTTCTCACTTGATTTTACCTTTTTAATTATTACATTTTATTTTCAATCACTATTATTACTACTACTATTTTACCCCCCCACCCTTTCTTTTTAAAGTGTAATTTTATTTTCTCTTTATTTTACTTTGGGATTAATGTTCTACATTCTATTTTCATCTTTCCTTTAGTATCTATCTCAACTTTACCTTTATGCCACCACTCCCTATATTTTCCCTTTTTGTTGTCCTGTTTCTCTTACCATTTTCCTGCTTTAGATTTTCCCTATTCTTTCTTTTTACCCCATTAAAATTTCACCCTACTTATATATCTAATTTCCAATCCCCTGCTCCAAATCCATACATACCACTTTCTTCTCTGTCTTTAGTATCCAAAAATTGTTTTTCTCTCTGTCCTTTTGTTGTTGTTTGCTTGATTGTTGATTATATTGATTTTTTATGCTTGTATGTGAGGTTGTTTTGCTTATTCTCTTTTGTTGTTTGTTTTCTGTTTGTCTTTTGCTTCTGTTTTCCCTTGCCTCACTTGATATTAGTTGTTTGTAGTTTATATTCATCTCCAGGTACTTGTTGCTGGCATTTGTTGGGATTAGTGGCTATTCTATTGGAGTATTCTCTCCATATAAATAGTTTTCCCTCTTCCTACTTATTCTCTTTCTTTTCTCTCTTATTTATTTTCCTTTTCTGAATTTGACTTTTGCACTCATTTCCTTTTTTATTCCCTTCATCTTTCTCTCCTGTCCTCTAATTTTCCTTTCTCTGGTGTTCACCTTTACTTAGGGTTATTAATATAAGAATACATTTCTGGCCAGTGCCTTGTGCCTTGTACCTGGTTGTGTTGTATTTTGCACCTTTAAATCAACACAGGTAAGAGAGAACTACATAATCAGACACCCAGAAAAGAAACACCATGGGGAGACAAAAAAACATCATGGATATGGAAGAAAAGCAGGCATCACCAGAAAAGAAAGTAAACAAAATGAAGGCAAGCAATATGTCTGAGAACGAATTCAGAAAATGATCAAAAGGTGGCTGAAAAGAATGGAGGACAAATTCGACAATATGTGTAAGAACCAGGAGGAAATGAAGAAGAACCAAAAAGTAATGAAAAATGACATCACAGCTATAAAGAATGCAATAGAAAGCATCAAGAGTAGACTAGAAGAAGGAGAGGACCGCATCAATGAGCTAGAAGACAAGGTAGGAAAAACTACACAAATAGAACAGCTTCTAGGAAAAAAAAAACTAAAAAGCAAGAGGGGAGCCTAAGGGAACTTTGGGACAACATGAAACAAAACAAATCCACATAAAAGGGGTTCCAGAAGGAGAGTAAACTGAGCAAGGAAGCAAAAATCTCTTTGAAAAAAATGACAGAAAACTTCCATGATATAGAAAAAACACATAAATCCAAAAAGCTCACAGAGCCCCAAGCAAAATGACCCCAAAAGACTGACACCAAGGCACATTATAATTAAATTGGCAAATACCAACAACAATGTAAGAATCATAAAAGCAGCCAGAGAGAGACAGAAAGTTACCTACAAAGGAACCCCCATCAGACTAGTGACTGATTTCCTAAAAGAAACTCATCAGGCCAGAAGAGAATGAAATGCAATATACAAAGTCATACAAAGGAAGGGTCTGAATCCAAGAATATTGTACCCAGCAAGGATGTCAATCAAAATTGAAGGTGATACCAGGAGCTTCACAGACAAATAAGAACTAAGTGAGTTTGTTACCACCAAACCAGCAATGTAAGAAATGCTAAAAGATCTACTTTAAAAGGAAGAAACAGGAAACAAAGAAGGAACACAGGAGTAAAGAATAAAAATGGTGACAAATAAGTATCTATCAATAATAACTTTAAATGTAAATGGACTCAATGCCCCATTCAAAAGACATAGGGTAACATATTGGATAAGAAAACATGACCCACATTTCTGCTGTCTACAAGAAACCCACCTCAGAATAAAAGACACACATAGACTGAGGGTGAAGGGACGAAAAATGGTTTTTCAAGTGAATGGAAATGAAAAAAAAAAGCTGGGGTAAAAATACTTATATCTGACAAATTAGATCTCAAAGCGAAGGACATAACAAGAGATAAGGAAAGCCACTTCATAATACTAAAGGGAGCAATCCAACAAGAAGAAATAACTCTGGTAAACATATACACACCCAATACAGGAACATCCAAATACATAAAAGAACTCCTGGAGGATATCAAGGGAACGATGTATAACAATACAATCATAGTAGGAGACTTTCCTACATCACTATCACCATTGCACAAATCTTCTAAACAAGAAATCAGCAAAGAAACATCAATCCTAAATGACTCACTAGACCAGATGGAATTAATTGACATCTTCAGAACATTTCATCCCAAAGCTCCAGAATATACATTCTTCTCAAGTGTACATGGCTCATTTTCAAAGATAGATCATACCTTGGGTCATAGACAAAGTCTCTTCAAATTCAAGAAGGTAGAAATCATACCAAGCATCTTCTCAGATTACAGTGGCATAAAATGTGAAATAAACTACAATAAAAAGAATCCAAAAAAAATCAAACACATGGAGACTAAACAGCATTCTATTAAACAATAACTGGGATACCAGAGGGATCAAAGAAGAAATAAAAAACATCATGGCAACAAATGACAATGAAAACACAAACAATCCAAAATCTATGGTACACAGTGAAAGGAGTCTTAAGAGTGAAGTTCATAGCTCTACAAGCTAAGGCAAAAAAACAAGAAAAAATGGTAATAAATTACCTAAACCTACAACTTAAAAAGTTAGAGAGAGAGAAATAAGAAAAGGCCAGTGTAAGTAGAAGGAAGGAAATAATAAAGATCAGAATGGAGATAAACAACATAGAGGCAAAAAAAAAAAAGAAGAAGAAGAAAGAAAAACAATACAAAAGATCAACAAAACCAAGTGCTGGTTCTTTGAAAGGATATACAATATTGAACAATCTCTAGCCAGGCTCACCAAGAAGCAAAGAGAGAGGACCCAAATAAACAAAATTAGAAACAAAAGAGGAGAAATAATGACAGACCCTACCGAAATACAAAGGATTGATAAAAAAAATACTGTGAATAACTAGTTCAATAAACTGGACAACCTGGAGGAAATGGACATATTCCTAGAAAGATACAACCTTCCAAAACTCAATCAGGAAGAATCTAAACATTTCAACAGGCAAATAACTTTGGAAGAAATTGAAGCAGTTATCAAAAAAACTCTCAGCAAACAAAAGCCCTGGGCCAGATAGCTTCACAAGGGAGTTTTACAAAACATTCAAGGAAGAACTAAAAGTTAGCATCCTTAGATTATTTAAAAAACTCAAGAGGAAGGAAAGCTTCCAAGCTCATCCTATGAAGACAGCATCATTCTAATACCAAAACTAGATAACGACAACACAATGAAAGAGAATGAACATAGATGCCAAAATCCTCAACAAAATTCTAGCAAATAGGATCCAGTAGTACATCAGAAAGATCATACACTATGACTAAGTAGGATTTATCCTATACTCAATTAATATTTTACAAAAGAGGCATGAACAGTCTCTTCAATAAATGGTGTTAGGAAAATTGGACAGATACATGCAAAAAAGGGAAGCTAGACCACCAACTTACACCATACACAAAAATAAACTCCAAATGGATACAGTACTTAAACATAAGATGGGAAACCATAAAAATACCATAGCAATGGTTGGCAAACTCATTAGTCAACAGAGCCAAATATCAATGGTAAAACAATTGAAATTTCTTTTGAGAGCCCAATTTTTTAAACTTAATCTTCTTCTAACCCCACTTCTTCAAAATAGACTCACCCAGGCTTTGGTATTTTATGGAAGAGCCACACTCAAGGGGCCAAAGGGCTAAATGTGGCTCATGAGCTGCATGTGGTTTGCAAGCCCAGGTTGCCGACCAGAGCACTAGAGGAATCCATATGCAGAGAAATCTCGGACATATGCTGAAGCAATTTCTTTAGTTATCCGCTCCTAGGGCAATGGAAGCTAAAGAGAAAATAAACAAATGGGACTACATCAAAATAAAAAGCTTTTTCACAGTAAAAGAAGCCATCAACAAAACAACAAGAAAGCCCACTGCATGGAAAAACATATTTGCAAATGTTACCACTGATAAAAGTTTAATCTCAAACATCTACAGGGAACTTTTACAACTTAATAAAAGAAAGATAAATGATCTAATAAAAAAATGGGCAACAGACCTAAATAGAATCTTTTCAAAAGAAGAAAGGAGGTCAAGAGACACATGAAAACATACTCAAAGTCAATAATTATCCAAAGGATGCAAATCAAAACGACAATGTGATACCAGTTCATACCTATCAGAACGGCATCCATCAAAAAATCAACAAAGGACAAGTGTTGGTGAGGATGTGGATAAAAAGGAACCCTTGTGCATTGCTGGTGGGAATTCAGACTGTGTGCAGCCACTGTGGAGAACAGTGTGCAGTTTCCTCAAAAAAACTAAAAATGGAGCTCCCATTTGATCCAGTAATCCCACTTCTAGGAATATATTGCAGGAAACTAGAAACACCAATCAGAAAGGATATATGTACCCCTATGTTCATAGCAGCACAATTCACCATAGCTAAGATTTGGAAACAGCCTAAATGCCCATCTGCATATGAGTGGATTAGAAAACTGTGGTGCATCTACACAATGGAACACTACACTGCTATAAAAACGAAAGAATTCTTACCATTTGCAGCAGCATGGATGGGCCTTGAGAGCATTATGTTAAGTGAAATAATCCAGGCAATGAAAGAAAAACACCTCATAATCACACTCATTTATAGAAAATAAAGAACATTTTAACCTGATAAATAAAAAGATAGATACAAAGGCTGTATAGCACTGAACAGACTGTCAAATTACAGCCGGAAGGCTGGGGAATGTTGGGGAAGAAGGGAAATGGATCAACCAAAGGACTTGTATGTATGCATATAAGCACACCAATGGACACAAGACACTGTGGAGGCGGGGGTGAGAGCATGCGACAAAAGGTAAGGGAGGCTGGGGAAGGTCAATGAGGATAAAAAAGGAGATATATGTACTAATGTGTAGTAATTTAAACAATGAAAATATTTAAAAAATTCAAAGACAAAAATAATTGAACTTGGGTTATATTCCTATAAGTGGAATTACTGGGTCAAATGTAATACCTTAATTATTAAAGAAAAAAAAGATTTTACACCAGTATTTCCCATTTCTGTTATTAAGGGCTGTCAAAGCTTCAAAGAAGTCAAAGAACAATAGCCACACACCTAGAATTTACCAAAATCAGCCCAAGTCAAAGAGACAAATAGCAAATTTATTGCAGAGTTTCTATTGTGATTGGGGAAATATCTTTTTATTAAATATTAAGAAAAATATTATATAAAACTGTGTAATTATTATGATTTCAGCGATCTGTTTAAGTACACTTTGATACCTGTCTTTCTAATTATATTTTTAAACAAAGAGCAGTTGCTTTTGGGATATAGAATTATATTTCTGCTTTTTAAACTTATATACTTTATGTGATTATATATTTTCTTAGTTATCTGAAATAGCTCACTGATGAACATGTTTGAATAGCTTCATATATCATTTCATATTTTTTACTTTTTATTAAACCAATTAAATATATATTTAATGTGATTTTAATTTTATAACCTAAATATTTTTATTAAAAAAATTAGAAACCCTTTCTGAGCAAAAACAAATAAGTAAATAAAAGTAACTGGACTACACACTCAAATTAAAAGATAAATATTTCAAAGACCAAAGAATAAAAAGGTAAATATTGTATAATTGGTATTAAAAAACAAATTCCAACTATATGTTCTTTACATAATAGTGAAAGAAATTTTAGAGACAGGACAGGCAGTGTCTGGGAATAAGGTAGATTCTTGGGAAAGGAATGCGTATGTGAAGGGAAAGAGATAGTTCCAAGATGTCAGAATGCCTATCTTACTTTTGCAGAGGATAGAAAAATGTTACAAGAGGAAGGAATGTGTTCCCAGAGGACAGAGAAATGTTGCAAGATATGGTAAGAGGGGAGTACCACCTGGGCTTTGGACTTTGAAACTGATATCCTCAAAAAGAGTGACCAATTAGGAAAACACAGGGTCATAAAATGGAGAAAGGGTTCACTTAGAAGAAAGATAGCAAGATAGACAAAGAACTTCCAGCCTTTAAAAACCTTAGGAAAAGGGGCTTAGTTAGTTACCCCCCTTAGTTAGTTCCCTATATGGTAGTTTATAATTCCTTCTAATAAATGTCCTCAGTTTTACTAACAAGTCCTTTAGACCATGAATTTTATTCTTCAAACTTCCTGAGGCAAGAACCCACAGGAAGAATCCACTCCCCAAACTGCACATTACCACAGTACATTGAAAACAGACACAGAAATCAAAAAGCAAAAATATAGAAGATATACAGGGTGGAGTAAAAGTGGGTTTATAGCTGTTTGTATGGAAAGTAATACAATAACAAATAATAATACAAGAATAAACTATTTCCCAAACTCACAACTGTAAGCCCACTTTTGCCTTACCCTGTATATACATGCAAAATAACTAGTATTTCTTTACTCTCTAGGGATTCACAATGACTTACTATATGTGCAGCAGATACTGTGTGCACCACTTAGATTCCCCCTTTAGGACTGAGGCACTAGTCTCATCAAACGCTAAGGGAGTTGGACAGTGGCAGTGCTCAGTTGAGGTGCTTTCAGAAAACTGCCCTCAGCCAGAGGGCCTTGGCTTGCCAAAATCGCTCCCTTCCTCTGCCATCACCACCACCCACCAGTGACTTCACTAAAGGGTATAAAGGCCCAGCCATCTTACTTTTCAAGTCAGAATATTTCTGAAAGGTCACCCCAGCTGCATCTGTATCACATTTTAACTCTTTGCTGAGCCAAAGAGGATCTCATGGGTTCCCCTTCCTCCTGCACAGCTTCAGAGTTCCTTCCCCAGGGAATCTGACTTAAGACAACATAAGTATTTTTGCATATCATTTTGATCTTTTCATTGGGAAAATTACTTTTCTATAATTTAGTTTTCTTATCTATAAAATAAAGAAAAGTAAAAGTGCTATCTCACAGAATTATTTTTATAATGCAAAGTGGTAAATACATTTACAGATTTTACAATAGTGCCTGGTATGTAATAAGAGTATTCAATAAAATGTTAGCTATTATTATAATTTTGACAGATAATTACATTTTGAAATGAACCATATTCATAGTCAGTAAATTTAAAATTCAACTTAAAGACTTATTTTAATATTTATTTAGCTGTGAACTTATTTTTGCATAGTATTTTCTATGGTATTAATTTCCTATATACATTTATAAAAACAAAATTAATGAGTCAAGGATACACATATTTAATAATAAAGAAAGTATATTTTACAATTATAAAATTAATAAATGCCCATTATACAAATGTTTTTAGTATGAAAAAATAGCAAATGACTAAAAAGTAACTAAAATTCTATAATTTTCTTTATGTAAAAATTGTCAAGAATTTTATTGCAGGACATCTCCATAGGTTAATTTAAATTATGATCATCAAAATGTTTTGTTAATGATAAACAAAATTTAGAGGACATTGTATATTGAATATCCAGGTATCTAGGTGTTTATTTTATTTTTTTAACTTATATACTTAAGCTTATATATATATATATATAATATCCCTGGAAATATTCACGAGAAAGAGATAACCATAATTGCTTCTAGGAAGATGATGTGAAAGCCTGGGAGAGTTACTTTTCACTAAGTACTCAATTCACTTTTTTAAAAAAATGTTAAAATGTATTTATCTTAATATTTAAAAAAATCTAAGCAATAATTTGAACATATTTTATAAATTTAAGTTCAGGAAAACAATAAATAAAAAATAAGTTAGTTTTCTTAATTAAAATGCACATGAGAACACACGGAAATGCCTGTATCTCTGAATTCTGGCCAGCATTCATTTTTCTCAAGTTGTCAATCTTTGCTAATTTTTAGAGGCAAAACAATATCTAATTATCATTTTCATTTACCATTCTTAGATAGTAGAGTTGAACTATTTTTAAAATGCAGGTTAAGCAATTTAATGATCTTGGGTCAGAACCTCTAGCTATTGTGAAATGTAGTCACCAAATCTTCCTCACATACACAAAGACAATTATAAAAGAGGACAATGTAGTAAAAAATCAACCCTTTTAGAACTTTAAAAAGTGACCAAACAACAAATTGAGAGCTGTTTATTCATGAAGAATTGCTGAAATTTTGAGTAAGAGTAATTGAAGACTAAGATCTTCAGGCCTACAGTTGGTGCCATCCCCTACCATATGGACTCTGAGGTGAGTTGACAAAGAAAAGTTCAGTGAATTTGAAGATAAGTCAATAGAAATTATCCAAGCCGAAGAAAAGAGAGAAAAAAACATTTAAGAAAAATCAACAGTTCTTCAAGGAGACAACATTAAGCATATTAACATATGTATTGTGAATATTCCAGGAGAGAAAGAGAGTCAGAAACAATAGTTGAAATAGTGGCCTAAAATCCCCAAATTGAGGAAAAACATTAATGAAAAAAATCAAGAAGCTTAAAAACCTCCCAAGAAAGATAAACATAAAGACAAACATATCTAGGTACATCGTAATTTAAATGCTAAAAGTAAAAAAAAAAAGTCATTACTTCTTAAAAAATTACATTAAATGTGAGTGGGATGAATGCTCCAATAAAAATGTAGACATTGCTAAACCAAATAAAAATGCAAGATACATCTTTACAAGAGACACACCTTAGTTTCAAAGGCACAAATAAGATAAAGGTAAAAGGTTGGGAAAATATACCATGCAAGCACATCCATAAGATACTAGAGGGACTATAATGACACTATACAAAATGAACATGAAGGTAAAAAAAATGATTAGAAATAAAAGAAGATATTCAAAATAAGTAGATATCAGAAAGAACAATTACTAATGTTTATGTACTAAACGACAAAATCCAAAAAAGCACATAAAATCTGACATACTTGAAAGGAGAAATAGATAATTCAACAATTATATTTGGATATTTCAATATCACAATCTCAATCACTGATAAAACTACTAAACATAAAATCAGAAAATATTTGATAGATTTTAAGATTTTAATCTCTCAAATCTTAACCAGTATTATAGAAGAATATATCTACAACCGCAGGCATACATTCTTTTCAAATACAAATGAATTATTTTCCAAATTAGACTATATGCTAGCCCATAAAACAATTCTCAATAAATTTGTTTGTGAATTATCTGTTCATATCTTTGGCCCATTTATCCAATGTGATTTAAATTAATTTAAATAAATTCCTTATGTAATAGTTATACACTACTGTCTTTTCCAATTTGGGTTTGTTAATAGTACTTAAAATTTTTTTATTTATTTTTATGATTCTCAGAACTACTGACATTTTCCTTCACTAGTATTATAATACTTGCTTAGAGCTTATAAAATTACCCTTTCCCCTAGTTTTTTTCTTCTGAGACATGTTTTTATTATTTAAATCTCTAGTTCGTCTTTAGTGAAAGTTTGAATTGAAGATATAAATTTTCTCCATAGTTAATAGTTTTATTCAAAAATTAAAAAAATGCAAGATTTTTTATTTTGTTTAATTTCAATGCTCTTTTGTTTACCCACTGATTTGTGAGATCTTCTTTATTGGATGTTGTATTCTTTAAAAACTTAAATTCTTAGATTAAATACAGAGGTAGGCAAAGTAGGGTTATAGTTGTTTGTATGGAAAAAGGCATGCAGAGTATGATAATTATAATAGTTTAATTCTGTGTTCTGTGTACTTACAACTATAAACCTACTTTTGCCTAACCATGTATTTATGTTTTTTTGTTTTACATGTATGTACTCTGTGTGGGTACATATGCCACATGTATACATATGCATATATGTATGTTTAGGATAAAAAGAAAATGTGCTTTCATGATAGAAAACAGGTAACTTTTATTTCTAATTTAAATTACTTCTTTTATAAGTATAATACTTTATGTTAAAATAAAATTTTATTCTCAAAGCTTTCTCAGGTGAATTGAAAAAAAATAAGTTTGTAAAATTTTTCTATTGCACATATTAGAATATATAAATCAAAAGTTGTAATGAATATAAGCTCAGGGTTTAAAAAAAACTATTAATTCTATATTTGAATAAGAGGAATAACTGCTGTCATATGTTAGGTTATTACAATATGTGTACTTTTGAAAGCTTCATATAATACAATATAACTTTCTAATTACCATTGAGAATAATCCCTTTCAGCCAAAACTTTAGAAACAAAATCCATTCAGAGATAGATGATATGAAGTAATTGACTACAAGTAGTTTGCTTCTTGAGTTATTCTAACAGATTTTAAAATACTAGCTTTTCATTTCTTCATGTCTGCATTCCCTTTTCCACTGAAAAAGTGAAGAGAATCAAGAAAAGGAATAAAAGGAACCTTGAGTTAGGAGAATAAAAAATCATCTAGATCAGCGATTTTCAATCTTTTTCATCTTATGGTGCACATAAACTAATTACTAAAATTCTGCAGCACACCAAAAAATATAATTTTTACTGACTTGACCAAAAAAACATAGATATAATTTTGATTCATTCACACTAGATAGCTATTGTTATATTGATCATTGTAATTCTAAAAAAAAAAATATTTTACAATCTAAGGAAAAAGAGGTCAGTGCCCTTGACTAAATAGTCAGGTATTGCATGTTTTAAAAATTCTAGCAGCACAGATGTTGAAAATTGCTGATCTAGATTGATGACTGGAATGGCTTCTCTGAGCATGTCAAGAGTCTAATTTAGTGTGGCCTTTGGGCAGCTTTCAATATTCCTGACTTGCACCAAGGTGCCAATTGCAGATTGCCTCAGGCTATTGCAAAAATCATTTTCACAAATATAAACTGGTCTTTTACAATTTTCTCATCTTTGCTCTGAGCTCTCTCTCTTGTGCTCTGTTCTTAGGAAACCCAACATCAAGTTGACATGGTCACTTTAGGCTCTTTCTGCATATTTTTTGTTTGTTTCTAAAGCCAAAGTTTCTTTCTAAAATATTTTATTTTATCCATATCAGGGCTGTGCTGGGTACTTTTAATTGGGAATCCAGGTAAGTAAGCTAGGACTCATTGATTTGACTCATCAGGATAATACTTAAACAGGACCTTGAACAGACACATGTGCTGAGAACATGAATGTATGTCTTAAACAACACATTCCTGGGTGGAAATTTTCCATTTTTCAGACATCTACATTAATAAAAGAGAAATATGCAAATTAACCATCACTCTGCTAAGCCAAGCCACTCCCACCAGCCAATCAGGAGCAAAGCATGCAAATTAACCCAACCAAGATGGTGGCCTGCCACAGAGCTGGAACAAGCAGGAGGCTTGGGTTGCCCTGGCAATGGAGGAAGCCAAGCTTCCCACATGCCCTGGCTCGCCCTGGCCTCAACTCAAGGCTACAAAGTTTCAATTATAGAAGATAAATAAATCCCAATAAAAATGATAGTGGCTATGGAGCTGGAGCAAGCAGGAGGCTTTGGTTGCCCCTGGTGATAGAGGAAGCCAAGCTTCTTCCTGCCCTGACCAGCCCTGTCATTTGCTCAAGGCTACAAAGTTTAAATTATAGAAGATAAATAAATCCTAGATACTTGCTTTGAGCCAGCCCTGGCCTCCACTCAAGAAGGTACTAGGAAAAAAAAAAGGAAAAAGAAAAGAAGGAGGGGCTGGGATCTTGGGATCTTGGATCTTCAAGGGGTGATCAAGCCAGAATGGGATGGCAGGGGACATTGGGGGTAAGCAGACCAGTAGGGGGGCCAGTTGGTGGTGAGCAGGCCAGTGGGGAGGGAAAGTAAGGGCAACCAGGCCAGCATGGGGGTATTGGGGTGAGCAGGCTGGCAGGCAGACTGGTTAGGGGCAATTAGGCAGGCAGGCAGGCAGGTGAATGGCTGGAGCCAGCAGCCCAGGTGTGTGAGAGAGATGTCCAATGCTGGTTTAGGCCCAATCCCTGTGAACTTGCAGTAGGATATCCTTCAAGGGGTCCAGATTAGAGAGGGTGCAGGCTGGGCTGAGGAACACCCCCGCCCCCCGACTCCCATGCATGAATTGTGCACCAGGTCACTAGTCTAACATATAATAGTTTATGGAATTTGTATGTTTAGGAACTTCTTCACTTTTTGGAATTTTGAAGAGGCAAGTATTAGAGTTTACAGTACCTGAACATAGTATAGCATAGACATATGACCTGTGTCAAGGGGACTCATTGATGCTAAACTTGAACTCAAGAATTAGTATCACAAGAGAAAGAGTTTGTTCTCTCTTATTGATGGTAACAGTAGTGGTGTAGGCTGGCTGGAGCCCCAAGGGCAGAATGACATAAGAATTGTAGCAGAGGCAGCTGTGGGCATCAGTGTTCTGCCTTTGGGGACACATAGTGAGGTCACACTTGCTGACATCCTTGTCTTTGGGTGACGATAGATGGGTAGTCTTAACTAATAAATTTGGAACAGAAATGGTCATGTTAACTTTTGGCTCAGTGTGTTTAATAGCTGGGGTGAGACCCTCTTCCTCTCTGCCACAATTAACAGTAAAATCCAGATATCAGCTTCTATCAGCCTGGGTCCCAGAGTGAGGACTCTGCAGAGTAGAGCTGCCTGTGATGGGAAAGCAGTGAGAGTGAGAAACAGCATTGGCTGCTCGGGCAACAGCATAATCTCATGCACCATGATTGATGTAGTGGGTACCACATCTGTGTACCTGGTAGAAAAGTGGCACCAGAGATGATCTGTGTTTGGCTATGATCCCCTTCTGATCAACTTTTAAGCATGATTTTGGGCTATTTCTAGAAAATATTCTTTAGACTGGCTCTTCATCCTTTTCAACATATCTGTGAACTCCCTAGTATCCTTCTGTAGATTTTGTATATTCCCTCTCAAGTAGCAGAGAGAAAAAACAGAGCCTGCTATGAATTTCTCTCCCATAATGTGTATAAACTCTTGGAAGCTATTAATTTTTAAAATCTAAATCTCCTTCTAAGAGTAACACATTTCAAAAATATGTTAGATATATAAAAGATGTGCATGCTATTTCCCCTAAATTTATTTCTTTCAAGCTCCAAGGATTTATCTTCATTCTAGTACAATAACATTTGATGAATAAATATATGTTCACTTTGTTTTTCTTAGTCATGCTATTAACCTCAGAAATAGCCCTTCTTACTATGTGCTGTCCAAACAGAATCATCCTTATCTCAGCCAACTAATTATCTCAGTTGGTTCCCAGGAGGTTCTAGGACTGTGTCAACCATTAAAAATGGACTCCATTCACTGTCCCTCCCTATCACCCCATTGCCAGCCAGGAATGTGCAACCTGGGGAAGCACACACATGCCTTCTTACTGTGCCATGCTGTCTCACTCTCTGTTGGTGAAGTGTGGATTGGATTACCTCTCATGTCCCTTTCAACTCTAAAGTTCTACATTATCTTTTCTTGTTACCACTTTGTAGGTAACAAGTGGTATCTCAGAATCCATCTTACTATAAACATTAGAGGCCTGGTACACGAATTCATGCACAGGTGGGGTTCCTTGTGGGTGGGGGATGTGGGGATTGGCTGAAACCCACAGTCCAAGACTACCTGCCACTCCTGCCTGCTGTTCCTTCTTATCCTAGCCCTGCTGCTCATGCCACAGGCTTGTGTCCAGTCACTCCCAATCAGGAGAGGCTCGTGCCATTATAGTGGTGCTCACCTGCATCAGCCCTGTGTCTGGTGCTTATCCCAAGAAGGAGAGGAGGGAGGGTTGCAATTGGCTCTCCGGGCAGGCAGTGGAATGCCCTGGACATTCGTGGATCTGGATCCATTCCACTGACATTCACACTGGTTGTTGGGAGCCACCTGGCAGCTGCTTTTATATTATTTCTTATTTGCAGAGGGTCTAGAGAGAGGAAGTGGCCATGGTGCCTGAAGCTGACTTCCAGTAGATCGTTGGTGCTGGTCTGTGAGTGCCTGGCCTATTCTCCGGAGATTGGATCTGAAGGACTACTGAGGAAGTGAGTGGCTGCCACTGGGCTGCTGGGCTGCTGGGACAGGTCGGTCAGCTGAGCTGCGCTCCTGCTGTGGGAGTATACTGACCACCAGGGGACAGTTCCTGTGTTGAGCATCTGCCCCCTGGTAGTGTATGTCATAGTGACCTGTTGACTGGTCATTCAGTCACTTAGGCATATATGTAATATATATGGATTTTTATTTCTTAAATTTACTTTGTTCATTTTAAAGTACATGGACAGGGACCCTCTTGGCCATGGGTGTATTTTCAATGGGGCAGAGTTCTTCAGTCTTGACACTGTTGACATTTGGGGCCAGATAATTATCTGTGCAAAGCAGGATGTGTAGCAGTAGCTCTGGCCTCTATCTGCTAGAGGCTCAAGGCACCTTTCCAGTGTGATGATAATAATTTCTATAGACATTGCTAAATATCCCATAGGACAAAATTACCCAGATGAAAATTAGTGCATTAGAATATCACCATTTGTGTGGGATTTTACTTTCCTAAAGAGCTGTCTCATTTTTAAACTTGAGAATTTCACTCTATCTGTAATACCGCCTATAGATACTTCATAAAGCTATTAATGTTAATTCCAAGCACAGGAAATACTTTTAACATTGTAGAGATGTAGTCAGGCAGGGGCTACATACAAATATTTATAGTTTGTTTTTTAAACTGGACTATCGTTTCACTCTGTCTCCATTTCAAATATTAGCAGTAAACTCTTTTATAAAATTTTAGTACTATCGAAACTACTTTAAATCTCAAATGACAAAAGTGAGATCATTTTCTTTTTCTTCTTTCAAAAAGATATAGCATCCATCCAAGAAGCTTAAATGTTTTTAAGTGTCTTCTCTGTAGAAAAAAGAGTAATTCAGACTTTACTATTCTGTATATTTAGAGATCACACCACCATTAGTGATAAAATCTCTGTTGTCAGAAGAACTTATTATTTTTCTCTGTTCTTATTCTTGTATACTTTAACCTGGAGGCCACTGATATTCAAGTGAAATTGCTGGTAGAGGACCAGAGTGACAGCTGACAGATTTGTCTGGGTGGTAGTACATGCGACTCTGTGTGTGTATGTGTGTATGTGTATGTGTGTGTGTGTGTGTGTGTGTGTGAGAGAGAGAGATGTCACCATACATGCACTCATTCAGTATTTTTTTTTGATCCATACCAGCTAGCAGTGATGGGCATTTAGAGAGTATGAAAGTGTGTGTAGGAGACAGATGTCCACCCTGATAATCTTTACTGATAACTCCATGACTGGAAATTGACTTGCTACCTATGATAAAGTGAAAACGAGGTTGAGTCAGAAAAGGAGGAAATGAAATAGAGTCTGTAGAGAAGAAAATGAGCACAAAGTCAATAGGTGAGGAAGAAAGCTCCTGCACAGTGAGTGATTCAGGATTATTTGATCAATGCAGGGGAAAATGTAGGGGGGAATAATAGGCAACCCAGTTGTTTAGTATCCTATCTACAAATCCGTCAGAGAGCTGTCTGTGAAATGATTAGCAATTTCAGTGTTGGGTGGGTAATTCTGCAGTGAGAAAAGCAGATGCGAATGAACCAAAACAGCTCAGGTCACAAGACAGTTGTAGGATAGATGCTATTTGGCCAACCATCCTCTATAATGAAGAGCTAATATGCTAATCAGACCAAACAGGAGAATGACCATCCAGATGACCTTCTGGATGAAGCCAGGGCTGTGAGGGCTGAGCCCCGTGCATGAATTTTATGCATCAGCCTCTAGTATACTCATGATAAAAAGAGTGAAATTAAATTTAACATTTTTAGTATTAGTACTACTCTTCAATATTATATACATTTTGTGTTAATTTTAGAATAAATAGCAAATTAAAGGAAGAACAAAGGCAAAAGATAATAAAGACAAGTCTTCCTTAAAAGTATAAACATGGGTTTAAAAATTAATGTGAAGATAGATATCAGAAGAAAGAGGGAGCTGAACAGGATGGTTACACTTAAATATTCAGAACTTTGTGATTCTTATGAGGACTATCACTAACAGTTGCCCATTGAGTCTTCTTAAGGTCTCTTCATGATCATCTTTTGAGAGTGATGTTTGCTTTTTTTTTTTGAGTCCAGCTCAAAATAAATTCTAACTAAATTTAATTCTTTTGCTATGTCAAACTTAAAAAGAACTGCTTTGTTTTGGTTTCTTGTGAGTTTTGAAATATTTTCATCATATGCCTAAAGATATGTTTTGCACAGCAGGTGTTAAGGTCTGTTGGACAAATGATTCATAAATATGTGTTCTCATGCTGTACAATAGTTGAATAGAACCACACAGATGGAGCCACCCTATTCTATTGAGGAAGTGGTATGTGTTTTTGTAAAAACTGTGATACACATGGTTTTTAGCCAAGGAGCCAGACTCTGAGAAAGTTTTTGGAATAATTTACTTACTTGGTACTGATTTGTTCAGTAGGAGCGTGATGTAAATATACCCTTATTACATATTACAGAAAGGCCTGGAGAGTCTTAATAAAAGAAATGTGAGGCATCTCCGGAACTATAGATAAGAACATAGATAAAATGAGTGCTACTGATGAAAAAGATGCTATCTGGTATTTGATGGGGATTAAGAAGCTTTAGTACTTGGGTAAATAATATATTTTAAATCAAACAGAGGGTGACTAAAGAGTAGCTTTTCATTCTGCCACATACTATCTTGTACAAATGTCACCCTGGTGAGCAGGAGACATAAATGCTTCCTGAAGATCTGGGCAATGGGGCTACCTAGGACTTTTCTCAATCATGATTTGACTAAAAATTCGTGATTGAAATCAAAGGCTTTTAGTACCCATGCACTGTATTTCATGAAAAATATTTCTGATGGTAATGTATTTATTTAGTTAGTTAGTTTTAAGTATCTTTTTATTGATTTCAGAAAGGAAGGGAGAAGGAGCAAGAAAATCACTGTTCAGCTGCCTATACGCCTCACACTGGAGATTGAGCCCACAATCGGGGCATGTGCCCTGATCGGGAATCTAACTGTGACCTCCAGGTTCTTAGATTGATACTCAACCACTGATCCATACCAGCTAGCAGTGATGGGGCATTTAGAGAGTATGAAAGACCTTGACCAACCATTCACATGAAAACATCTTTTTATATGTCCTCACATCTCCTATGGTATTTCATCATTCACAAATGGGATATTAGTAAACAGACCCATAGAGCTTGAATTCTAGGAACAGTGCAGATTTAATTTTCACGTCTAGGGACCCATCAAGCAAAGGAGTGGCAAAATCACAATTTGCGATGATACTAGCAGAACTAAGAAGGAATTTGAGGAGGAAGAATGGAATACATTGAGATTATATTTTGGCACTCTTCCTTAGTTAGCTAGTTGAACACACAAGTTCACTGAATGACTGATAAAAGCAGGCTACACATAGCTCCCAGCCTCCTTAGTGTATTTGCTAAGGAACCCTTTGCACATTCCATACTCACTTAACCCAAGTTTAAATTCTTAGTTCCTGCCTCTTACTTTTGGATTGTCTTTATGCCAATTTACAGGCCTTTGGATCATTCCTGCCCCCCAAGACTTTGACATTTCCCTCTCGTGGATGCCTAGCCACCATGTATAACCCCTGACAAGTCTCTTTGATTGTTCTTCAGCCTCAAAGCCCCATGTGGAGGGATAGGATTGGGATGCTTATCATGATCTTTATATTCTGGCTGAGAGGTAATAAGCATTACAGCAGGGAGTTAATGACTAAGAAGATTTTGGAGTCAGAACAACACTATTTGGTAACACTACTATAATTTCATATGAGGGGTAGTTAAGTAGAACGCAAATCTGTGATTGTAGCCTTGAAGAACCTAGAGAACTGTGGGAGGCCTTAACTGAGATACGGGAAACGCAAGAGCAATAGAGTCTTTTAGGAGTTAGTTAAATTTTTAGCATGTTAAGTTTGAGGTACCTCTAACATATTTTTGTGGAGCTGTGAGACCAATTCTCATGAAATATACATAGATAAGCAAATGTTTTTTAGAGCTCAAAGCTGAAACAATTGAGTAGTGACATTAACCATAGGGAAGGGGAGAGTAGGAAGACAGAAGGCCAAGGATAAATACTTGGTTTTTCACACTTAGTTGGTTATCAGAGGGACAGAAACCAGCAAATAAATTCAAGGATGATTCAGAAAGGCACAAAGAGATGCAGAAGTGTAGAGAGAAGTGGAGTGCTGTATATATCCTTATGCTTCTTAATAAAAAAGTTATAAAATTGTCTGCTATAGACGAAGCCAAGAATGAAATACATTGGTTTGGCATTTTCCTAAATAACTTATTGTCTGATGGCTCTTCTTGGTTAATTGCCTTTCTTCTTGGTTAATTGTGCTTTTTAGCTTGAAAGTAAAGGCCAATAAGGAATAAAGCACAGTGCCCACTGAGCACAAATGAAGGCAAGCCTTCCATTAGTGACTATAACTCAAGCTTCAGTGTGTCACTATTTTTGACCTGCTTGTTAGATTCATAATTTATATGAAAATGGCTAATAAGTGTGCAGCTGCTGGGTTCCTCAGCTGGCCATTTAGTGCTTTTGGAAGGTTCATTTCAATGAATTCTGTAAATGCTTCTTCTAAACTTCCTGCTTGTGGCTTCCTAATTTAAAGGCTGGTATAATTATTTGCTTAGAACAATGTTCCTCTTTGGTCAAAATTAGTAGATCATATTTTGATTGGTATTTGTGGGATTTTAATTATTAGTGGTTAATGAGTGCTCACTAGGTCTTTAAGTGAAAGTAATGAACTTTCTTAAGAAGTTGTCTGTATGCTCTTATCTAAATGTAAAGGAAATATGTATGCATAGATGTGGGTGAGGAAATGGAAATAGATACCCTATCTAATAAAAGAGGAATATGCAAATTGACCGTACCTGTGCTACACCATCAAGCCACACCTACCAATCAGGAGTAAGTATGCAAATTAACCTAACCAAGCTGGCTGTGACCATGGAAACATCAGGAGGCTTGGGTTTCCATGGCAATGGAGGAATCCAAGCTTTCCACACACTCAAGCTGGCCAAGGCCTCCACTCAAGTTTCAATTATAGAAGATAAATAAATCCCAACAAAAATGGCTGGACCCATAGAGCTGGGGAGAGCAGGAAGCTTGGGTTGGATTGCCCCCAACGATGGAGGAAGCCAATTTTCTGCAGCCCTAGCCTGCCTTGGCCTCCGCTTAAGGCTAGAAAGTTTCAATTATAGAATATAAATAAATCCCAGATCCCAGGGCCTCTGCTTGGGTCACCTGGGGATGTGACTGGCCTGCAAACCAACACAGGACCCTCGCCCCGGCTTCTCTATGTCCCAAGAAAACCTCCACTCTGATCTGGAACACCCTTCAGGGCAAACCAGCTGGCCCCTACCCATGCACCAGAGCTCTATCCTATCTAATAAAAGAGTAATACACAAATTGACCATCACTCCAACACACAAAATGGCTGTTTCCATGTTATCAAAAATGGCTGCCCCCATGTGGATACAAGATGGCCACCATATGATGGCCAGCAGAGGAGGGCAGTTGTGAGGAACCAGGCCTGCAAGGATGGGCAGTTGAGGGTGATCAAGCCTAAAGGGGAGGGCAGTTAGTGGTAACCAGGCCAGAGAAGAGGAAAGTTGGGGGCTATTGGGCCTGCAGGGATGGGCAGTTGCGGGGAAGCCAGGCCTGCAAGGTAGGGAAGTTAGTGGTGACCAGACTTGCAGGGGAGGGCAATTAGGGGCAAACAGGCTGGAAGGGGAGCAGTTAGGCATCAATCAGGCTGGCAGGGGAGTGGATAAGGGGTGATAAACTGGCAGGCAGAAGCAGTTAGGGGCAATCAAGAAAGCAGGCAGGCGAGCAGTTGGGAGTCAGAAGTTCTGGATTGTGAGAGGGATGCTGGACATCACTTGAGGAGTCTCAGATTGGAGAGGGTGCAGGCTGGGCTGAAGGACACCTCCCTACCCCCTTGCATGAATTTTATGCACCAAGCCTCTAGTCTATAAATATATCTAAGTGGTAGATTATTACAAGAAATTTAGCATTGCTTAATGGGATTAAATAATTATAATGACATGACCAGTAAATAATATGTGAAAAAGATCACTAACCGAAACCGGTATGGCTCAGTGGATAGAGCGTCGGTCTGCGGACTGTAAGGTCCCAGGTTCGATTCTGGTCAAGGGCATATATCCTGGTTGTGGGCACATCCCCACTGGGGGACGTGCAGGAGGCGGCTGATCAATGTCTCTCTCTCATCGATGTTTCTAACTCTCTATCCCTTTCTCTCTGTAATAAATCAATAAAATATATTTTTAAAAAAGAGCCCTAAAATCCAATGAATAGTATGATGAGCTTTGGAGAGAAATACTGATAAATGTTTTTAAATTAAAAAAGAACCTCACCAAAATATTTATAGTGGTTGTAGTTGCATGGTGGGTGATCTGTTGATAATTACTTTCTAAATATGCACTACTATATATTTTAAAGACTCATTAATAAGAATGTACACTTTTATGATAAAACAAATGTTTTAAGACAAATTTCATGAAATGAAAAGATTTTTTTTTGTAGTGTGAAAATTCACTTTGACTCTTCTTTCTTGACTTTAGACAATACATTTTAATCTCTGTACTCTGTAGCTTATCCTTAACTTTCATATGATTGAAATCCAGGCCTTACTTGGTTCAAGAATTACATACCTGAAAGAACCAGTCTGTGTGTCATTTTCACCTCTTAAAGCAGTGGTACTCAACCTTCCTAAGGCCGTGATACTTGCATACAGTTCCTCGTGTGGTGGTGACCCCCAACCATGAAATTTTGCTACTGTTATGCATCATGATGTAAATATCTTCATTTTCCGATGGTCTTAGGTGACCCCTGTGAAAGGGTCGTTTGACCCCCCAAAGGGGTCGCGACCCACAGGTTGAGAACCACTGTCTTAAAGGATTTTCAAAGCTCCAAGTGTTCAAGCACTCCCTTACATCCTAGTTGAGAAAGAGAAATTCTATATTGTGTCTGTATTGTGTGCCAACTTTAGCAAGAAGCAATGACGTTCCCCCTCTCCTTGAGCCTGTAGGTAAGTGGATCCATTTTAGAGTCTCCGAGACTCTAAACCATGCTCAGTGCTTTGAATTTGCAGAGAATCTTTTACCAGGGATGGAAAACCAGGCACAGCCAAGTACTGTGCCCAGTGACAGGAATAGAGAAAGAAATCCGAGGTGTTAAATAAATTGTCCACTGTAGAATAGTTGCAAATTGATACTCAAAATTCCAGTCTAAGTAATTTCCATGTATTTAAATTTTTTCAGATTACCAGGATACACTGAAGTCTTTAAATTTGTTCTATCTTATGACCACTGAGTCAGCAAAATTAAAACTCAGGAATGTGAATGACAGTATGACTCACAACAAAGTTTCCCTTGAGGGCAACTCAAAGTAGGAGTAGATGTACATTCTAAAGATGAGGACTTTCCAATATACCTTTTCTTCACCCATCTCCCTGAAAATAAAAGTCTTAGAATTTTTTAATAGACTGTGTCAGACCTGAATCATGAATAAGTATAGAGATTAAATGTGCATGTACATTTAAATGTATGTATATAGATACAAACATACATATTCATACACACATGTTATATGTAAGCCATGTTACACAATCCTTTTAGTAAGTTTAAAGATTACGTTTATCTTGTTAATGGAATGTGGTGGGTTATTACCTGACTCAGCATCAAATATCTCAATTGTTATCTAATTATACTAAGAAACAGTTTTTGCTCATTTACAAAATACAAAACCAGTCTTTAATCTTCAAAATTGTTTGCTGTGTTAATTTCATCTATATTCAGCTTCATATTTATTACTTTTATACTAACCTCCATAATGTTGTCTACATGTCTCATTGTTAAAAATAAAAGACTTTAATGTATTAATAAAGTAGTATATCTCGCATGGGTGGTCTAATTTCTGACACTGATTCGTCAAGGTAGCAGCAGAAGTTTCTGCATTAGTTTCCCATCATCTGGAATACTGAGCAGCTTATAAATACACTTCCCTGGGGACCTCATCAGGTTATATATTTTTTAAGAGACACCTAGCGCTACCAGCAAGTCAGAGGCAGTCTAAGCATCACAGCTCTTCCATCTGGCCTGCATTTTGCTGCCTTTATTTGTACATCTTCACATGAGAAATACTCTAGGAACTAAAAACTGTTCTCTCCTTCATTATGCATGTGGTGTGCGATGCAATTTACCACCCAACAGATGTCATAGCTAAATATCCAGGATCATGTCATGACTCATTCATCTTAAGACAATCTGCCTCAGAAATACATGGCTTTCTATAAATCGGGAGACTGTAGCTTTTGAGTAATTCTATAAAATGCTGTATGTTTATAACTTTACTTTTTTTCTTAAAACACAATTATAGACCAGGTTGTTTTCAGGTTAGCTAGCTCTTTTTGGCTGCACTTTATATATCTCTGCCACACACACACACACAATAATAATAATAATAAAAAGTATCACTTTTACTGAGGTAACTCTGAAGATTATCTTAAAACTGAAGTTTTGATGTCTAGGCAAATCTGGTGGAACACTATTTCTCTGCCCTTGTAAAGCAAAAAATTCCTGCTCGGTGGTATTTTACATAATATTGCCATTAAACATGGTCTATCTTTAGTAGAAGAAGCAGACAGTCATAAGTCAAATTGGGATGAAGAATTATCTGAATCAGAGGAGATACACTTGCAAATGAGTAACTGAAATTATTATTAAAGGTAGAAACATGACATCGAGATTAATAGAGTAAAAGGTTGAAAGAAATGTTTAACTATGGGGAGTAATTATTAAAAGCTTTTCTGTAAAAGAATATGTTATGTAGTCTCCTATTTTTGGAAGCTTATTTTTCTATGCTAGAATAAAGAACCCATAGATTCTTTGCTACAGCTGTTGTGGTCTTGATTAATCTAAGTACTGTAACCATAAAAGGAAAAGTAGCTTAATTAAAAAAATGTTAGAGCAGAATAGAATACATTTACAATAATTTCCCTTCCCTTTTTGGCTGAATGCAAGAAAGAACATCTTCCTTTCTTTCAAAGGGAGCAAATCAATATATGTGCCTTTGCAATTACCCTCGAGGCATAATGTTATACAGGCAGGGGTACCAACAAAGGAATCATAGGTTAAAAACTATATCCCTCAGCATTTAAAAAAGAAGAGAACTATTTAATCTTGCCTCTTTTATTTCTGTTCTTCCCCAAACACTTGCAACTTCCAACATTAATCCCATAAAAACATTTCTCTCAAATATATAAGCTTGTTCTTTATTACTTAGTTCTGTTTTTAATTCTCTTCCAAGGTATCCAAAATAATTTTCTTATTACTATGAGGTAAATATGTCTCACTGGGTCGATGTATAGATTGTTTATAAAAATGAATGTATCCTTTTAATATTTACATAGCTTTTGAAAAGGATGGGGTAAAGCCACAGCAGGGAAGTTTCCCAGTTGGGACTTCTGTGTTTCCCTCTCCTGTGAATATTGAAATTGATTTCCTATGTGCATTTTTTGGAGCCCAATGTGAGATAGTTTTCTTATGATTGTGCTGTCAATTGCTTTCGGTATCTGTAATGATAGCTAGAAGAGGTAAGTACTTAAAATGTTGACTGTATGCTGATAAACATTTCCTTTTTTGGTAAATTTAAGACATACTTTTCTATAGTCAGAACAGGAAAAGCAGCAGCATCAGTCAAAGAGTTGCATAGTATTTACACTAATGAAAGGGAAATCTGCAAATTGACCATAACTTCACGATGCCCACCAGCTGATCAGGAGTGAGTATGCAAGTTAGCCTCTCTGCCTCCGTGGAGACTGACAGCAGGGAGGAGGCAGTACCTAGCACAGCCTGCTTGTCATTCTCTGCAGTGTGGAGCAGGCAGGCCCCGCAGAGAACCACAGGGAGCAGGCCTAAACCATCAGTAGGACATCCCTTCAGGGCTCCTGGATTGGAGAGGGTGCAGGTCAGGCTGAAGGGCACCCCTCTCCGACCCTGTGCACAAATTTCATGCACTGGGCCCTAGTTAGTCATAATGATCTAGGATTCTTATATTATTGTATTACCTTTCTCAGTAATTATCTCAATTTCTTAGTTTCATGGTGGTTGCTTTGCATCATGGCTGAGAAGGGTTACAATCCAGACATAATTTATTTTGGGGGGATTTCCCAGGAAAAATTGAATTATTTGTTATCTTTACTTCTGCCATGTGTTGGGTTTAATTTCAAAGTATTTTTTACAACTCCATATGAAAATAAAACACTTTTAATAATGCCCAATAATACTGTTTACAGGATAAAACCAAGCACCACCCACCACTCAGGTCCCTATAGTCCACATTAAAAGCTAAACACAACCTACCACACAAAATTAAGGGACGGAATGGGACCAGAGTATGCTGAACAATAGAAGAGTATTTTATTTCTCTGGCTTAAATATATCATTGAAATATAAAGCTATCTGTACCCCTTATATAACATTGAAACTAATACTTGTAGATCCCTCAGGAATTGACAGAAGAGGTGATTTGATTAAAACTATTTCTAATTCTTTTTCTTTTGGCTATAAACTGAATATGCTTGAAAGAGGAATTCCTTTGTTGTTTGTAGAAACAGAAAAAAAAATCAATCTTTTTTACACTGTGAGTCCAGTATATAGATTCCTTGTTTCTTCTATGGAGAAAATGTTGTCTGCTATCCAGCTGGCTCCTTTAAAGAAGGATCTTTTTGTTGTGGACTAAAGTACCTAAGACTCAGTTGTCACGTTGTTTGAGTTGTCCTTGAAAAAGTAAGAGACTTGATTTCAGGAACTTAGAGAGTTAGCTAAGTTATCTTTTAAGGGGACACATCTTATTCAAATAGCATAAAAATAGCACTTGATATACTTGCTGAGTTATATCTAGCAAGTTATAACTAGCAAGTTATATCACCAACTTATATCTTGCAAAAAGACTTGTCTGTGGAAAAATAACACATCCGTTTTATTCAGTCACCAATTCCATTAGACTAGGAGGTTTCTAGTTTCAAATTCACATATCCTCCGATGACAGGAGAGCAATGTAAATGAGTGAAGCAGTGCAGGTGAGACAAGAATGTTTGGAATTAACATTTGAGTTTCAAAAGCAAAAATAAATTGTATACATCTGTTTTGCTATAAACATACATGTCAGATGCATAATACAATCATTTGGCTCTACTGATTGGCCCCCAAAATATATGGTAAGCCCCAACACTAACTAGCTGTTTGAGAGAAGAAATTTCTTAAACTCTTTGTGCTTTAGTTTCCTCATATGGAAAATGGAAATTATAACAGTACCTACATCATGGAATAGCTATGAGAAACAAATGAGTTGATACATTTATATTGTTTCAAGCACCACTTGGGACATAATAAGGATTATATAAGTACTTATTGTTATACATGTTTGTGCTCTGTAGCTTTCTCAATTTTTTCTCTCTGTCCTTATATTAGCATACACACAGAATACATATATACACATAATCACAAATATATCTAAGAATAATGGAGAAGCTCCAAAGACTGGATAATTGATATTTTCCTCTCAAGAACTATCTCTACCTCCTCTACAACCAGTTCTGCCTTCTCTGGATCCCAGGAGGCTGACCTCTACAAATGACACAGTGTAGCTCACAGACACTCTGGCTTACCCTCAGATTTGCCTAAGGGGGTCACCCCCTGGAGACTGGAAAGAGTAGAAGAATGAACTCATGGTGTTTCTTTTCCTGCCTACTCCCTATTGGATGGTTGCCAGTTGACTAGGTTCCTTTGCTGAAAGCCACAGTGACTTTATCATTTCTCTCAATTACCACTCCTCTCTCTCTTGTCCTTTTAGGTCCCATATGTGACAGCATCTACTCTTGCAAACCCACATATTCAGGTCATATCTCTTGCACAGGCTCACATTTGTCAATGACTTTTCTGAATAAGCTGTCAGTTCCATCACTTTCTTGTTTGGATCCTGACAGGTAGAGACTCTTATTTAAAATTGTTTAATATCCTCTCAATTCTTTCCCTAAATTCTACTGAAATAATAGAAAATACAGTAAAATGATAATAAATCCACAGAAAGCTTGAGTATCCAATGGGACTAACAGCAGCAGAAAACAGTTTATAAATTTCACATTGACAGTGAAAATCAGGTAAGCTGACCATGCCTTCCTACATAGGTAACTTCAAAACAACTGTTTTTCCTCTCTTGAACAAAAGCATAGAATAATCAGTATTCAGAGCAGAAGCTAGTTGAAACAGTGGCTAGTAAGATGGGTCTGCAATTATTAATACAGTTAAAACATCTGCAGTAGTCATATCTTTGGGAGGAGTGCCCTCCAAACAAGCTGTGAATATAACTCTCTGAAGAGGGTATTTTGACCTGAGATACCCAGAATGCCTCTAGCAGGACAGAGAAACAGGATCATTCCCTAGGTTACAAGTGGAATAAAGAGACATCTGCCTGGAATGGCTCTAATAAAGTTGTACCTACAGGCTGAGTTGTAGAATATATAGTCTTTGAAAATACCAAGGCAACATGAAAATTCAAGTATTCTTGTTCTTAGTTTTCAGGAAACCTAAATTCATATCATTGTTACAGAGTGAGAAAAAACATACGTTGAAAATACATTTCTCAGATAAATATGAAATTATCTAGCAATTTGGCTTATTTTAATCTATAAAACTGGATTTTTTCTACTCAAGCATTTATATGAATATCCATACATATGTGAAAACAAAATAGTGAAAAAAATACTTTCTAACTTCACTGAAACTTTACAATATCATCAGAAGTCAAGCATGGTTTTCTTTTTTTTAAAAAAATATATTTTATTGTTTTTTTTTTACAGAGAGAAGGGAGAGGGATATAGTGTTAGAAACATCGATTAGAGAGAAACATCAATCAGCTGCCTCCTGCACACCTCCTACTGGGGATGTGCCTGCAACCAAAATATATGCCCTTGACTGGAATCAAACCTGGGACCTTTCAAACCACTGAGCCAAACTGGTCATAAGCATGATTTTCTTAATATACATGTAGAGCACTCAAAGCAAGGGCAATAAAGAAGCATGTGTGTGTGCAATGCATGTGCAAGGGCATGTACTTTGGCACATCCCCAGTAGGAGGTGTGCAGGAACATGCATGTATGTATGTGAAATGTGTGTGTATGTATGTGTGTGTGGTATATGTTTGTGTGAATACACACATGCAAACTCTTAAAGGCAAGTCTGCACTGCTGAAGAGCAATGAAATGGTGTCCACATGATATGTTCCACTTTTTATTCTAATTTTCCCTGGAAACAATGTACATATGTAGATGTTTAGTTTTATAATTGTTTACATTCTAAGGAGATAAGAAAAGTAAAATTTCCATTTAATTTTGTTACACAGTAAATATAGAAATATTTAACTGTAAAAATGAATTTGTTTCTTATAATAACATCAGCAACTTACAACCAACAATACAATCACAAAACACTAGGGCATTTGATCTTTTAAAAATAACTTAGATATTGTTTTATTTTAGTAGTTTGACTATCAATTCATTATAAATAGCTGAAAACTTCTGAACATGTTTTAAACATGGTTTGAGTGGCACAATTTATTATTATGAAAGCCTCTAAAAGCCAACTTAAGCCAAGACCGGTTTGGCTCAGTGGATAGAGCATTGGCTATGGACTGAAAGGTCCCAGGTTCGATTCCAGCTGGGGGCATGTACCTTGCTTGCGGGCACATCTCCACAGTGGGGTGTGCAGGAAGCAGCTGATCGATGTCTCTTTCTCATCGATGTTTCTGACTTTCTATCTCTCTCCCTTCCTCTCTGTAAAAAATCAATAAAATATATTTTTAAAAAAAGCCAACTTAAGATAATGGTTTCCTAACTTCTTTTCCAACTAAAACAAATCAAATCAAATCAAAATCAAAACAAAACAAACAATGGACATAAAAGAAAAAGAAAGAAGCACCAAAAGTGGTTAAAAGAAGTAAATAAACTGCACATAATACTTTGGGGTCTCATTCACGTGGTCCATTCCAGCCACAAAAATGCATTTAGAAAATATAGGATATGTGTACATTCACAATAAGTTCTATAATAATATAGTTTGAAAAATATTTATTTAATTGGATAATAGAAGCTTAGTTCTCACTTGAATCCCTAGATGTGACTTTTATGGCATCAACAATATTTCCTAGTCTCTCTATACACAAACATAAACATTATTTATCTATCTTTGGTGGAGAGAATTTTACTAGATTCTAAAGGGGTTTTGGTATCATATTTCCTGAGCTATCTTTGGAATATCTAACTCATTCAGGACTGTTAAAAATTATTTCCTTGACATAGGCATCAGGTAAGATTCACATTTATTAGGTCCCATTGGTGCTTTTAAGCCAAGAATAGATACTTTAATGTCCTATAACATGAAATTAATTAAATGGACAAAGGCATTTCAAAATAATGTGAATATTTGATTTTATTAGATTAGCTTAATTTAATTTTTATTTTTGAATAGAAAATAATCTCTATTGTGGTAAAATATACATAACGAAACTTACCACTTTAATCATTTTTATGTGTGGCATTAAATACATTCACATTGTTGTTCAATTATCACCACCATCCATCCATCTGCAGGAACTTTTTCATCTTCTCCAATTGAAACTCCGTAACCATTAAACAATAGCTCCTCACTCTCCACTCACCCCAGTTTCTGTAATCACCATCTACTTTCTGTTTCTATGAATTTGACTACTCTACGTACCTTATTTAATCGGAATTATACAACATTTATCCTTTTGTGTCTAGTTTACTTCACTTAGAATGTTGTGTTTAAGGCTCATCTGTGTTGTGCTATATCAGAATTTCATTGCTTTTTAGAAGAATGTTCCACTGTCTGTATTATTGATGAGATAGAAGAGGGTTTGGCAGTCAGTGAAGAGACCATTGAAGAGGGAATAGCACAACAGACTCTCGCAAAATAATAGGATGCAGCTTGCTAACTGCATCACAGATACAAATAAAAGGATCTTGAACTGAACCCAGCTAGGTAGGAGTTGCTAGGGCAACCCAGTAAGGCAGGAACATTGACGTGGCCAGGGACATGAAGTGGCAGACCTCAATGAGATCTGTCCTGTGGGCAGGAACTTGAGCTTTAAAATGTATAGATATTGCTAAGGCAGAATTTTTTGAAATGACCAATCAGGAGCTAGCAAAGCATATATCTACCCCTAGACTAATAAGCATGCTCTTCTCTCTTTAGCACACTGGGTTCCCGGCTCTTTTGTGGCAGGGGATATGTCCCACATACCCGTGTGGCTGATGGCCATATGGGAGTCCACACATGAACTAATGGACTTTAATTAGCTTGGATGCTGAACTATTCAGGCACAATGTGGAACAGAAGCTCTGGACACTGGCCCACTTTGGGCTCTCCTAAAATCCCAGCCTTTTTCAGTACTGTCTTAAGGGGCCTAAGACTTTGGAACCTGAGTCAAAGAAGCCTCACAGGTAACCTGCTTTGGGTCCTCTTTCTGCCTGCTGCAGGGAGTCCAACTGGCTCTCAATAAACTTTGCTTCCTCCTTCTATCTTTGTCCATGAACTCATTCTTTATTTTGCTAGACAACAAACTTGGACTGGATCATAGCGCTTTGGTTTCATTATACCACATTGTGTTTATCTATTTATCTATCAACTAGATAAATCGGGCCTGGTGCACAAAATTCATGCATGGGGGTATGTCTTTCAGCCCAGCTTGCTCTCTCTCTAATCTGGGACCCCATGAGGGATGTCCGACTGCCCATTTAGGCCCGATCCTTCTTGGATCCTACTTAGATCGGGCCTATGGGCAGTCGGACATCCCTCTCACAATCCAGGACTGCTGGCTCCCAACTGCTCACCTGCCTGCCTTCCTGATTGCCCCTAACCACATCTGCCTGCCAGCCTAATCACCCCTTAACTAATTCCCTGCCAGCCTGATTGATGCCTAACTGATCGCCTGCCAACCTGTTTGTCCTTAACTGCCCTACCCTATGGGCTTGGTCACCCCTAACTGCCCTCCCCTGTAGTCTTGATCACCCCCAACTGTCCTCCCTTGCAGGGCTGGTCCCTGCCAACTGCCCTTCCCTGATGGCCATCTTGTGTTGGCCATCTTGTGTCCACATGGGGGAGGATCTTTTGACCACATAGGGGCAGTCAGCTTGTGTGTTGAAGTGATGGTCAATATGCATATTACTCTTTTATTAGATAGGATAGAGGCCTGGTGCACAGGCGGGGGCCAGCTGGTCTGCCCTGAAGGGTGTTCAAGATCAGGGTAGGGGTTCGCTTGGGGTGTGGGGTGGCCTGGGTGAGGGGCCTGTGGTGGTTTGCAGGCTGGCCACACCCCCCAGCAACCCAAGCAGAGGCCCTGGTATCTGGGATTTACTTATCTTCTACAGTTGAAACTTTGTAGCCTGGAGCAGAGCCAAGCCTTCTGCTCACACAACCATTGAAACTTTGTTGCCTTAAGCGCCAATAGGGTTTGCAGAAAGCTTGGTTTCCTCCTTCACTAGGGGCAACCCAAGGCCCCATCCTGCTCTCTCTGTGGCCTTAGCCATCTTGGTTAGGTTAATTTGCATATTCACTCTGATTGGCTGGTGGGTGTGGCTGGTGAGCATGGCTTGTTGGTGTAGCAGAGGTCAATTTGCATATTACTCTTTTATTAGATAGGATAAGACATTGGGTTATTTCCATCTTTTAGCTATTGTGATTGCTGCGGCTATGAACCTTGGTGTAACTATCTGATTAAGTCCCTGCTGACAGTACTTTTTATGTACATATCGAGACACAGAATTGCTGGATCATATGGCAATTCTATGTTTAATTTTCTGAAGATCAACTATACTATTTTCCACAGAGGCTATACCATTTTACATCCCCACCAGCAATTACCTTCTCTACAGGGGTTTCTATTTCTCTATGTCTTGCCAATATTGGTTACTTTTTAAAAAATAATAGCTATCGTAATGGGTGTGAAGTGGTATGTCATTGTGATTTTGATTTTGTATTTCTTTAATAATTGGTGATATTGAACATCTGAAAAGAAAATAATTGTAACATTTGTTTTTTTTTCAATTCCAATCAACATTAGGGCCAGAGAGTTGAAATTTCTTTTAATAATCTTTTTGGGTTGATTTAATGTTATATTTTTTAAAGGAAAGCATAAAATTACTGCATATTTAATTAACATTTTAATTAAATTAACTTTATAGGTAAAACAGGATCACAATTGTTCTTTTGATCAAGACAATGGAAAAATATTTCCTACACCCTGTGAATTACAAATTTACCAATCTTATTTTTAGATTCTAATTAGGTAAAAAGGTATTATTAAATATGACAAAATGTAAACAACAGAAGAAATAAGCTATCAAACTACTTTAATGATTAAAATAGTTGGAGTGAGCATCAAGAAATGCTTAAGAAACAATGTAAATTTTTAAAATTTTTAAAAAACTTTTTAAAGAGACAATAGAAGTTTAAAGAGGCTGAGAAGAGTTAGTGTTCTCATTTCAGAGATCTTTATTAATCTTGTAGATAAATAATGGGGAACATTGTTGGAAGGAGAAAGAAGAGAGATATTTAAGGCCAAAAATATAGTCTTGTTTGGAAAACAGATGGCTTGTAAAAATTAAGCTGTATGACACAAGGTTTGCAGGAATTTTGCTTGTTAGATTTAAGTTTGTTTTCCTCCCCTCTGAATATTTCCATTTAATCAGAGAAAGCTTTGTGGTGATAGTTCTGAAGCTAGTGATTCAGATGCTGCCAGCCAAGGAGTTTCAATGGTTTTCTCTGAAAAGTAGTTTTATACTTCCTTTTCCAAGACAGTAAATTACCCAAACAAAAGTAACATGTGTAGTTTGCTGGAGGCCACAGAAAGAAAGGGAGAAATGTGTTTGCGCAGCAACAAAAGGCTGTGGCTTTATTGGCAACACCATCAAAGCTAATCCATTTGCTTGCCAAGGCAGTGTGAATCCATTGCAAGATGTGTCAAATCTTTCAGAGAAATATTTTCCTGGAGCACCCACTTGCGGACTCAAGCTCTTTTGACAAGCCCTCTGACTGAGCGAGAAGACTCTCTATGATACCGCAGAAGTGCTTTTCTCTTTGAGTTTCCTCCTTGCAGAAATAATATATATAAGTAAAAATTTTTATTCTCATTGGTCGGCAATTTTTCTATCAAATCACTGAAAAGATTTACTCTGGCAACCCTCTCATAAGTTTCTGATTAACAATCACTTCTGATCTTAATGAGTTGGAATCAGTTAAGATGTGATTCCTAAAATCATTTGGCACTGTTTTAATCTACTCATTTTAAATTTTCATTGACTGCTGTGAAGACATTTTGGAGAACTAAGAGGGAATATTCCAAACTTGGGAAATTTCAACCTATGTCTTTTTAAAATATATATCTATATTATTGATTTTTTTATAGAAACGAAGGGAGAGAGATAGAGAGTTAGAAACATTGATGAGAGAGAAACATCAATCAACTGCCTTGGTTGTGCCCACAACCAAGGTATGTGCCCTTGACTGGAATTGAACCTGGGACCTTTCAATCCACAGGCTGACGCTCTATCCACTGAGCCAAACCGGTTTCGGCTCAACCTATGTCTTATCATAATATATGCTGAGTCTATGAATGTGGGACAATGAAAATCCACAAAAAATCTTATATATTTTCCATCCAAAGATTTTGCTCTATTTCTTAAGTTGTCATTTAAAGACAATGAGGAATTTAAGCTGAAGTCCTTTTGCTCATGAAGATAAACTTTACATGCTAAATCACTGAACATCTTGTTATCTGGTTGAACCTGCAGCCAACTAGAATTACACAAACAAACAAAAGAAACAAACAAACAAAAAGAATTTATAGGACCCCTGTTTCACATTATAAAGGTCTTTACTTTGAATCTTAATAAAGTAGTTTAGATACTATTCATAATTCTGTGCTGTAATTTGTGCAATGTAACTCAGTATCTTCTAACTTTTTAAAAAGGTTATTTGCTTTAAGTAGTATAGAAATGGTCAATGTTAAATGGAATTCACAAATCTTAGGTTTAGGGATTAATGATAGGTTTCAGTGCGTGTATATTTTTTATTTAATTATGTGATATGGAAATGTTTTAAATATGTGGTAGAATAATTTTTATAATTCTTATGTGCTTATGTTTGCTGTGGGGTAATATATAATACTGCTAGCCTATAACAGTACTGCTTCTCTGTTGCATCTGATTTATAATATCTGGATAGAATATAAAACTGTATTTTTGCCATGACTTTTGGTGTCACTGGATTCTATCACTGGAAGATGAAGTCCTAAAATAATTGTGGAAAATGCTCTTAAAGTCATAAAGACAGAGCTAGAACTATTGAGCCAGAAAGGACCTCAGATGATCATGAAGTGCTTCATCTTTTATCTAGGTCCATAATATTCTAGGCTCATAGGGCAAAAAATGAGCTATTGAAGTGCAGGGGAATGTTCGTCCTATTTATATTTATTTTATTTCACCCATTGAAAACACAAATTCATATTACTTTTAAAACATACATAATACAGTACTAGTTTCTGTAACCTATAATAATAAAAGTGTAATATGCTAATTAGACCGAACAGCTAAACAACCTTCCAGACCTCATTCTGGACGTCTTTCTGGATGAAGCTGCTTTGGCAGGGGCTGAGGCAGAGGTGGTTAGGGATGATGAGGCACGCTGGTAAAGGCAGTTAGGGGTGATCAGGCAGGCAGGAAGAGGTGGTTAGGGGCGATCAGACAGGCAGGTGACCAGTTAGGGGCAATCAGGCAAAGAGGTTAGGGATGATTAAGCAGGCAAAGTAGTTAGGAGCAATCAGGCAGGCAGGCAAGCTGTTAGGTGTGATCAGGCAGTCAGGCGAGTGATTAGGACTAATGAGGGAGGGAGGCAGAGTGGTTGTTTGATCAGGTAGGCAGGCGAGTAGTTAGGGCTAATCAGGCAGGCAGACAGATGGGTTAGGAGCAATCAGGCAGACAGGTGAGTGGTTATGGGCAATGAGGCAGAGAGTTTAGGGGTGATCAGACAGGAGGCAGAGAGGTTAGGAGTGATGAGGCAGGCAGGCAAGTAGTTAGGGGCGATGAGGTAGATAGGCAGAGAGGTTAGGGATAATGAGGCAGTCAGGCCAGAGATTACGGGTGATGAGGCAGGCAGGCAGAATGGTTAAAGGCAATCAGGAAGGCAAGTGGTTAGAGCCCGGATTGTGAGAGAGATGTCCGACTGCTGGCCTAAACCAGTGTCGGACATCCCCCAGGGGTCCCAGATTGAGAGGGTGAAGACTGGGCTGAGGGAACCCCCCTCCCTCCATGCATGAATTTCGTGCAGCAAGCTTCTAGTCAGCTTATAAAATAGACATGTTTTGCAAAATTACTATATAAATACACTTTGGAGACCAGTTCTTTATGCAATACTGATATCAAATAATCCTGGCAGCCCTAACCAGTTTGGCTCAGTGGATAGAGCATCAGCCTGCGAACTCAAGGGTCCCAGGTTTAATCCCAGTCAAGGGCATGTACCTTGGTTGTGGGCACATACCCAGTAAGGAATATGCAAGAGGCAGCTGATCAATGTTTCTCTCTCATCAATATTTCTAACTCTCTATGTCTCTCCCTTCCCCTTTGTAAAAAAATCAATAAAATATATTTAAAAAAATAATAATCCTGACAAATGATTGAGGAGAGCATGTTGAAGATGTGTTTTATATATACCCCACTGCTTACATGACATAGGTACTTAATAGATTTGAGTAATTTTCCTATGCTTAAGTTATTCATGATTATCTACTTGACAAAAGAGTTGGAAATCTGTAAAATATTCCCTTATTTGTGTTTAAAAAAATCATTGTTTTATAGGAATGTAGATAAGCTTATCTTTGAGAGGAAGCAATTGAGAGAGAAAGAGAAAGAGAGAGAGAGAGAGAATATGTATATGTGTTTAGAAAAAAAAATTCACCAGATTAGAAAATATTCTATCTGGAATTTTCTTTGTTGGTATATCTACTATATAATTGAGATTTTTTACATGTAAACATGATCAGAGAAGTGATAGATATTTTTAAAACCTCTGTAAAAGTTGTGAATGTTAAAAATATAACTATGACTCTAAATCAAATAGTTACACACAAATATACACAAATTTATTTTATACTGAAGTTTACTTTTATAATAAGCAGAATCTGTTTTTCCTTGACATCAAAATTTAGCATAACAGATTACTATGGTTTTATTTTAAGTACTCAAATTCAGTAATTTGCCATGCTATTTTTTAACCATCTAGGAATTATTCCCAGTGTAGTTTATTGGCTTAACATTTACTTTTTACCCCATATTGAAGATTGGTTAATTAATAGTATAATATTAATAAGTAGAGTGAAAATAATAACATAGTAATAGTCAGCATGATATACTCTAATTGACTATCCTATTAAATCATGATTAGTACCCTGTAAGATGAATAGTATTAATCTCATTTGACATATAAAGAAACAGCATTTCAGAGATTTAAGTGATTTTCTCACATTGCTGGCAATGTGAAAATCATATGTGAACCCCATTCTGCCTGTCTCCACAGTCCATCACAGAGAAACATTTCCTACAGCTATAGTGCAGGCCTTGGCATCAGTCCTTTGTTTTATGTATATTTTCTCCTGGACATAGTGTTGAAGATATAGGATCCCTGTTCCTGGAAAAACAGTTTAAATCACACATTCAACGTGGTGATTTAGTGTATCATCCATCTACTTAAAAAGCCAGGTTTTTGTGGTTTAAGCCAGGCCAATGTTCTAAGTTAGAGTAAAATTAATTGAAGTAACATTCTCCACAACATATTGTCAATTGATTAAAATATGTTTACAGATTTCTTTTCTTTTGAAAAATTCTGTTGTCCTCTTAAATATGCATTCTCTAGTGCTGCAGATAAAACTTCTGAATGTTGAAGTTTAAATTATTCAAAAGAAAATATTTTTCAAAACTAGATTTTAAGGAGTCTGTCTTGATAGCAAATACAACTAGTTAGCAATTCCTTGCATACCTACTATCTGCTCTGCAATAATTGCTTTAGGGTCAGGGATAAATGACATGTTCCTCTTCTTCAAAGACATATATGTACATAAATAGTGAATTAATTATAATAATAACATACGATAAATGCTATAGCAATCTAGGCATTCTCTAGGTTCTATGGGTGTCTTGAAAAAAAAAAGAATAGAAAAATTCCTGCAGAAATAAAAGAAGGAAGGTGAACTTGTCTTGAAAGAATTTTAATAAGTTGCAAAGATAAGGAAGAAATATATTTATCACTACATTTTTTAGTGATTTAGATCTAATATTATGATTAAATGATTATAGAAGAAGGTTCCTTACTATTTTGACCACTGAAGAGGATTCTGGGAATATGGCTACCTGAATATGTCTCACCTCTCAGTTTCCTGAGGCAAGTGGTTTCTGGAATTGTAGAAAACTATGAGTTGGACAAAGAAGGCTCAATGGGAAAAGCGGTAAATGTTTTTCACTTCCATGGGTCAGGCAATAACCTGAACTCTAGAATCAGAAAGCCTCACGTCAAGGGTTGGTGGACAGTAGATTCTAGGAAAAGTTTGGCCTTAAGAGTCTAGAAGACACAAAGGTTAATGTTGATAATAGATCCATGGGAATTGCCCTGGTCTTGCTGACTGACTAAAATTTGAGGAGCTGTGATCACCCCATTCCTAAGATAAGGAATATATGAAGAGACTGAATACCAGGGAAATTTTATCCCAATGCTTACAGGGAATGGCAACCTGCCTGCTGCTACCCTTACTGCCCACAGTGAAAGAAAATGTTTTGCTCTCTATCTTTTTTGGGACTGTTATGATGTAGGATACTACAGTAGCCAGACCGGGGCACAAGGAGAAAAAGCTGCTCAGAAATCACAGAGAAGAGAGGCAAAAGAGGCAGCCAATGGAAAAATTTTATGTAACGAAAATTGAGAAGACTTATAAAGATAGATTTGCACTGCAAAAAAGAATTTATGGGAATAAAATCTCTCATTTTCAAAGCAAATGAAAGCTAATAAATGAACTGAAGATAAGTTTAGTCACTGTTGAGGCCCAAATTAGTCACCCAGAAGACAAGTAGAAGAAGTAGCTTAAATCACAGAGAAAAAATATATGAGAATAAAGTCATAAAAAACATATAATAAATTTAGAGGCTATATATAAAATATTTAATATAATATTAGGAATTCTATAAGAGATCAAGCAACAAATGGAGGAGAAATTATAAACAAACAATAAAATATTTCTTAAGGCTAAGATATAGAAAATTGCATACTAAAAGGTCACAATGATGTCCAGACATATTTAATGAGAAAAAACATATGCCTATGCATACCCTGAAAAAAAATTAAAAACCCAACCATAAAGAAAAATAAAAAAATTAAATTGCCTCAAATAAAAACCTTTATAAAAAAACTAAATAAAACATACTTCTGATTCTTTTCATACTTATCATTGAAAACTAGAAAAATAATTGCAACAATTGCTTTATGTCTGTAAAATATTGAGACCAAAGAAGTGCTAAGTATTACACCTAGTCAAAATAATACTTACATTTTAGAGTTGAAGACATATATTTGTATTTCTGTAAGAATGACAGTGTTCTACAGGTTTAACCTTGCTGGCATTTGGGAGAAGAAATAAAGTGTATGGGTTGGGGCATGTGTGGGAGACAACTAGTCGATGTCTCTCTCTTTCCCCACTCCCTCCCTCCATTCCACTCTCTTGGAAAACCAATGAAAAAAATATCCTCAGGTGAGGATTAACAAAACAAAACAGAAAAAAATAAAAATAAATATTTCAATAGATAATGAAAAACTTCCCTAACCTGGAGAAGGAAAGACATAAAAGATCAAGAAGTCAGAGATTCCCCACAAAAAGATGAACCCAAAAGGCTTACACCAGTACACATCAGAATTAAAATGCCAAAGGTTAAAGAGAAAGAGAGAATTTTAAAAGTAGCAAGAGAAGAGCAATTATATATATATATAAAGCCCTAATATACAAATGAGAATGATGGAACAACCAACCAGTTGCTATCATGTGTGCTGACCACTAGTGGGCATGTGTGGAACATGGAGGGTGTCAGCAGCAGGCAGGATGGTGGAGCAAATGAGCTGGGGCACCAGACCAAGGCAGGGCACTGCTCGCTGTCATTAGGGTGAGGTTCTGGTGGTTACTGAAAATTCTTTGCTCCCCTGCACAGTGGTCCTGCCGGGTACTCACACTTGCTGCCGACACTGGCCCTGCTTACACCTGCTGGCCCCACTTGCACACACTGCTGGCGCCAGCCCAAATCACTCTGCTGAGCGGGGCCAGCACTGTCAGCACAGGGGAGTGGCAGTGGTAGAAGTGGGACTGCCAGCAGAGAGGGAACAGCTGGCTGCAGTGGGAGGGGCCAGGTGGAGGCGTGGAGGATAGTTTGAGACCCGCCTCTGTGCCCACCTTAGCCTTGCAGCCCACAATTCCTTTCAAGGTACATGAAGTCATCCACTGGACCCCTAGTTGACCCATAAGAGTGATAGCTGATTTCTCAAAAGAAATTGTGCATACCAGAAAGGATTGGCATGAAATAGTCAAAGTGATTTATTCCTGGGCTATAATTAATGTGATATACCACATAACCAAACTGAAAAATAAAAAATCACATGATCCTATCTAGAGATGCAGAAACAGCATTTGGTAAAATACAACATCCATTTATGAAAGAAACTCTCAGCAAAGTGTGGATAGAGGCAATGTAACTCAACATAATAAATACCATATATGACAAGCCAATAGCTAACCTCATACTCAAAGATAAAAAGCTGAAGGCTTTTTCTTTAAGATGAGGAACAAGAGAAAGATGTCTACTGTTACCATTTTTATTTAACAAAGTTTAGAAATCCTAGCCACAGAAATCAGACTAAACAAGCAAACAAAAAAAAAACATTTGAATTGAAAAAAAAGTGTAACTATCATTATTTGAAGATAAATGATATCGTATATACACCAATAATAAAATATCAGATAGAGAAATTAAGAAAACAATCCTATTTACAATGGCACCAAATGAATAAAATACCCAGGGATAAATTTAACCAAGGATGCAAAAGACCTTACTAGGAAAATTATAAGGCATTGAAGAAAGAAACTGAGAAGTTACAAATAAATGAAAACATATACCATGCCCATGGATAGAAGGAATTAACATTGTTAAAATGGCCATACTACCCAAAGCAATCTATAGATTACATGGAATCCTTATCAAAATATCAATGATATTTTTCACAGGACTACAAAAAAATAATTCTAAAATGTATACAGAACCACAAAAATTGAGTAGCCTCAGCTCAATTTAAAAAATAAAAATAAAAAGAACAAAGTGGGAGGTATCATGCTACCTGATATCAAACTATACTATAAGGCTATAGGAATCAAAACATCATGGTATTGGCATCAAAAGTGACCCATAAATTAATGAAACAAAATAGAGAGTCTAGAAATAAACCCACAACTATATGGCCAATTAAGCTATTTCAAAGAAGGTAAGAATATACAATGGGGTAAAAACAGTATCTTCAATAAATTATGTTATTAAAATTGGAAAGATTAATGTAAAACTGACTCACTTTATTACAATATATACAAGAATAATCTCAAAATAGATTAAAAACTTAAATGTCAGACCTAAAACCATAAAACTCCAATAAGAAAACATAAGCAATAAACTCTTTGACATCACTCTTAGTAATACTTTTTTGGATATGTTTCCTTCATCAAGAGAAACAAAAGAAAAATAAACAAATGAAAATACATCAAACTAAACAATTTTTGCACAGCAAATGAAACTATCAACAAAATGCAAAGACAATCTCCTATATGGAGAAGATATTCACCAATGAGATATCTAATAAGAGGCTAATATACAAAATATATAAGAAACTCAGACAACTTAACCCTGAAAAAGTCAAACAATCCAGATAAAAAATGGGCAGAGGACTTGAATATATATTTTTCCAAAGAAGAAATACAGACAGCCAATGGACATATGAAAAGATGCTTAACATCACTAATCATTAGAGACATGAAAATTAAAATAAGATCTCATTACAATGTGATATTACCTCACACCTATCAGAATGTCTATCTTCAATAAATCAACAAACAACAAGCATTGGAGAGGATGTGGAGAAAAGGGAACCCTCATTCACTGTTGGCAGGATTGCAAATTGGTGTAACAATTACGGAAAAAAATTAAAAATAAATGACTCAGCATTTCCCACCAATTCTGAGTATTAAACATTAAATGAAATCCAAACACTAAATGAAAAGACAGAAGAACCTATTTTCATTGCATCATTATTTAAAATAGCCAAGATATGGAAACAACCGAAGTATAAAGAATATGCAGAATGTAAAACACAAAAAAATAAACAAAACAGAGACAAACTTATACATACAGAACCAAGTTTATGGTTACTAGATGGGAAGGGGGTTGGGAGACTGGGTGAAAATGGGAAGGGATTAATATGTACAAATTGCCAGTTGTAAAAACAGTCATGGGTATGTAAAGCACAGCATAGGGAATATAGTCAATAATCTACACTAATAAAAGAGAAACATGCAAATCACCATCACTCTGCTACGCTACCAGCAAATCAAGAGTGATTATGCAAATTAACCCAACAAAGATGACAATGCCCAGAGCAGCCAGGCAATGCTGGAGCTGCTGGGGGCTGGTTTGGAGACACAAACCTGCAGTCCTGGTAACTAGCAGCTTCAAGGCCCACATCACGGTGCTGGGGCTGCTGGAGGCCAGATCAGAGGCACAAACCTGCAGTGGGGCCCAGCACATAGCAGCCCTGGGGCTGCTGGGGGCTGGATTAGAGACACAAATCCACAATCCTGGCACCCAACAGCCCCAAGCCCTGTGGTTGAGGTGCTGGGACTGCTTGGGTGAGTGGGACTGTGCAGCAGACAAAAACTCACAAGAAACTTGTGGAAAGGGAGATAAACTACCATAACTTTATATCCCTTTCCACAAGATGAGAAAACTGCCCCTGTTTTATTTAGTGATATGGCCCAACCTTTCTACAAGCACAGGGTATGTTATGACCACTCCCAGGAAGGTCTGATCAGAATACCATCTCCAGAGAATAACGCTACTGTGGCAAATTATCTAAGAGAGAAAACAAGCTTTTGTTGGGTTTATTCTGAAGGTCAGAGAACATGCCACCCCAACATACGCTGTGTTGTTATATTGAATATCTTGAGCCGCAGATACTTGAAAAACAGCAAATGCATGCAGAGGTTTTCACTGAAGTCTCTTGATCTGCCTAATGTCGGGAGCTTAAATGTCATAAATCCCCTTGATGGGAGAAGTGTCATCAGGCAGAGAAGACTGACTCCTGTCACAGGACAGGAGAGTAGAAGTTGACATCACACCCAAACTTTGTTACAAACTATTTCCCCTATCCCTATTCATATTTCCTAAAAATCATTTACTCTCCTCTATGAGGCCTATATCTCCCATACCCTTTCTCTAGGAAGAAGGTATTTATATCTGCATTCTAAGCAACCTTGGGGAGTTACTAATTTTTTCCCTGGGATCTCCCACATATACACAAGGTACACATGTTAATGAACTTTTGTTTTTCTCTTGGTTATCTGTCTTTCATTACAAGGGTCTCCACTAAGAACTCAGAAAAATAGAGGAAAACTATTTTTCCTCCCCTTAATTCTATCTCAGGAAATTAAGTTTCCAGCTGAACTATGAGGTTGACTCAAGTATCAAGCAATCCCAGCTATTGGGAGTGAAGCTTCTAGGGAGAAATCAATGATATTGGCATCAAAGTGGGATGGAGGGCACACGTATGGTTGCTGGTAGGAGTTTAAAATGTTTCAACATTTTTGGAGGATGATTTGGCAAATTCGATAGAAATGTTCAAGGTACATCCAAGAGTCTTCTTCTAGAAATCACATCTGCTGAGATATAGCACAAGCACATAAGCCCTGATCAGAACCCAGGATGCAATTGCGGGCTCCCTTTCCACAATAGGAAAGCCTGGGAACAACCTGCATTTTTAGGACAAGGTGGCATCTATACTAATAAAAGGGTAATATGCTAATTAGACTGAACATCTTCCAGACTACCTTCCAGATGTCCTTTTGGACAAAGCCATGGTGGCAGGGCCAAGGCAGAAGAGGTTAGAGGTGATCAGGCAGGGGAGAGCAGTTAGAAGGATCAGGACAGCAAGCAGGTGAGCTGTTAGGAGCCAGAAGTTCTGAGGAGTCCATATTAGACAGAGTGCAGGCCGAGCTGAGGGGACTATCTTCCAATGCACAAATTTTGTGCACTGAACCTCTAGTATTGTAATAACTATGTATAATGTCAGATGGGTACTAGAGTTATTGTACTGACCACTTTGTAAGATATAGAAATGTCTCATCACTATTTTGTACATATAAAACTTATATAATAATTATATCAATGGTAATTGAAAATTATATATATATACATAATTTTTTAGAAAGAAAGAACAATATCCATGTGAATGAATGTATACAGAAGGAAATTAATGCATCTTTGAATGTATCTTCACAGCAAAAACTGAAAACATATCTAGTCAAGGTGGGATAAATTATGGTACAAGAAGCACTTGGATTGCTATGAAGTCATATCACAGAATAACATAGAATCACACAGACTGATTTGCAATGATTTCATGTGTTTTTTCAGGGGAGAAAGCAAGATGGGGTAAAGTATGTACATCATAGTCCATTAAAAACAATAACACACAAGCAACCCCATACATATATGTATATGCACATGTATACTTATTAATATATAATTATATAAGAATAGTATGAAAGTATGAATATGGAATAGTATTCTATATATTACAGGGAAGAGCAGCAAGCAGCAAAGAAGAAATAAGTGGGGGTGATGGAGAAGAATATTGTACTAACAAAGTCCCAACATATAATGCAATTCCATTTATATATGCATACCAAATTTTAAAGAAAATTAACAAAAACAAAGAGAAAAAGTTGTGGTAGATATCTGTATTGTAAGTATCACAAAAGAGGATAAAATGTATTTTGAGCATCTTAATTTCATATAGAGATTCCATGTTACAAATATCTTGTCATTTATTTTGGGTCATTTTATTGGCCAAAATTACCTTTAAAAATATATTTATTCCAATGGATATTTAAAGGAAGCTAACAGTATTGGAACTTTCTAAAACTCCATCTATGAGAAAATTCATATTTGAGGAAAATACCTCAAGAAGATTTGAATCCCAGGCCCATAAAAAATGGGAGATGGTAAATTGAAGAGTATTTCCTAGATGCTTTTATTTAGCACATGGTAAGAAATGTACTGTGGTTGCTACAAGTTACTTGCATTTGGTGAGCAGGCAGACACATATACTAAGTCTCCCTGAGAGTTAAAAGGAATCAGGAGGTTATAAGGCTTCCTGAGAATGGAAGGAAACCAGCTTTTCAGAAGAACCAGATGTAATTTTAATCTAAAATCTCATTGGCAGCTGGATTCTCAAAAGACATGTCACTTTGTTCCTCCAATTTGAAATATGTTTCTGGTTCCCCAGCTCTGATTTTTGTTTTGTCTGTATGAAAATCCAGTATCATTCCTTATCTACAGCATTGGAGCTTGTACGTTTTTTTTGTGTCTGTTAGTATCTTACCCTGTGTCATCATTGCACACATTAGAGAACTGCCTTCATTCATTTATGTATTTAGCAAATATCTGTTGAATGCTTACCACAGACTAGACACTGTGCTAGATACACTTTATGTGTAAACTTGTATTAGGGCAGCTTTTTTGTTACTTCAGTACATCTACTCTCTGAAAAACTTCAAGACATCCTTGCCTACCTTTGTAATATTAATAGCTTCTTATAAAGCAATTCTACAATAGATGTGCTAGAGAAAGTGTTACTTGTAGTGAGATAGAGTACCTTACACTGCATTCTGTACAATAATAAATACTATAGAAAAGTTCTAGTGCATTTGATGATATCTGGCCAGCTTATCCATAATAACTCTGACTTCATTGTAGAAAAAGGGCCTTTTTTGCAAGGCATGAAATCCAATTGATTTTTATGAAATAAGATGCTATGAAGAAGAAATGCATTAAGTGTACCATATCACAATAATCCCACTTTGTAAGCTAAATGCCTTTGGAACATTGTTGAAATGCTGTCAGTATTTTGAGCATACATAAAAGAGCAAGATAAGGCAAATAATTAAAAAGTCAATGTTATTCCTATTTAAAGATTTCTTTCTTCAATTAATAAAGCATTTTCTGCTCTCTGTCAGTTAAAAATAAAATCCAAAATAGCTTTATATGATATGATCAGACACAGAATAATATGTAAGTTATGTTGATTCTACAAAGTTTCTTTATTGAATTTTGGGGTTGCTGCTATCTTTAACTTCCATCTAAGATAACATATAATCTAAAGAATACATTTTTGCTTGGGCAGCATTTATTGAATTATTTTATTATATTTATTTTATTTTTTAAAACATATTTTATTAATTTTTCACAGAGAGGAAGGGAGAAGGATAGAGAGTTAGAAACATTTATCAGAGAGAAACATCAATCAGTTGCCTCCTGCATACCCCCCACTGGGGATATGCCTGCAACCAAGGTACATGCATGCACTTGATTGGAATTGAACCTGGAATCCCTCAGTCTGCAAGTTGATGCTCTGTTCACTAAGCCAAACCAGTTAAGGCTATTGAATTATTTTAAAGTTAGTTTATTTCAGAAGGACTGCTTAAATTTCATAAACATATATTAATAACTAGAGGCGGATTCATGCATTGGTGGGGCTCCTTGACCTGGCCTGAGCCCTCTTGCAATCCGGGACCCCTTGGGGGATGCTAGACTGCTGTTTCAGGCCAGCCCAAGAAACTCCATCAGTGCATGAATCTGTGCATCAGGCCTATAGTATGCATATAAGATCTTTGGTTAATCTCTTCCCATCCTCCTCTTCCCTGCTTCCCTCTGAGATTCCTCAGTCTGTTCCATGTTTCCATGCCTGTGCATTGAGCATTTGTCCCCTGGTGGTCAGTGTGTATCATAGCTACCAGCTGGTCGGCTGGTCAGCCAATTGGCCAGTCACTTGGGCTTTTATATATATATATAGATGGTATATGAATGCAGACAGGGAAAGCAAGCCATCTGAATTCTGGGACACAAATACTTTATAGCTCTTTAAATCAGACAATACTTTTCAGAGCATTTGGTTCAACATATGCAGCACTGGATCCTAATCTTTTTTCTGTCTAACAAACTTGAAGAATATAGTGTACTCCTATCATTAATAGGGACATGTTGATAGTGTTTCAGTGAGTTGGGGGGGTAGTCTGAAAACCAACCAAATAACTAAATAACCAACTAAACTACATGAAAGAGATGATTCTCAAATGCTCCCTTGGCCAATATATTTGAGAGTAACTGCAAAAAATTTCTTGGATCTAACAATATAAATTTTTTATTTCTGGTGATCCTAAGTAAAGAGATAGACTGGTTTTGTTCCTGGAATCTAGGAACTCAGTGAAAATATGATTAAATAAAAAAGTAATAAAAGAGAGGCTTTTTAATATCCTTTATTTCCTATTATGGCAAAGAAGTATAGTAGTTTGCCTTGGCCTTTAATATATGTATTAAATGGAACTTCCCAGAGGGTTTTGAAAATCTATCTGGCATTATCTCATTTAACTAGCATAATCCATCTCTGAATATCTATCGCATTAATGTACCTCTTATATATCTAAACAAAAAGGACCATGGATATTCCTTGTAATGCTCTCTATAAAAAGAAGAAACACACTGTTTTTATTTCCATCATTTGGAAATAAAATAATGTACTTCTACACAATGGCATATTATTCCGCTATTAAAAATGATAAGTTACATTTAAACCAACTCACTTGGAGAGGTCCCCTCAAGATAATAATTTTTTCAGTTGATTGATTTAAGAGAAGGAGATAGATAGGAGATAGGAGATAGAGGGGAGAGAGAGAGAGAGAGAGAGAGATATTGTTCTACTGATTTATGCACTCATTCATTGATTATTATATATTCCCTGACTGGGAATCAAACAGGCAACTTGGCTTATGTGGACAACACTTTGGCCAACTAAGCTACCCAGCTAGGGCCTCAAGATATTTTTAAGGAGAAAAAGCAATGACACAAAAATATTTCATTAACTTTTTTGCAAGATCCCCATATATCATTGCAAAGGATAACATAATGAAGAAATATAAAAGAGATAAACAACTTTCTAATAGGAATTACCTAGAACCTGTGAGTGAAGGGTAGTTATTCGGATGTAGGTGGGAAATTAACAAAAGTAAAAATTAATGATCATTTAAAACAAAACCACTACAAGTATAAATGCATGATATACTTCTACTTATGTAAAAGTTTATCTATCTACCTAACTATCCCATCCACCCATCCATCCATCCATCCTATATAAAGGCATGCAACAAAATTTGGTCACTACAATGTTGATGGTTATCATAGAGTAGTACAATTATGGTATGCTTTACTTGCTTTCACTTTCTATGTATTGTTTAACCTTTTTACATTGTTTATACTATTTGGATTTTTTATATTACCAAATAAAAATATTAAAATTGTACTTATCTCCCCAAATTAAATGTTTATTGCGAATTCCTTTGTGGCTCTCAAGAATGATAAAAATCTTAACCTTCTGACAAACTGAACAAAGAACAAACAAACTAAATCAATCTACCTATTAATTAAAAAAATTAAACACACATACACAGCTTTAGCCAGTTTGGCTCAGTAGATAAGCGTCTGCCTGTGGGCTTAAGGGGGCCAGAAAAATTCAATCCCGTCAAGGGCATGTGACTCAGTTGCAAGCTCCTTCTTAGCCTGGGCCCTGGTCAGGGCATGTGCAGGAGACAACCAACAGATGTGTTTCTCTCACATTGATATTTTTCTCTCTGTCTTTCCCTCTCTCTTCCACTCTATATAAAAAATATATGGAAAAATATCCATTGGTGAGGATTAAAAAACAAACAAAAAATAAAACTAAAACAAACCACCCCACACAAATAAAAATATGTATGTAAGAGATATTTGATTTTGAAAACATGTTTTTCCCCTTTAATAGTAGTCTATTTTATTTTTTGAAGGTTAACATTTTAAAATATTAAGAAGACAGAAATAATTAAATAATAGCAGCTTAAGCTATTTCCTTAACACTATTCTCAATATAGAAAGAGGGTCCAGGTTATTCTCATAACTCCTGTTCCTTAGATTTGAAGCTAAGGGAATGAATGTTCTTTTCCCCCTTAAAAATCTTTTGAGAAAATTTCTCTAAGCTAAACTTAAAATGGGAGCACACTCCCATTTTATTCAATCTTTTCCTCAATGATGAGCATTCTGTTTTCTTCTAATCAGGGAAGATTTTTTCTCTTCAGATTTGCTGGGACAAATGAGCATCTCATTTATGGCAATGAGGTTGTTTAAAGGATCTGACTCAGGCCCACCACTCAATGCAGGCCCCTTCAAGCAATACAAAGGTGGCACCACAGTACAATGGAATTCTGAAATCAGGCAGGATGCATTTCAAATCACCATGCCACATCTCATGAGCTGTGAAACTTGGCAATTTACTTGCTGTTCTGCAGACTGTTTCTTTATCTATAAAATGGGCACAACTCCTACTCTAAGAGATGTAGAAAACTCAGTAAACTGTATCTATAAGCACCGGCTTAGTGCCTAGTACTTCATAAACACTCAATAAATGATAACCACTACTGTTATTATTTTTTTTAAATATATTTTTATTGATATCAGAAGCATCGATGATAAGAGAGAATCATTGATCGGGTGCCTCCTGCATGCCCCTTAAAAGGGACCAAGCCCACAAGCCAGGCATGCCCTGACTTCCTGATTCACAAGTTGATGCTCAACCACAGAGCCATGTGGGCCATGCAAACTGTTAATATTTTTATATGTTTATGTATATTATCAGAATGTGTTCATGGGACACAAAATTATTGCTTCTATAGTATGTATATAAGTATTATTTTTATCAAAGGAAGGACTATCCATATTTTTTAACTGGGTAAAGAAGTTCTATATATCATAATATACTAGAGGCCCAATGCATGAAATTTGTGCAAGAGTAGACCATCACAGCCACAGCAGTTGCCTCGATCCCCGTGGCTGCAGCCCCCGGCTTTGTCTGGAAGGCCTTCTGAAGGCTGTCCAGGCTAATTAGTATATATTATGCTTTTATTATTATAGATTAATATAATATTCTACTTCCCATGCATTAGAGATAATTGATTCAGGATGATGAAATACTTACATATGTTTTTTTTATTAATGTATTACATGTGTACATATCTTTCCATTGTCCACCCCCATGCCACTCCCATGCATGCTCTAACCCCCCAGTGCCTTGTGTCTATTGGTTATGCTTATATGCATGCAAACAAGTCCTTCGGTTGATCTCTTATCTACCCTCCTCTCCCTAACCTTCCCAATGCAGTTTGACAGTCTGTTTGATGCTTTACTGCCTCCATACCATTTTGTTCATCAGTTTTTAATGTTCTTTATTATCCATAAGTGAGATCATGTGGTATTTTTCTTTCATTGACTGGCTTATTTCACTTAGCTTAATGCTCTCCAGTTCCATCCAAGTTGCTGCAAATAGTAAGAAGTCCTTTTTTATGGCAGCATAGTATTCCATTGTGTAGATGTACCATCAGTGTCTGATCCAGTGATCTGCTGATGGGCACTTAGGCTGTTTCCTAATCTTAGCTATTGTAAATCGTGCTGCTATGAACATAGAAGTGCATATATCATTTCTGATTGGTATTTCTAGTTTCTTAGGATATATTCCTAGGAGTGGGGTTACTGGGTCGAATGGAAGTTCAATTTTTAGTTTTTTGAGGAAACTCCATACTGTTCTTCACAGTGGCTGCTCAAGTCTGCATTACCACCAGCAGTGCACGAGATTTCCCTTTATCTCTGCATCCTCACCAACACTTGATTTGTTGATTTGTTGATGGTTGCCATTCTGACAGGTTTGAGATGATATCACATTGTCATTTTGATTTGCAGCTCTTAAATAATTAGTGATTTTGATCATGTTTTCATGTGTCTATTGGCCTTTCTTCTGTCTTCTTTCAAAAAAATTCTATTTAGGTCCATTGCCATTTTTTTTAATTGGATCATTTAACTTCCTTTTATTCAGTTGTATAAGTTGGCTGTAGATGTTAGATATTAAAACTTTATCAGTGATAACATCTGCAAACATGTTCTCTCATGCAGTGGGCTTTCTTGTGTTTTGTTGTTGTTGTTGTTGATGGTTTTTTTTGCTGTGCAAAAGCTTTTTATTTTGATGTAGTCCCTTTTGTTTATTTTTCTCTTTAGCTTCCATTGCCCTAGGAGTAGTATCAGTGAAGAAATTCCTTTGGCATATGGCTGAGATTCTGCTGCCTGTGGATTAATCTAGGATCTTTATAGTTTCCTGTCTTATGTTTAAGTCCTGTATCCATTTTGAGTTTATTTTTGTGTATGGTGTTAGTTGGTGGTCTAGTTTCATTTTTTTTCTTTTTTTTTGGAATAGATCTGTCCAATTTTCTCAACATGTTTATTGAAGAGACTGTCTTGACTCCATTGTATGTTCATGTTTACTTTGTCAAATATTAATTGGGCATAGTGATTTGGGTCGATATCTGCATTCTCTATTCGATTCCATTGGTCTATGTCTGTTCTTGTGCTAGTACCAGGCGGTTTTGAGAACAGTGACTTTGTAATACAGCTTGATATCTGGTATTGAGATCCCACCTACTTTATTCTTCTTTCTCAGGATTGCTGTAGCTATTCAGGGTCTTTTTTTGTTCCAGATGAATTTTTAGAGAGGTTTCCTAGGTCTGTGAAATATGTCCTTGGTATTTTAATGGGTAGTGCATTGAATCTATAGATTGCTTTGGGTAGTATGGACATTTTAATGATGTTGATTCTCCCAATCCATGAGCATGATATGCTCTTCCTTCTGTTTACATCTTCCTCTATCTCTTTTTTCAGTGTCCTGTAGTTTTACCTCCTTAGTTAAGTTTATTCCTATATATGTTAATTTTTTTGGTGCAATGGTAAATGGAATTGCTCTTTTATTCTCTCTTTCTGTATGTTCACTATTGGTGTATAGAAATGCCATAGATTTCTTGGTGTTAATTTTGTATCCTTCTACATTACCAAATTCACTTATTAAGTCTATTAGTTTTTTGATGGAGTCTTTTGGGTTTTTTATGTACAATATCATGTTATCTGCAAATAAGGACAATTTTACTTCTTCTTTCCCAATTTAGATGCCTTGTCTTTTTCTTGTCTGATTGCAATGGGCAATACTTCCAGTACTATGTTGAACAGGAGTAGTGAGAGTAGGAATACCTGTCTTGTTCCTATTCTTAGGGAAAATGGTTTTAGCTTTTGCCTATTGAGTATGATGTTAGCTGTGGGTTTATCATAGATAGATTTTATTATGTTGAGGTATGATCCTTCTATTCCCACCTTGTTAAGTTTTTATGAAAAAAGGGTGTTGGATTTTGTCAAACGCTTTTTCTGTATCAATTGATATGACTATGTGATTTTTATCTCTCAGTTTGTTTATGTGATATATCCCATTTAGTGATTTGTGGATATTGTAATATCCTTGCTTTCCTGGGATAAATGCTACTTAGTCATGCTGTACGATCTTTCTGATGTACTACTGGATCTGATTTCCTAGAATTTTGTTGAAGATTTTGGCTTCTATGTTCATGAGGGATATTGGTCTATAATTCTCTTTCATTGTGTTGTCTTTATTTGGTTTTGGTATTAGGGTGATGCTGGCTTCATAGAAAGAGCTTGGAAGTGTTCCTTCTTCTTGCATTTTTTGGAATAGTCTGAGGATAGGTTTTAACCCTTTCTTGTGTGTTTGGTAAAACTCCCCTGTAAACACATCAGGCCCCGGGCTGTTTGCTTGCTGGAATTTTTTTTATAACTGCTACAATTTCTTCCACAGGTATTGGCCTTTTGAGATGTTTAGATTTATGCTGATTGAGTTTTGGAAGGTTATATATTTTTAGTAATATTTCCATTTCTTCCAGGTTGTCCAATTTATTGGACTAGAGTTATTCACAATATTTTTTTAGCAATCCTTTGTATTTCAGTGCAGTCAGTTGTTATTTCACCTCTTTCACTTCTGATTTTGTTTATTTGGATCCTCTCTCTTTGTTTCTTGGTCAGCCTGGCTAGAGGTTCATCAATCTTGTTTATCCTTTCAAAGAACCAGCTCTTGATTTTGTTGATCTTTTATATTGTTTCTTTGGTGTCTATGTTGTTTATCTCCACTCTGAGCTTTATTATTTCCTTCCTTCTGCTTACACTGGTCTTTTCTTGTTGCTCTCTTTCTAACTCTTTAAGTTGTAGGGTTTGGTAATTTATTACAATTGTTTCTTATTTTTTGCAGTAGGCTTGTAGAGTTATGAACTAACTTCCCTCTCAAGACTACTTTCACTGTGTCCCATAGATTTTGTATTGTTGTGTTTTCATTGTCATTTGTTGCCATGATGTTTTTTATTTCTTCCTTATCTCTCTGGTAACCCAGTCATTGTCTAATAATGCTGTTTAGTCTCCATGTATTTGATTTCTTTGGATTGTTTTTATTGTAGTTGATATGCAGCTTTATGCCCTGTGATCTGAGAAGATGCTTGATATGATTTCTATCTTCTTGAATTTGAAGAGACTTTATCTATGACCCAACATATGGTCTATATTTGAAAATGACCCATGTGCACTTGAGAAGAATATATCTACTGTGCTTTGGGGTGAAATGTTTTGAAGATGTCAATTAATTCCATCTGATCTAGTGAGTCATTTAGGATTGATGTTTCTTTGCTGATTTTTTGTTTAGAGGATTTGTCCAATGGTAATAGTGGGGTATCAAAGTCTTTTAGTATGATTGTATTGCTGTCAATGCTGTCAATCTCTCCCTTGATATCCTCCAGGAGTTTTTTTATATTTTTTTAATTTTTTTTATTTAGGTGTTCCTATATTGGGTACGTATATGTTTACCAGAGTTATTTATCCTTGTTGTATTGCTCCCTTCAGTATTATCAAGTGGCCTTCCTTATCTCTTGTTATGTCCTTCACTTTGAGATCTAATTTGTCAGACATAAGTATTACTACCCCAGCTTTTTTTTTTTTTCATTTCTATTCTCCTGGAAAACCCTTTTCCATCCCTTCACCCTCAGTCTGTGTGTCTTTTTTTCTGAAGTGGGTTTCTTGTAGACAGTAGAAACATGGGCCATGTTTTCTTATCTATTACATTACCCTATGTCTTTTGATTGGAGCATTTAATTCTTTTACATTTAAAGTTATTTTTGATAGGTACTTATCTGTCGCCATTTTTATTCTTTACCCCTGTGTTCCTACTTCACTTCCTATTTCTTTTTTTTTATGGCAGACCCTTTAGCATTTCTTGCTTTGCTGGTTTGGTGGTAATAAATTCTCTTAGTCCTGATTTCACCTTCAATTTTGATTGAAAGCCTTGCTGGGTACAGTATTCTTGGATTCAGACCCTTCCTTTGCATGACTTTGTATATTTCATTCCATTCCCTCTGGCCTGATGAGTTTCTGTTGAGAAATCAGTTGCTAGTCTGATGGGGGTTCCTCTGTAGGTAACTTTTTGTCTCTCTCTGGCCATTTTTAAGATTCTTTCTTTGTTGTTGGTATTTGCCAAGTTAATTATAATGTGCCTTGGTATTGGTCTTTTGGGGTTCATTTTGCTTGAAACTCTGTGAGCTTCTTGGATTTGTGTGAGTTTTTCCTTCCCTACATCAGGGAAGTATTCTGTCATTATTTCTTCAAACAGGTTTTTTATTCCTTGCTCAGTTTCCTCTCCTTCTGGCACCCCCATTATGTGGATGTTTTTTGTTTCATTTTATCCCAAAGTTCTCTTAGGCTTTCCTCCTGTTTTTTACTTTTTTTTTTCCCTAGAAGTTACTCTACTTAGGTATTTTCTTCCTACCTTTTCTTCTAGCTCACTGATGTAATCCTCTGCTTCTTTTAGTCTACTCTTGATGCTTTCTATTGAGTTCTTTACAGTAGCAGTGTCATTTTTCATTTCTTCTTGGTCTTTTTCATTTCCTCTTTGTTCTTACTCATATTGTCAAATTTGTCTTCCATTTGTTTCAGCCACCTTATGAACATTTCTCTGAATTCTCTATCTGGTAGGTTACTTTCTTCCATTTTATTTACTTCCTTTTCTGGTAATGCCAGCTTTTCTTTCACATGTAGGCTGTTTATTTGTCTCCCCATGGTCTCTCTTCTCCAGGTGTCTTCTTATGTAGTTCTCTCTCTCCTTTTTCCAGGTGAAATACAACCTTTCTAGGTAGAGTGTAGAGCTCCTCTAAATCCAAGAGGTTGCTCCAATTAGGACCAGTGTTCTGGGGTTTGCAGGTGTTCAATGAGTGCCATAGTTGTAGATTTTCTGGCTTCTGATAATATGCTCTTTCCCCTTCTAGATGGCACAGTCTCCACATCCGAGATGGTGGCTCCAGAAAAAAACCCAGCAGCAGTGGGAGCTGCCTGTGCAGCAGTCCCCCACCTTCTCCTGGAGTATTCCTGTCTCTTAACTAGCTTACAAACACTCCCCATGTGTCCCTCAGCTGGTATTTCTGTCTGCTCAGGTACAAGGCTTTGGACACAGTGGTCTATTCTGCCACCATTTTTTCCCTGTTCCTTGTAGAAATACTTATATTTAAATGCACCCTCTATCTTTATACCTTGTGATCTTAGCTGTACCTTGCTCTTCCTTGTACATATATTAATTTGCAGAAGGAAAACATAAACATTATATTCTTTAAAGAAGGATTCAGTGAAAATCATGATGATTCTCTTGAGCACTGAATCGTTAATCATCACTTGCACAAGATAGAAAATGCTTCAGTTCTTGCCAAATGCACGTTTACTGAAAAGAGGCCAACATTTACCACTGAAAAGATAACATACTTGAAGAAGTAAAATGAAACAGCATTAATCTTGTGTATATTAAATATGTTTCTGGAAGTCATTAATTTGTGAGTTGACCTTAGAATTCCTAAATTAAGGGAGCTTACATGAGGAGTTGTGTTCCCTACTAAACTGTACTTGTTACAAACACTTGCAATTTTTCTTCAGAAACAACTACTAAAACAACTACCAGCTGAATGCAGTTGTCATATTTCTTGAAAAGCATTAGCAAAAACTGAAATTATTTAGTATGTAAGAAGAAATGTCTTAATTAAAATACTTATATTTTATCTTAAATAATTCCTGTTTATTAAGATGAAACAAAAGCAAAAGAAGAAAAACACTAGTACTGCAAATGCACAATTAATAATTTGGTGCACATTCTTCTATTCTTATTTTTTCCTAAGGTTAAAATTATTATTATTATTTTGGTAATCCTGTTATATGTGCATGCTATGTTTGTAACCTGCTTAAACATTTTTATTTTATTGAGTAATTAATTAAAACAGACATGGCATTAACTCAGTTATTTTGTATTTCCTCTATCCTTTGTGATCCAATGTTCTGTTTTCTGTTAGGCTTCAAAAACAATGTCTGAGTTTTTAAAAAATCATATAGTCAAATGGGAAAATAATTTAACCATACTATATAAACAAATTTGACCTTTTTTCTGTAAATTTGACAACCTCTCATGCAATTTCTGAATTGGATGTTCCATTTGATAATAACCATATTCAGGATTCAATATTTTATGGAGGAAATTTCTCATCATCATGCTTTTAAAGAAGATTAAAGAACTACTGGGTTAATTTGTTTATTCTGTGTCAATTTGTTTATTCTATGAAAGGTTACAGAAAAAAAGTCCAGATTAATTCTTTTATGTTCCTTTTCAGATATGGTTTCTTTTCATTAACCATCTGTAATGAAACATTTGGTGACTGTCACCAGTAGGCATTAATTGCCAGGAAATACATATTTAAATAGCTCATATTTTAGAGTACTTTAGTGATCACAGGATTCTAAGCAGTATCTACTTTAGATTAAGATGTCAGAAGTATCAAAACTCCTGAAGTGAGATGTGAAATAGCCCATATGCTAGACAAGCATAATCTCAATTGAAAGCCATTACATAGTCATGGCTGTTTTCCTCACACTTGAGCAATACTTCATAGTATTCAGTTAAGAAATCTAGTTACTAGGTTCTGATGCTGATACAAATCTCAAAGTAAGCTTCATTCATTTGATCCTTGTAACACACTAGCTTTTATTTTATTTGAGTTTGTTTTTTATCCAATTGCTGCAACCAGGGAACCTAACCTAACTTATGCCACTATCACCACCACCAGCAGCATTATCATTGTCATTATCATCACCATAATCATCATTATCATCATTGACTATTGAGAGATTATCAGTTCTAATAAAAGCTTAGTAAATTTATTTGGGGTATTGATTTTTTTTAAAGGGATAAAACTCAGAGAACCTTTTACCTACATAAATCTTTTAATTTGCTAATATAAATAAGAACTAATTGTAGGTGCAAAGAATTAATAAACACAGGAGACTAGATTATATGTTTCAAACTTACTTTGGAGACCTGATGGAATACTTTAGTGTAGAAGTAGATTAAAGTTTTTGAAAAAAATTATCTTTATTATTGATTAACCTTTTTGACACTTTATATGGCATTGTTTCCAAACTCTGTAGGAACTCATCTAATGGTATAGGTTTTGTGGTTATGAATGAAACATTCTTAATTTTTTCCAGGAATATGAAATAAAGAATATTTTCATGATTTATCAGTCTCAAGCTGCCTTGATGTAGCTCTTTTCAATGAAGACATTTCAATTTCTATAGCACTGGTTACTTGCTCATATACATATAAATAAAAAGGTAATATGCTAATTAGGGCAGATGTCTTCCAGACGTCCATCCAGCCAAAGCCACTGCTGCTGTGAGGCAGCTGCAAGGCCTGGGGCTCACTTCTTGAAGCCACCATGGCCAGCAGTGGCAGCAGTAGCGGGGTGATATGGGTGGCCCCTTCCCCTAATCAGCCTGGTCACCTCTATTAGACATCCCCTGAGGGCTCCTGGGTTGTGAGAGGAGACAGGCTGGGCTGAGGCACACCTCTCCCCCCATGCATACATTTCCATGCACAAGGCATCTAGTATATATATATCCACCCCTATGTCTGGAATCAATCCTGAGAAATTTGCTAATAGTGGTTTTTTACTGGATCCATGTGGCTCTTCCTAGTGAATTTTATTTAAAATCTTCTCCAAATCTATTTACAAATTGCAAATAGTTTTAAGTGTACTATGTTTATCTATAATGGATAAAGAATAACATGTCAGATATCACTCAAGTACTTTTTATTTGCCTCATCTCCTAGTTACCTCATCTTTTAACATGAAAATAAAGACTATTTTTCACATTAGTATTGATGTACATTTATTCAATTATTGGAAAGGTATAAGGAAACCAATCATGAAAATGTTGAACCAAAACCATCAATTTTTTTATAGAAAACAACAGAGTTCTCTTTCAAATGATTTTACTCAGAAAATTATATAGAACTAATTTATTTTTCTTGTCCTGTCTCCTGGCGTTCTCATATTCCTCCTTTAATATTAGATATTTTATATAAATTATTAGCAGTACAAGCACCATTTTAAATTACTAGCAATTAATTGCAAAATTTTCAGTTTAATTTAGACATGCTATTTTGGAATTTCAACATCACTTAAACATTTAAATATATTTTTCCTCAAGTGAAAGAGATGTTTTTCTAGGCACAATAAATTCTATCTTTGCAATATCTTCCACTGTTATATTGATATCTCAGCTATATTTTGCTATAAAAATTATTCTTTTCTGAGGTTCTTTTTGCTAAATATTTCACATTGGCTTTGAAATATCATGGACTGCTTATCTAGATTATACTCAGCCTTTATCTGCTGTGTCTAAACACTCCTAGGTATTGAACAACAGAAAGTAAAAAAAATGTTTGAGCACCTTCTGTTCACCTAGAAACAAGCACTATGAATGCTGTAAAGGCTCTAATAAATACACAGTTTCTAAATCTAACCCAGTGTTATAATGTGCACAAAGCAGTACCACTGGGCCACTCTTCGTATGGACTAATCTACTGATAGTGTTTAAGTTAGGCCCTGGAAAGACTAATAGAATTCTTTTAAATTATTGGGTTCAAAGTTTTATGTGCTCAGAAACCTTATCTCTGTGGAAATGAACAAAGCCACAAGATCCAATTAATTGTTCACTTTCCTAGACATTGCCCTAAACTAAGGTTAGGCAAAAGTTGGCCTCTTCATTAATATAATGTGATTCTACTACGAATGCTTTGTTATATAATTGAATCTCTCTTTGGGTAGGTGTAGTGTTCACATTCAAATTTTGTATGTTATTCTTCCAACTTTTTATTATTTTTAAATATTTCAATTGTTTCTATCCTACATTATAACATACTAGTCAACCAACATTAAATTATGTATATAGTATCTTCTTTATGTATTTAATAATCTTTTTGTGTGATTGTGTGTCAAAAAAATGATCCAATTATATTCATTAAGGTTAGAGACATAGTGAAGTGGATAGATATAGAATGAGCTAAATTAGTGCAATATACACACTCTTTGAGACTATTTCCCAAGATTTTTGTCTTTATTTTTTGTTAAAAAACAAAACAAAACAAAAACAAACAAACAAACAAAAAAACCCAACAACCTATAAATCTTTGAATATTACTGTTGTATTTACATTTTTTCATTCTTACTAAACTGTATTTCAGGGAAAATATTTAGCATTGCATATTGTATGGAAATGAAATTCCTACCTAGGGTATGATCATGCTGTCACAAATATAGGTGGTAGTGTTTAGAATCATATGTTTTTTTCATCTTTCAGAAAGTAATGACAACATATATGTGACCCCACAAAAAGAACCCAAAGGAATACAAATTTAGTTTATAAGTAATGACCTCATCTCCATTTGTATTTAATTTTGACACCTACCTCCTTGCATGCTGATTTCAAAATGATTTCTTTAAAAAAAATTCTGGGGCAATTATTTGAAATACCAATATGGCTATGTTTGCAAGTGAGCTCATGTATCAGACTATTTACAGATGTTCTCCTAATAGAGTACTCAAAATTCTAAGTACAATTTAGAAATTCCTAGGGGTATAATTTAGGTGCTATTTGACAATTTACCAAGGATGGAACAAATCTTGCTTAAGCAAACACTGCCCCCTTACATGTTTCAATATCATGAACAAAAGAACTATACAAAGTCATCATACAAAATGTTTCATATATAGATTTTATAAATTACCCTGATTTTAGTATGAATAACCATCAAATAAGAAAAATTATAAAATCAAATGTGCCTATATAATTAATATTATGCATTTTACATAAAATAATATTAATATGAAATATATCTTCTAATTTCTTCATTCATTCAATATAGTAGTGATATCAGATGAAGTGTGTGTGTGTGGGGGGGTCCTCTCCCCGACTGGGTGCTGCTGAGGGTGGACTTCTTATGATATCCCAAGAAAAATAATTTTCTGAGTCTCATGTGGAAAAACAAGTTATTTTTATTTTCATGGATTTAAATCCCTGTTTCCAAAGTTCCATTTCCCTATGTCCAATCATAGAAGCATAGATTGGTTTCCAGTAAAGCTAGAAGCAAAGCCAATGTCCAGAGTTTCCTTTCTACATTGTGACAGATCCAGTTCAACATCAGGCTAATTATAGTCCATTCATCCATTGTGTATGGGGTCCACATGGCCAGGAAGCCAAGTGTGAGCCATGAGCCAAGCATGCCAAGAGGAACCCAGAACATACAAGAACACAAGAGAGTGAGCTTCTTTGTTCAGGAAATTAAGTATCCCAAATCTTCAGAGTTTGTAGTGGCTATGCCCATTCTGCTTAACTGTCTCTGTACCTTGGAGTCAAATCAACTTGTCACTCCAACTTTACTGGGCAATGTGTCTATCTTTCCTTTCCTCCATGGTTTTTCTGGGAACATACCCATAATGTCTGGCCTTCCCTTTGCTCCTTTCCTATCCTGTATAATAAAGAGCTAACACACTAAATAAACTAAATAGCAGACAACCGTCTGGCCATCCTTCCAGATGACCATCTGGATGACCTTCTGGATGAAGCCAAGGCTGTGAGGGCCAGCCAAGGCAGCCAGGGCTGCAAGGGCTGCAAGGGCCTGTGAGAGCCAAGACCCTTGCATGAATTTCATGCATTGGGACTCTAGTTATTAATAATTAGCTAACTGCAATGGCATGATTCACACAAGCATGTATTTTCATGTAATTTTGCCATATGCAAGAAACCCAGAAGGTATTACTTTGGTATGCCATTGCTGATTGAGAGAGAGAGAGAGAGAGAGAGAGAGAGAGAGAGAGAGAGAGAGAGAGAGAATGAATACATACCTCATTAGTCATTTAACCTTAGACATAATAAATAGTATTTAACAGCATCATCCATAGTGCTGAGGAAAATACTACTAAATTTCTGTTTAGTGATATCTGGCCTGTTTTTGAGACATCAGCTTGCTTAACAAATTCCCTTTTAGTAAGTGCTTTAAAAAAATGCTGTATTTAGTTAAGGAAAAAGTAGGAATGCCCCTAGTTGACATTTGTCTATACAGGTTATTCGTAAAAATTTTGCAGATGTTCTTACTTTTCCATAGAACAACAGAGAGACTCCTATAGTTACGTCCCACAGGAAATTATTCCCCAGAGACTGCTCTTGAGAAGAGGTGAATATGTGAAACTCTTCAGCTAAAGTTCAAGAAGCTTCTTTTAAGTAAGACATAAGATGTGTGAACTAAACTCCAATCCATAAATCTATATTTAAAAATGCAAATAACCTAATCAAGTGGTTATTAATAAGATACAATGATTTTAGCTAAGTACAGATGGAGAAAAATAATATATAGAAGAGTTATATAAGTTTATGATTTTCTTATATAAAAATGCACACAGTCAACTTTTACGGGCATTGTAAATTTAAAAGCTGTGCTTTCTGGCATGATAAAATTTATTTTTCTGAAATGCAAGCTCTAAGGAAAGAATGTTATGCTTAAAAGAAGCCAACCTTAAAACTTTCTGAATTTTAGAATGGTGTTCAAAATGTCATATGATTGATGGATATTTTTGTATTACAAGAAAATAGGTATGCCTTTTGTGATTAAAAATAGTCATCAGCTTTAGTCTGTTATTTGGTGACTTTGTCATTGAGTTGAAGCTGGATGAGGTGCTAATAGGTGAGATGAGAGACTCACAGGGGTGCTGGTAGCCTGTATATTATGGTAAGTGACAGGATACCCAGGAAAAGCAATTAAATTCGCCTTTGTCTCTCTGTTCCCCTGTGAAGTGAATATAGATACCTGTTCAGAATACTGAGGTTGCATACTGAGCTCTGAGCTACTTAGGCCACAGCAGCTTCTCAGTGACAGAAAAGAGAAATTCCAGGTCTCCACAGGAGAAAAGGGCAGTGGATAGTGATTTAAATACCAACAAGATGTTAGTTTTATTACTGGTAATACTAATTATTGTAGAAATGCTTAGCAAATGAATACCAGTTAAAGAATAGGACAGCGAAAAAGGGCATGTGCCTTTAACTGTCTAGTCATTTTGCTGAGAAACTGAAATAATCCTGAGGTGAATATATCAGTTGTAAGTCACTCTGTTAAATCAGCTGCTTTCACCAACTGTGACACACTATTCAGGAGTTTAGAGGAAAAGGCCTTGCTTTGCCTCAGGCCACGCTTCTATTCTTTTTGCTTAATGTGGAGATGAGAGAAGAGATGGAATCTCAGGTGAAACCTCCAGGAGAGAATGCCCTTGTGCATTACAACTTATTTTTCTGGTCTCAGAGAATCTAAAATAGATTAGTTTTGGTGTCCTCCTGGTTTCAGCTTAGTTGGCCAGCTCCTTGTGAGCAAGGGGGCTGCATTTGCTTCTGAATTGAAGCATTTATGCTGTGATACACAGTTTTCTCTATGAACAATTTGCTAAGCTGTTTAAAAATCACAAAAGAAGAAAGGGACATAAAATGTACCATTAAGTCATTCCATGAGATTTACAAAGGCTTTAATGAGTTAGAAATGGATGAAAAAGCCTTTTTTGACTCATTAAAGATATCCATCCGATTAGAAGAGATTTTCATCATCTTATCAGCTAATCCGATAAATTGAATATCCATTTCAAAATGACTCCAATTGGATTCGTGTCCGTCAGAAAGATTTTCTAAAAATCCCAGAGTATTGTATAAAATTGAAAATTATTATCAAATTGCCACTGGAAAAAAAATGATCAGATCATGATAAATCTAGAGGATTAGGGGGAGAATGCCCTGAGCTGAAAGGTTACATGATACAGAGTTTAGCCTACAAAGTTCTCTTCAATATTATTATTTATCAGGGGCTAGGGCTGGGGGAGAACCCAGAGAGAAAAATTAGTCTTTTGGTAACTAAAGTAGAACTGTTTTATAAGGAAGTTGTTTGGTATATTTTTTGCTAACCCCATACAGACCTTGAAAAACTAACATGGCTTTGTAGATCTGGAAAATATTTTAAAATGCCATACCAATGAGATAGCTAATGTACGGAACCAGCTAATCAAATTTCCAGTTTTGGACTAGTGTATGCCCGTGTAACAAAGTAAGATTAATGGGGTGTTAAAAGTCTGTGTGGACTTGTCAGTTTTATGCTGCAAATAGGGTTAATTTCATCCAAATGTAGAAATTTAAAAAAAAATTAATGTGAGTGAACTAAAGCTTTATATATGTCTTTGCTTTAGAGAAACTTACGTTTGCAGGACCAGTCCTATGCATACTTGCCTGGCTAATGGAGAAAGCTGAGGGAGGGAAGAAATGCTTTTCAGGGAATAGAGTATCATGAGGTCAGCTACAATGGAGAAATGCCAGATGTTGAAATTTAGAAGTAGATAATTTTACCTATCAGACTAGCCAAAAGCATTTATTCTGGGCTAATATCTGATACTACCCAGGAAGACAGGCCCCCTTTATCTTTCCTCAAAATCACTTTTTACATAGTCTCCACAGGAAAACTGGGGTGAAGATATTTTGCCCTTTGTGGAATACTTTGGGTAATAAGAAGGAGTCTTCATAAACCATTGCCAGCATTTTAACAAACTGGATGTCATCCATATATTTGTCTACATAATGCCAAACACTTGGATGCTTGGAAACATCCAGATGTTTGACTTCCTTTTTAACTTGTCATTCAAATGGTACAGACTGAGACTATGAGTACATGTAGTTTGAATGGGGTGGTAGTTGGAGAGGCAAGGGGTGAACAGAATTTCAAGAACACTTTTTTTATTACTCCATATATTTTGTTTCCCCTGAGATAACTTCAATTTAAGTCATAGAAACACACATTTTTAGGATCCCCCAAAGAAGTAAAATGCTTACACTGAAACGGAAATCTTCATGGCCTTAAAAAAAATAGGCATTCATTTAGGATAATGTACAGAACTGGTATGAGATGGTCTACAGAACCTAGTTGGCACTGGTTTTGGCATCCTGAGAAAAAGGTTAACAGACAAAGGACTGGCTTTGGAAGAATACAGTTTATAGTGGTATGATTTAAATAGTATCAAGAATTATACCTCTCATCAACTATCTCTCACACCTGGACAAAATATCTTTTCATTTTGCCTTATTTTCTATAGGATATTCTTAGAGAAACATTATTTTGTAGTAATAAATATCATCTTTTAAAGTCTAATCTCCTCTTCTCCAATGGAACAGTTATGAAATACATATTTGCTAAAAATGCATTTAATGAGACTCAAGGTCTTCCCATCTGAGACCTTTATTCCAGGGAGGGGATGGTGGGAGGTAAGGAGGAATGGATAGAGCAAAGCACTCTGCAAGACAGGCCAGACCTGAGTGAGAGATGACTAAGAACAACAAAGAAAGGTAGAGTTGGGGAGCAGCAACACAGGCTGATTTGAAAACACAAGGAAGACTCCCCCAACTGCAATCTCATTGTCTATGGGAGCATCTGCAGGTCAGGTGCCTTGCCTTAAATTGCATTGTGTTGATCATTTGTATGCCCCAGTGCTTTCCACAGCACATAGCCTATAGTAGACACTCAGGAAATAATTAAAAGTTAATCAATAAATGAAAAAAGGTCTGAAGGCTCAAAGTTACATTTCAAAGACTGGAGGCTCAGAGGAATTTCAGGAAGTCACATAGCTCAGCTTGTCTACAGCTAACACTTAGACCACACCAAGAAATAGCTTTCGATAATTTTCTTTTTAGAAATTCTCACATCCTTTCCTCAAAGCATACTTCAGCTTCATGAAAAAAAATTATCTTAAAACCTTCTTTCTATGATTCAAGATCATTTTCTTTCTTAATAGAAGCAAAGATATGCATATCAATATATCTTTTAACTTTTCCAAGAGCTTTCACACACACTTACCCCTTCTCTCCAAAACAAACTGCTTTATTTTAGCTTACTTATTCAAAATTTCTGCATCTTAGCTTCTCATTTTTAAAATGAGAATGGTTTGGAGAAGCTTCCAGCAAAGTTAGGGCAGACAGCAGTTTCCCAACTCTTCTTTCTTAAAATTAAGGAAAGCTAAGGTACTTCGAAATTTGGGGATTTTCTCAGTCTAAATGATAGCAGACCTAACACAAGGATTTCATTCACTTTTTAAAATTTTATTATTTTTTATTATTTTTTATTAATGTGTTACATGTACAGTGGTACTTCGAGATACGAGTGCCCTAACATACGAGATTTTTGAGATACGAGCCATCGAGTGAGCGATATAAGCAACATTTGAGATAGGAGTAATCGTGTGGATCGGCCGGCCGCACACGACCCACCAGTTTACCTCGACTCAAGCATCTCATAGTTTCCCACACCTCAAGGTTACAGAACGAATTAAACTCATATCTGGAGGTACCACTGTATACATATCTTCCCGTTGAGTCCCCCCACCCCCCGGAAGGCATATTCTCCCCCAGTGTCTTGTGTTCATTGGTTATGCTTATAGGCATGCATACAAATCCTTTGGTTGATCTTTTATCTACCCTACCTCTCCTTAACCTTCTTGCTGTAATTTGACAGTCTGTTTGATGCTTTACTGCCTCTGTATCTATCCTTTTGTTCATCAGTTTATAATGTTCTTTATTATTCACAAATGAGTGAGAGCATGTGGTGTTTCTCCTTCATTGACTGGCTTATTTCACTTAGCATAAGGCTCTCTCCAGTTTCATCCACGCTGCTGCAAATGGTAAACATAGAATTATGGCAGCATAGAATTCCATTGTGTAGATGTACCATGGTTTTCTGATCCACTCATCTGCTGATGGGCATCTAGGCTATTTCCAAATTGTAGCTATTGTAAATTGTGCTGCTATGAACATAGGGATGCATAAATCCTTTCTGATTGGTGTTTCTAATTTCTTAGGATATATTCCTAAGAGTGAGATTGCTAGGTCAAATGGGAGTTCCATTTTTAGTTTTTTGAGGAAACTCCATACTGTTCTCCACAATGGCTGCACTAGGATAAAAAGCTTTTGCACAGCAAAAGAAACTATCAACAAAACAACAAGAAAGCCCACTGTATGGGAAAACATATTTGCAAATGTTATCACTGATAAAGGTTTAATCTCCAATATCTATAGCCAACTTATACAACGTAATAAAAGGAAGATAAATAATCCAATATAAAAATAGGCAACGGACTTAAATAGAACCTTTTCGAAAGATGACAGAAGAAAGGCCAAGAGACACATGAAAACATGCTCAAAGTCAATAATTATCTAAAGGATGCAAATCAAAACGACAATGTGATACCATCTCACACCTGTCAGAATGGCAATCATCAACAAATCAACAAATGACAAGTGTTGGCAAGGATCTGGAGAAAAAGGAACCCTTGTGCACTGTTGGTGGGAATGCAGACTGGTGCAGCCATTCACTTTCATCAGATAACAATGTCTTATGTGCTCCATGCAGTATCTGTTATTTTTGTATACTCACTTAGGTTTTGGCTTTGACAAGTGACCCTGATATCTTCTAAATATGACTCAGGCTTTCTATGTTGGGATGGATTTTAAAAAATCACTTTGATTCTTACTTAGGAACTTTTTCATAGTTTTCTAAAATAGCTTTGGTTGTAGGATAAACCCCAAGGCTCAATTTATTCTGATAATAAAACCAGGAATATCCAATGGCTTTGTTAGGTCTTTTTCTGTATACTTGTTAACCCTTTTTGAAAATGATGAGTTTTGGAGAAATTGTAAAATAAATGTAGGTGAAGCAATTCTGATTTCTCTATTGTCCCATTTCCTGTATTACCATGGAAAATAGTACCTGAAAGATTAATTGGAAACTCGTGGTTTGGAAATAATAACACTATTTACATTTTAGAAGAGTCAAATAAACTAAATCTCTGAGTTGCAGAAAGCTATAGTTTAATACAAGACAAAAATAGTCCATGCACATTAAGTTTATATTATTTAGAAAATTAAAGTACCAAGAAGGGACACTAGTCCAGTGATGGATTTGTTGATATGTCAGGGGTCTGCAGGTGTGTTTGGGGTCTCCTCAAAATCCAGCTTGAAAACAGCCACAGCCACATGAGGAAGTCAGTTAATATATGGGTGACACAAGCTGACAGAACAAATTGACAACATTTCCCAGGTTGGAAGAGGCTGGCTAGCCGGTCTCACTTGCCAGGATAGGCATCCCACCTTAGGCTTGATCCCTCTTCTTATTCTTCATGAGTGAACTCTAACAGCAATGCTTCACACAGTGTGAGCATTCCAAACTTGAGTTTACCTCAGCCCTGGGCCCTCAGCCTTCACAGGAGTTACAGCCTTAGAAAAAGTAAAAGAAGTCCTAGTTGGTAATTCTCCTAATTTGTCTCACTTACTGTTGAGGCTCTTTTTATACATGTCCCTGAACGTGACAACTCTGAAAGGTGGTGCTAATTTCTCTTGTATTTTGATGAGAACATTAGAATTCAGAGACATTAGTAATGTATTCCCAGAAACTCTGGTATGAACAGACATGGCCTGGAATAGCTCCTGTTTCTGCTTTGACCCTCTATCCCTGGTGCTGCTATTTCTCCAGGACCATGTGGTCCCAGAAGCTAGGGAGATCAGGTTATAATTCATCCCCACTCCCCCTCTATATGAAATATATATATTCCCTTTCATCCCCCTGGTATATGGAATGGCGCCCCACTTGTCCCGACCCGTGGGTTAAGTCAACGAGGACCCTAGAGGGGGAGTGGGGATGAAAGGGACAAGAGACATAGGGAATGGAGACAAGACAAAGTTCTGATCAAGTCTCGTTTATTCAACAGGAGTTTGGGGTATTTATTGGGAGAAGGAGGAATGAGGCCTAGCCCTTAAGGTGAAACACCTGGCCTAGCCCTTAAGGCAAAACACCTGACTTACGGGAAAGAGGGTTCGGGGTAATAGAAACCTAGCCCGAGGTTAGTGCTAACGTGGCTGGAGCTTACTACAAAATGGCTGTCAAGCACAACAAGTTTCCCACACTAAGTGATGTGTTACTGGTTTTTTCCTCTAAGACAAACTTTTCTAAAAGTACGATAACTAGTTTATTCATTATTTGTAATAATAATTATGTTTGCTTGTAGGGTCAGGTATTCAATTTTTTACTGCCCTGTGAAGAGTTTTGTGTGTCTATTGACTTCCTATTAACCAGAATGTTAATTCTGTAAAACACACTGGGCTGATTAATTGTAAAACATAACTCTTTTACCAAGTTTGCTTACAAAATAGTGACAATGCAACCTGGTGAATATAAATCATTAGCCATATTGGATTAATGATTTTATTAATTTTAGTAATATTTGAAGAATGATTCTCAATGACTGTCTTTTACTACTAAATATAAAATTTGGCTAATAATATGCTAACTACTAAATATCAACTTGGTCAAAAAAGGCAAATGAAATGACACGGTCAACAGGGAATCGTTATGACATTAAACTGCTGGTTCTGCTACTACTAACAGTGGTGTGATGTCCCACTATCTCATTTCTCCTCTCTTTGTTAGTAGGCCTCACATTCTCCAATGCATAAAAGTCCCACAATTTTTAGCTACAGACCTTTTGATGGGAAATCATGTCAAAGCCAGGAGATATACAAGGGAGTATGCATCTTAAAATCCCCATACTGAAAAGTATTCTTCTAGTGCTTGCTTGTTGGCATGCCCGTAAAATGATTTGCTGTTTCAGCAACTTGTAGGCTTGTGAGACAGTGGTATAAAATCATCAGTTATCACATGGTAATATCCTTTTATTAACCACTGAAATATATCAAGACATTTCATGACAACCGACAATACCAGATGCTATTATTGGCTTAACGGTTATTACGTTTGCACTTTCTTCAACTGAGCTCTTTCTGCATGTTTACTTTTTCTTTAGTGTAAAGCATTTTTCAAGTGTGTGGGAGCATCCTAACTTTTCAACATCGATTTTAATATACATATATTTATGGGCACTAGGTTGGCTTTTCAAGTTTCCCTCATAGGTGTTATTCTTTCCACAAGCAATGACCACCTGGCTTGTAAACATCCTGTATTTGCACTGCTTGCTGGTGACCTCTTCTCTTCTGCCCTTTAAATTCTGACCCTCTCATCCTGAGCCTGCTCCTGACTTCTGAAAATTTTCTTTAGAGGATGCTGTGTTTGTGTGACTGGTATATGGAATGATTTGAATCAATCTTAGCTAGTTCATGATTATTTTGGTATATTTCTTATTTTTATTCACTTCAGAGCACAGTCAATACTACTTTAGGCATTTTTTCATCTCATACAGCCATATTTTCATTTGAACTAATCTTTTCCCTTATAATTCATGCCTGTTTTCTTTCTTCTATCTTTTTGTGCTTTCCTTCTAGTTTGCCTCAATTATGAGCCCTCAAATGACTCTACTTAGAGCTAAAGGTGAGGGGGTATACTACTATCAATAAAATATATATTTATTGTAAATAGCTTCTATTAAAAAAAGTCAGAATTGATGTATAAAATCTTGCAAGCCCTGGAAACTATCTTGAGATTTCTTTCAGGATTTTTAAAAACTCTCATTCTACTAATTTTCCTCAAGGTTCTGGATATAATTATTTTTGTTTCATCCAATTTTATGTTACTTGCTTATCCTTTGTGCTCTAAATTTTATATGTATAATATTTTAAGATGGACTTTTTAGGTCTGTGTGGAGACCAAAGCAAGTAAGTATTTGGTTGTTATTATGAAATGATTTTTTAAAATTTCTTTATTAAGGTATTACATATGTGTCCTTATTCCCCCTTTACCTCCCACCTCCCATTCATGCCCCCACCCTGTCATATTGTCTGTGTCTATTGATTAGGCTTATATGCATGCATATAAGTCCTTTGGTTGATCTCTCCCCTTACCTCAACCATGCCCTACCTTCCCTGAGGTTTCACGTTCTGATTGATATTTCTCTGTCTCTGGATCTATTTTGTTTATCAGTTTATGTTGTTCATTATATTCCAAAAATGAGTGAGATCATGTGATATTTATCTTTCTCTGCCTGGCTTATTTCACTTAGCATAATGCTCTCTATCTCCCTCCATATTGTTCTAAATGGTAAGAACTCATTCTTTTTTACCTCATCATAGTATTCCATTGTGTAGATGTACCACAGTTTTTAATCCAGTCATCTACTGATGGGCACTTAGGCTGTTTCCAAATCTTAGATATGGTGAATTGTGCTTCTATGAACATAGGGTGCATATATCCTTTCTGATTGGTGTTTCTACTTTCTTGGGATATATTCTTAGAATTGGGATCACTGGGTCAAATGGGAGTTCCATTTTTAGGTTTTTTGAGGAAACTCCATACTGTTCTTCACAGTGGAGGTACCAGTCTGCATTCCCACCAGGAGTGCACGAGGGTTCCTTTTTCTCCACATCCTTGCCAGTACTTGTCATTTGTTGATTTGTTGATAATAGTCATTCTGACAGGTGTGAGATGGAATCTCTTTGTTGTTTTTATTTGATCTCTCTGATGATTAGTGACTTTGAGCAGGTTTTCATATGTCTCATGGCCTTCCTTCTGTCTTCTTTTGAAAAGTGTCTATTTAAATCAGTTGTCCATTTTTTGATTGGGTTGTTTCTTTTCTTTTTGTTGAGCTGCATGAGTTTCCTGAAAATGTTGGAGATTAAACCCTTATCATTGATATCATTGGCAAATATGTTTTCTCATGCAGTGGGCTTTCTTGTTGTTTTATTGATGGTCTCCTTTGCTGTGCAAAAGCTTTTATTTTGATGTAGTCCCAGTTGTTTATTTTCTTTTTAGTTTCCATTGAGCAGAATCAGTGAAGAAATTGCTTCGGAATATGTTAGAGATTTTTCTGCCTGTGAATTCCTCTAGTATTTTTATGGTTTCCTGTCATATGTTTAAGTCCTTGATCCATTTTGAGTTTATTTTTGTGTATGGTGTAAGTTGATGGCCTAGTTTCATTTTTTGTATTTATCTAATTTTCCCAACACCATTTATTGAAGAGACTCTCTGGACTCCATAGTATGTTCATGCCTCCTTTGTGAAATATTAATTGAGCATAGCGATTTGGGTCGATTTCTGGGTTCTCTGTTCTATTCCCTTGATATATCTGTTCTTGTGCCAGTACCAGGCAGTTTTGAGAACAGTGGCTTTGTAATACAGCTTGATATCTGGTATTGAGATCCCACTACTTTGTTCTTCTTTCTCAGGATTACTGTAGCTATTCAGGGTCTTTTTTTGTTCTGGATGAATTTTTGGAAAGTTCTTTCCAGGTCTGTGAAGTATGCCATTAGTATTTTAATGAAGAGTGCCTTGAATCTATAGATTGCTTTGGGTAGTATGAACATTTTGATGATGTAGATTCTACCAATTCATGAACATGGTATGTTCTTCCATCTCTTTATATCTTCCTCTATCTCTTTTTTCAGTGTTGTGTATTTTCCATGTATAGGTCTTGTACCTCCTTAGTTAACTTTATTCCTTGGTATCTTAATTTTTTTTGGTGTGATAGTAAATGGGATTGCTTTTTTAGTCTCTCTCTGTAAGTTTATTATTGGTACATAGAAATGCCATAGATTTCTTGGCATTAATTTTGTATCTTGCCATCTTGCCAAATTCATTTATTAAGTCTATAATAATTTTTTTGATGGAGTCTTTAGGGTTTTCTATGTAAAGTATCATGTCATCTGCAAATAAGGGCAGTGTTACTTCTTCTTTTCCAATTTGGATGCCTTTTATTTCTTCTTCTTGTCTGATCGCAATGGCTAGTACTTCCAGCACTAGATCGAACAGCAGTGGTGAGAGTGGGCATCCCTGTTTTGTTCCTGTTGTTAGGGGAAATGGTTTTAGTTTTTGCCTATTGAGAATGATGTTAGCTGTGGTGTTGTCATATATGGCTTTTATTATGTTGAGATATGATCCTTCTATTCCCACCTTGCTGAGAGTTTTTGTCAAGAAAGGGTATTGGATTTTGTCAAATGCTTTTTCTGCATCAATTGATATGACTATGTGATTTTTATCTCTCAATTTGTTTATTGATTTGCGAATATTGTACCATCCTTGCATCCCAGGATAAATCCTACTTGATCATGGTGTATGATCTTTCTGATGTACTGCTTGATACTATTTGCTAGAATTTTGTTGAGGATTTTGGCATCTATATTCATGAGGGATATTGACCTGTGATTCTCTTTCATTGTGTTATCTTTATCTCGTTTTGGAATTAGGGTGATGCTGGCTTCATAGAAAGAGTTTGGAAGTGTTCCTTCCTCTTGAATTTTTTGGAATAGTCTGAAGAAAGTAGGTTTTAGTTCTTCCTTGAATGTTTGGTAAAACTCCTTTGTGAAGCCATCTGGCCACAGGCTTTTGTTGAAATGATTTCTGAAAAAATGTTTTTATTGATTTTTAGACAAAGAGGAAGGGAGAGGGAAAGAGAGATAGTAATATCGATGAGAAAGAAACATCAACCGCTACCTCGAACACATCTCCTACTATTGATTGAGTCTGCAACTCAGGCATATGCCCTAATGGGGAATCAAACCCATGACCTTTTGGTGCATGGAACCATGCTCAACCACTGAGCTAGACTGTCTGGAAAAGCAAATAATTTTCAAGGTTAAACAAATGGCTCCCTTAATGAAACTTTGGATTATATGAAGCTGCTCTATTTTGTTGGTTGGTGGGCAGAAACTAGTCTACCCCAATTGAAGCAAAGCACAGGGAAGTGAACAATAATAGCAGGGCAGTGGGCAGCATGTGAGATATTTCTATAATGTCACATTGAAGATGTCTTTGTCTTTGAGAGTTGATGATAACTGAGAAGTGGATAGCAGACAGAGGTATGTGTTCATTGGCACCTCTCCTTTTTCCTCCCTTGCCCCTATGAACCTACTCCGACTCAGTATGTAGATACTTTTGGCACTACTTGGACATTACAAAGGTTCTACATCAGGCTGGCAATTGCAGGGTATAACAGGTTTGTGCTATCCACAGCAGAAAATTTCTACAGAAAAATTTCCCCTAAGTGCCGAGATAAATTGTTCCTTGACCTGAAAAGCATGAGAATTAGAAGGACATATATCCAGGCATGGTCAAGGTAGCATGGCTGGATTGCAGGCTTGATGCCCAGCAGAGGGTTTGTGGGAGGCAGGTGATCAATGATTCTCTCTCATTGATGTTTCTATCTCTCCCTACCTCTCCCTTTCTCTCTGAAATCAATTTAACATGTGATGGTTTTGGGGATGGGGATGGAGAGGTTCTGATCTAAAAAGAAGAAAATAACAACATAAGAATAACACTTTGTGATGATTTACATTTTATTATTACACATATAGTCTCAAGTATTTTCCTTCACATTTCTGTAATAGGTAGTACAGGAATTATCCTATCATTTTAGAGATGAAGAAAGTGAGAGCTGAGGAATTTAAATTGGGGTCTTAAGGTTATGTGTCTAGGTAGGTTTAACAGAAGTTAGAATTGAGGGAGTTTACAGGTTGGAAACACAGAAAAGAATGGAGAGTATATCACAAATATGTATAAATTGTTTAATTTTTAGCAAAACAATTGAGATTTGACAATACTATGAAAACCAGTATTTCTGATAAAATTTATAAGCATCCCTTGATAGCTCTTTATGACATACTTTATTATTATTATTATTATATTTGAAATTCCTTAAATTGAAAGTGAGATGCAGGCCCCAAGGTTTAAGACTTATCTTAAATGTAGAACCTGAAAATTTTGAGGTAAATTTAGAATCCTAGAGATTGGGATTCCCCACAAAGTACTACTTTCATGTCTTGGAAAAGAAGAACTATTTTTGGAATATAAATGATTAGAAATCAAAAATGATGAAGGACCCTCTCTGCTAAATGTTAAATATTAAGGTCCTCTTGATGACCCAGTGTAATTCATGGTTAGACCAGACTGCCTAATATCTTTTTAGTGTGACCAATGATAAACTAAAAGCATGGTTCCAGGTGAATTAAAATATGTACTTTTTGTAAAGAATGATGGTCTTTTGATAATCAGAAAAAAATCAGAGAGAGGGAAAATGACATCTTTTGTGAATCTTTCCTAGTTTGTAGAACTAGGAAATTCCTAATGTCTATTCAGTCTCCTTGATGAATTCCATTATCACAAAAATGACCTTTCCAGTTCATATCTCTTTTGAGGCTAATGCAATTCTTCTCCATTCTGTTATAATGAAAGTATTACATGGATAACTATCCAGCATTATCTTCTAGAAGGAGAACTAATTTGGGAAAGCAATGAAGTACTTTAATATAATATCAGGTTTCTCTCTCTCTCTCTCTCTCTCTCTCTCTCTCTCTCTCTCTCTTTCTCTCTCTCTCTCTTTCAACCTGCTGGGTAGAATTAAGCAAGTTCATGTATATGGTAAACATACTGAGCTCTCTAACTAATGCAAAAGAAATTTTATTATATTAGTGAACACGTGATATGAATGTTTAAAAAACAGAGTCTCAGATCAATTTAGAGGCCTAAGTTAGTGAAATATGCTGCAGACACCTTTCTGTTTCATTTGGAGATGAGTAAATGGAAAGTATTGAGATCTGTGGCACACTTCCTAGATGCAAGATTCAAACATGTACTACCTGTCTCTACCTGTGAGAAGCGTCAATATGGGCTAGACTAGCATAAACATTAATTATGTGCTCTTGTTAATTGCATGTTTCTTTGAAGTAGTAGCAAAATGCAAGCTAGTATATGGTGGAAAGAGCTGCGAATCATGATGGGAAGCTTCCTCAGACAGGTTGGTGCATGCAGAAAGGTAAAATTTTTGGTGAGCTAGAGTATACCCTTTGAGAAACAAACCCTGATTTTCAGTACTATCTGAGGAAATAGTTTCTCTGAGGAATATAATTAATGGTGGTATATTGACCAGCTAGCATAAGAGTGCAGAGATCAATAGCCAGGCCACATGGTTTGAGGTCAGGCCTGTCACCCTTTGCAGGGGGCCAATTAAATGAATATATAAATCCCTGCTTGTTCTGTATGACAATAAATGTCTTAGTGTAATTCTTCATAAGAGGTAAAACACTTTGTAAAAATGCTTCTACTATTACACTCCCTATGAGACAATTAGCTGGCAGAGATTTTAATTGCTGTGTTGTGGATGTGGAAATTGAGGCTCAGAGATCTTAAGCAGTTTACCTAAGCCATAAGTGTGGGCTACAACAATGCAAATTAAGTTAGAAGTTTGGAAAGTAGAAGGGAACTAGACAGAATGAGAAGTCAATTTAGTTATTCAAACCTATATTAATACTGAAGTCAATGGTTTAGATGGTGAATATGTCCCAAATTTTGCTGAATTTAGATATTAATTCACTTCATGTAATTATACAAGTTTTTATATTTTGATAATGAGTATAATACTAAGAAAATAGAAAGTAAAAGCCTCATTTTTGTTTTCTATATTGTTAAAAATAGCAGGAGTGTGTCAGAGATTTCTCTCCCAATCTGTTGTATCAACATCCTGGGTTATACTGTGGACTTATGCCTCAATGAAACTGAGTATTATGAAAAGTAAATATTTACTTCTCAATTTGATGTCTTTCTTTTTAATGCAATTCTGAATATTATTTTGTTTTCCTTCTGCACTTTTAATTACTATACCTCCTACTTCCTTTTAAACTTCTGCTTGCACATTTTACTTCTGCTCTAGCATGGTGACATTAAACTCTCTCCACCCAGTAGCACTGCCTTTCACATCCCTTTCAAGGGGGCATGCTTTCTTTGGCTGGAATGCTGCAGGTTTGGGATTTATAGATCAGAGCCTGACTCTTAACTCAGTCCTGCAACTCTTAATATACACTTTTCATCTATACCATCCTTGACACCACACAGACATCCCATGTTGAAATCTTTTACAGAGTCTCGACCTGTCTGCTAGACTAAACAGAGACAAGGAAACAGGTAATGACAGGATTGAAACATGGTTTAGGGATCTTGGGAGGAAAAAGGAAAGTAAAAAAAAAAAAAGAAATTTGATGAACAACATAGTCACCCAAGCTTGTGGTGTCTCATCAGAACCTCTCAATGTTTGGAAGTTTTCCCAAGATTTGCCCTAGTGAGACAGCAAAGACTTATTAGATCATTGTGTCTGCTTTCCCACCTGGGCAGGAAAGAGTCTTCCATACGGAGAACATATGGCTTGGTCTTAGATTAACAACAAAGAATGTCAGTTGGCAGACAGATGGAGGAGAAGCAGAGGATTGTGTGAGCTTTGCTAGCCTGTACCTCACAAATGAATTAGAAAATCATATCCACTTAGTTCAGTTAAGAAAATAAACACTGACCAACCTTTGCGGGGGAAGAGGAGCTAACATTTATTGGACACATATTACAATCTAGCACAGCATTTTATAGATTTTTTTTGTGTGTAATACTCACTTCAATTGCTTTATTGTCTCCATTTTACAGATGAAAATGTGGTTCTGAAGTGTGGGCTCACTCTGCCCAAGGTAATACAGCAAGTAAAGGCAAAGCCCAGAGTTTCATCCAGGAGCATGACTTGAAAGTTCATGTTTTTTGGAGGTCAGACAACATAAAAATGTTAGTTAACTTTCTAGTTACTTCTACTTTTAAAAAACATACATACTAGTAAAGGGAATCTCCGCTTTTTTTTTAATTGTGATATTCAATAAATTTGTTCCAGGCTGCTACTTATACTGTTTAATTTAATGCTACTGGGTATACAGAAATGGGCTCTGAGGAACAGGAATGAGGAAGAGGATATGTAAATAGCACAGGTGAAAATACTATATTATAAATGTTTGTAGCCACCCTTTGCCTCCCTCCCAAAAGAAGGAAGATTGTTTCTTATTGATTCAGGTTGAGAGTTCCCTTTTGTTGTTCAGAATCTGAACTCAGGTAGGGAGGGGTCAGGGTCCCTTCCCTAAAGTAAAGGGAGCAAGAATGCAATATGTGTCTGTGTCATGGAGGGAAAGGAGGTGATAAAAGGTGGCGGTGGGGGTAGGGGGAGTTGTGCATATTTTTTCCTTTTCCTTCTGTACTTCTACAAGTATGGTGTTTTCATTTTTATTATATCTGTTCATATATAGGATGGGACAAAAATAGGTTTACAATTGTGAGTACACGAAACATAGTTTATTCTTGTATTATTATTTATTAATTATTGGTTGTAATATTTTCCAGATAAATAAGTATAAACTTACTTTTGCCCCACTCTGTATTATTTAACTTCTGTTTATAATTCAAAACTTGAGAGGTAAAGTTGTTGGAGAGATGGCTCATGAGTTGAAGGAGAGAGAGAAGTCTTAATGCAGTGGTAGGATATGTGGGAGATGGAGAGATTTATGTGCAAAGAGGACAATAAGGAGTTTACTGATTGTAAATTGGAAATCATTTTATAGTTTTCAAGAGACTCCAGTAAAAACTTGAGTTTAAATTACCATCTAAATATATATCTCATCATTTTCTGTTCTATTTCCTCTCCTTCCTTATCTTTTCTTGGTTTAATATGTTTTTCCTTATTCCATTTTCCCCTTCTGTTAGGATTATTTTAATAGATACCATTGAGTTTATCACAAGCATCCTGGAATTAGACTACATCTAAAATACTTTCCCCCCACTTTCTGGACATGTAGAAGACCTGGAATACTTTAATTATATTTATCACTCCTCCCACCATCAATATTTTGTAATATTGTCGCCAAATATTTTAATTATCTCTGTATTTTATATCCCGTACAATAGTGTTATTATTTTAATGAGTCAATATTACTTTAGATTTAGTCATACATTTAATTTTTTTTCTTATCTTTCTTCCTTCCCTGTATTACATGTGCTTTGATCTGCTATCACTAACTTTTATCCTGAAGAATTCCCTTTAGTATCTCTTTCAGCTAGATCTCTTACTGTGGATTTTCTTAGTTTTGGTTTTTCAGAAAATTACTTAAATTATATTTTTGTTTTAATTTTTAAAATAAGCCAGTTAATTGAGGTATGATTGACAAGTAAAAGCTGTTCACATTCAATGAACACAAGTGCATGAAATCAGTTTGGGGAGAAGTTTATATCCATGAAACCATAAATTGTCTGGGTCATAAATCTATTCATCACCTCCTAAAGCTTCCTCTTACCCTCTTTATTATAATTATTATATTTCTTGTGGTAAAAACACTTAACATAAGATCTACCTCCTTAGTAAATTTGTAGTATATAATATAGTATTGTATACTATAGACACTATGCTATATAGTAGATTCGCAGAACTTATTCCATCTAATAAAGAGGGAATATGCTAATTGACCCTCACACCATTGCAAAGATGGCAGCACCCACAGCCAATAAGGAGGGGATATGCTAATTGATTGCCATGTCCTCAAAGATAGAAGTGCCCACAGCCACAAGATGGCAGTGCTTAGTCCCCTCAGCCCCACCAGAGTAGCAGGCATGCGGCAAGGCTGGGCCCACCCTAGGCAGGCCTGGCCACTCTGCGCACCTGCCTCTGGAGTCCCTCAGACCCTCAGCCACCCAGGGCTGGCTTGAGGTGCAGGCAAGCCTTTGATGGCAGCCTGGCAGCCGCCAGCCAACACTTAAAGCACAGGCAAGCCTCAGATGTCCAGGGCCTCCTGAGGCTTGTGATGGGGCATTGTCTTCCCCTGATTGCAGGGTCACCTCCTGCCCCTGAGGGCTCCCAAACTGTGAGAGGAGGCAGGCAGGGTTGAGAGAACCCCACTCCAGTGCTTGAATTTTCATGTATTGGGCCTCTAGTTTATCTTAAAACTGAAACTGTATATCCTTTGGTTATCATTTCCCCTATGTCCCCGCCTTGGGCTTCTAGCAGTTACTATTCCACTCTCTGCTTTTATGAGTTTGGCTATTTAGATTCAATACATAACTGAGATCACACAGTATTTTTCTTTGTTTGGTTTATTTCACTTAGAATAATGTTCTCCAGGTCCATCCATGTTAGTGAAAATAGCGGGATTTCCTTCTTTTTTAAGGCAAAATAATATTCCATTGTATGTATATACCATAGTTTCTTTGTCCACTTATTGATCAATGGGTATTCAAGTTATTTCCATATCTTAACTATTGTGAATAATGCTGCAATAAACATAGTATTGCAGGTATATTTTTAATATTCTGATTTCAATTCTTTAGGGTAAATACCTGAAAGAGAAATTGCTGAATCATATGGTCATTTCATTTTCAATTTTTTGAGAAACTTACATACTACATTTACAGATTGTTGTACCAATTTACTTTCCCACCATCAGTAGATGAGGGTTCAGCTTTGTTTCTGAAACTCATGCTCTCTGGGTAAAAATGTCCCACTTAGTTATTTTCCTTCATCATTTTATCTTATTTCTCTTTTTTTTAAAGACTTATAAATTTATTAGGTCAGCTGGGAAACCAGATGGGCTGAGCCCCAAAATGCACCAGCTCTTTCACCATTTAAAATATGATTTTCCATTGTCTTCAGTTTTCCATAGATTCATTCTTTTAAGGTAACACTCTCCTCCAGCTTCTTTTAAGTGTTTCCCTTTTTCTTTGGTTTTCATCAGTTTTATTATTATGTACCTAGAAGAGGTTTATTCTACTTGAGGTTAGCAGAGTTTCTTCAATCTGTTGCTTGTTACTACTTCATTAATTTAAAAAAAGAAATAGCGATATCTCTTCAAATATTTCATCTGCTCTTATTTTATTGTCTATTCTGGTCACCAGGTACATGCATGTTAGGGTTTTTCATTAAAGTATGTTTCTTAGAGCATTTCTATTTTGTTATCCTATAAGCCTTTCAATGTGGATGTTTCCTATTCACCGGAATCTTTCAGGTAAGGAACCCCACTTCTATTGTATCTTCTCTGCTATAAATCTATTTAATAATTTCCATTAGTATATTTTTCATTTCTAGAAAGTCCTTTTTATTATCTTATATAGATTTAGGTTTGAGCACAATAATCAAGCTTGATTTAAAGTTTTTATCTCATAACTCCAATACCTAGATAATCTCTCTGTTATATTCTTTTGGTTTTCAGTCTCTCATGTCTTGTTTGATGGCCTTCCTGATAATATTTTTCTTGATTGCCAGATATCATCTAGGACAAATCACAGAAGTTCTTCCATGATCTCTTCCTCCAGAGACTTTTCTTCTGGCAAGTGTGTTTAGTATGGGCTTATCATATTGGTTCAGGTACAGCTGGATTTGGGAAGGTCTATTTCTGACTTTTCCTTACTGGTAGTGCTTAACTCCTCAGGGCCTCAATGGAAAGCCTAGAGTGATTACAAGAGCCCCTCCATCTTGACTAGAACTGAACTTCAGTTTTTAACTCCCCAGTTTTGTGAAACTGCCAAGATTTTTGTTTAGTTTTTTAGCCTATAATCCTGTTGCTTGACTTGTTGGACTTCTATGCAGAATTACAGGTTAGGGATCTGTCAAGTGATTGGAGGGGAAATTGCATATAGAAATTTAGTTTTACTTCCTACGAGTTCACTTTTTTTTTTTCCTGAAACATTGGCCTATTCAATAATGCTCCCTTTATAGCCCTGAACTCTAATTTTTGTCATCCCAGCAAGTGACTATCCCACCAACTTCCTGTTTGAGTTCTGTGCCCTATACTTGGATTCATCAAAAGCCTGGAGAGAAAAGACTAGTAAATTGGGTCATTCTAATGCATTTCCCTTCTTTCTAGAATCTTGGCACCTTGAGAACTTATTTCATTAATCTTTAATGATTTCAAACTGCAATTTATTACAGTTCTTTGTGGAAGAGTAATTCTGTACACATTACTACATCATAGATGAAAACAGAAGTATCCAGTAAAAAGTGAATCAATTTTTGGTTATTTTTGGCTATGAAAATGCTCTCTCTCTCCTCTCTCCCTGTTACCCCATGTGTGTATTTAGATGATGCACCATACAATAGTTGGTCCATGTGTGCCCCCAATTTATATGAATTTACAAAATCTGAATATCTCACAACTGCCTACATAGTTGTGTTGCTATTTACCAAGATAGAAAAGAACATGGGGTGCGGTTGCTTGTATGTTAAATTTAGGTTGTTTATTAAACAAGTAAAATGAAGAGTAGAAATGAGTTGAATCTATTTACCTAGAGTTCAGAGGAGTGTTAAGTCTAGAAATATATTTTGGGAGTTGTTTAGCCTTAGATATCATTTGAAGCTTTGGGATTAGTTGAGATCCCTTGTAAAGTGAATATTTAGGATAGAAAAGATAGAGACTTTGGAGCACTGTAATAGCTAGACAATGAAAAGAGGAAAGAGACTTGGCAAAATAGGAGCACAGTGACCTTAATGAATGCAGCTTCAGAAAAATTTGGGGGTTGAAGGTCTTTGTAAAATAAGGAAGTTGAGAATGAGTATATACAAATAATGATTCTTCATGAGAAGTAAAGGATAAGTAGCTATTAGGAATACACTTTTTAAATAGAGGAGAGAGAATGAGCAAATACAAGGATTACACTTAAGAGTATGAACAATTCATCCATTGGAAAAGGAAGAAATCATATTACATGGGTACAGATGCTTATATATTAGTAAATTTGGTAAGACAAATATATGACATATAGTTTTTAACTGTTTATAAACATCTTGGAGGCTGAGTGAACTGATGAGGGGAATGCAATATTCAAGAGTCTTTGAAATTTGTGTTCATAACTTTAAAGTATGATCAGTCAGCATAGCATGGTTATGTTTTCTTTTTTTCCAGTTAGGTTCAACTGCTCAGGTAAAGAGCAAATGGTGAGATGAGTTCTCTCAGAATTATTTATTATCATATGTGTAAGAAAAAGGGAGAGAGGAAAAAGGAGTAGAAGCTATATATGCGGGGAAGGGATTATAATGAAAACTGAGGCCCAAAGCACGAAATCCGTGCAAGGGGCTCAGGTCTTGCAGCCCCAGCTTCATTTGGAAGGTCATCCGGAAGTACATCTAGTCTAATTAGCATATTACAATTTTATTATTATAGATGACCCCTGGGATTTAGGCTGTTTTAGCATGGAGATAAAGACAAGTGGGAGTGGGTAAGGTGAGATGATTAGAGGATGAATAATAACTACAGCAGGAGGGTGGGAGGAGGCCATAATTTGATGATATGTGCTTTAGAGTAGCTAGGGGATTTGGTTTGATTTTTTGAGAAGGTAAAAATAATGAAAGGTTTTTATGGTGGATTAATCATGGAGGATTAAGATATTGTGCCAGATCAAGAGTTATCCAGAGCCTTAGAAAGAGTAGATTCTGAAGCATGAAGGAATGCCTGAGGTTTCAGACCTCTTCTGATGACTGAGACATGCAGCAAAGGAGTCAAGGGTGATATGCAAAGTATTTTTCTAACAATCAATGTGGCATGGGTTCTAACCAGTGAAAATTGGCACCAACCTTTCATAATGGGTCAGTTATAAACAACTGTTATTGTGTTATCAGGGATTCCAAACTAAATTCTACAGCTGAGTGATAGGGCTGGGCTTATGGCAGGTTAGGGTGAAAAGAACAGGTAGTCTGAGATTTCTCCTTGGGATTGATTTTTAATGCAGTTTGTTATGACAAGGCTGATAATGTGCTAGGAGAATATTGGGAGTTCTGTGGTCCTCACCTTCAGTCCTTCTAGGGCACTGTCAATTATAAATATCTGCAAAAATATAGTTGTAATTATTTCTAAAAGAAGTGGACTTGGGGTTCAAAGGTGTAAAAGCAGTCCTTGCTCTGCGTTTACTAACTGCTTGATCATTAGAAAGTAATACTTTACAGTTATTCTGGCCCTCAGTTTCCTCATCTATAAAATAAATTAGAATTAAAACATTTCTAAGTCCCCTTTGGTGGTAAGGACTTGAAATACCACACATAGCTTGCTTAGAGTTACACATTTGCTTCATACACATATTTCAGCTGAGTTGCTATTTCTACTTTGTCATTTGTACTTGGTCTTTTTTAGAAATATATTTTTATTGATTTCAGGGAGAAAGGGAGAGACAGAAACATTAATGATGAGAGAGAGTAATCGATAGATTGATTGGCTGTCTCCTGCAATCTCCCCTTGTGCCCCCTGCTGCCCCACTCCAGAAATTGAGCCCTCAGCCCCACCCATATACTCTTACTGGTTATTGTGATCCCTTAGTTCATAGGTCAACCCTCAACCATTGAACCACACCAGACAGGCAGTATATAGTTTTTTGGGTTTTTGTTTTTTGATTTAATAAATCTTTATTGTTCAGATTATTACAATTGTTCCTCTTCCCTCCTGCCCCATCTCCCTCACCTCCCTCTACCCTTACCTCTCCCACATTGTCCTCATCCACAGGGGTATGATTTTTTGTCCAGTCTCTCCCTGCACTCCCTTCACCCCTTTCCCCCTGAGAATTATCACTCCACTCCCTTTCTATGCTCCTGATTCTATTATATTCACCAGTTTATTCTGTTCATCAGATTTTTAATTCACTTGATTTTTAGATTCACTTGTTGATAGATATGTATTTGTTGTTCATAATTTTTATCTTTACCTTTTTCTTCTTCCTCTTCTTAAAGAATACCTTTTAGCATTTCATATAATACTAGTTTGGTGGTGATGAACTCCTTTAGCTTTTTCTTATCTGTGAAGCTCTTTATCTGACCTTCAATTCTGAATGATAGCTTTGCTGGATAGAGTATTCTTGGTTGTAGGTTCTTGTTATTCATCACTTTGAATATTTCTTGCCACTCCTGTCTGGCCTGCATAGTTTCTGCTGAGAAATAAGCTGACAATTGAATTGGTGCTCCCTTGTAGGTAACTGTTTTTCTCTTGCTGCTTTTAATATTATTTGTCTTTTGCTCTTGGTATTTTAATTATGATATGTCTTGGTGTGGTCCTCTTTGGATTCCTTTTGTTTGAGGTTCTGTGCACTTCCTTGACCTTTAAGTCCATTTCTTTCACCAAGTGGGGGAATTTTTCTGTCATTATTTCTTCAAATAGGTTTTCAGTATCTTGCTCTCTCTCTTCTTCTGGCACTCCCATAATTCTGATGTTGGTATGCTTGAAGTTGTCCCAGAAGCTCCTTACACTATCTTCACATTTCTGGATTCTTTTTGCTTTTTGCTTTTCCAGTTGAGTGTTTTCTGCTTCTTTGTATTTCAAATCTTTGACTTGATTCTTGAGATTCTCAAATCTGCTATTAGGTTTCTGCATAATATTTTTTTATTTCAGTCAGTATATGTTTAATTTCTAGTTGGTCTTTTTTCATCTCTAGTTGGTCCTTTTTCATCTCCTCATGGGTCTTGCTAAATTTATCCAGCTTTCCTCAGAAATTCTTAAAAACCTTATATCCAGTTGTTTGTTTTCCTCCATTTCTTTCATTTGTGATCTGTTCTTTTGTCTCCATATTTTCTCTGCTTCCCTAAGTTGATAGAGTAGCTTTGTGTGCTTGGTGTCCTATATGACCCAGTAGCTCCACCTCCCCAGTTACCTGAGGTGTACACTCTTGGTGCACCCCTTTGTGGACTGTATGTACAGCCTTGTTGTAGTTAAATCTCAATTGTTGTTATCACTGGAAGGAATTGACCTTCAGGCCAATTGTCTGTGAGGATCAGCTGTGTGTATGCTAGGAAAACTTCTGTGCTGGAGTCAGCCTTATGATAGAAGACTTGGAAAATTGCAAAAGCCTTTGTATTCACCTTGGATGGGGGAGAATCTCAGAGCAAAGCAGACAGGCTTGGCTTCCCATCATCCCTGCCCTATGAGGCCCCTGGGTCTCAGTGTCTGTAGGTAATCACTACAGCCTTCTCTGTGTGCACTTGTGCTTGCACACTTTCAGACCTCTGCCTTTCTGGCTCCCCTAAGTTTCTGTGCTCTGGGGGACCCGTATGAGTCTGGGTCCCCAGGGTCTCGCCCAAAACTGGGGTTCAGTGCAGTGAGAAGTGGATTTCATCTTAGTTGGGTGGTTCTGATTGTGCTGCTAGAGAAAGCCAGCAGCACAATCAGCAGTCAGCCCTCTGTATGCGCACACACACCTCAAGACCTCTGTCTTTCTCAGCTCCCCTAAGTTTCTAAACACTCCTCCCTTTTCAGAACAGTCCAGACTCTCCTCAGATGAGTCTTGCCTGGAACTGGGGTTCAGTGCAGTCGGGAGTTTCCGTCTTCCTCCCACTAGAGGAAGCCAGTCAGGCACTTTGTTGCCCGTCTTCTCTATGCGTGTGTCTCCATACTTCAGCTTTTTGCAGCACCTCTGAGTCTCCGTGAGCCCCTCTCTTTCCTTCTAGTTGTAGAATTAACCCTCAGCCAGCTTTCCTGTGGTTCTGGATGATATCCATACTATCTTTTAGTTGTAGTTTTGAAATTGTGCCAGGTAGCAGTTTAGGTGTTCACCTATGTCGCCATCTTGGTTTCTCTCTGTACATCGTTTTAATAAATGTTCCCTACATCAAAATATCCCTAGCATCAAACAAATTATTTTCAGTCTACTATGTAGTGATTTTCTAATTCTATAAGAAAAACAAAACAAAACAAAAAAACACACAAAAAAACAAAAACCTGAATTTACATATCCTAACACCAAAACTTTTTCAGTTATATTTTACTCTTTCAATTCTCCTTAGGGAAAAATAATTTTTTTAAAACTCTTCTGAGAGAACTTTTCATCTTTGCTAATTGCTATATATTTTCAGGAAAATTTAAAGTACTTAATTGTTGAGTGAATTAAACTATTCCTAAACTTTTAGAAGTTTTTTTTTTTTTGTGTGTATGTGAGTTTAAACATGATCTCCTTATGGTTAAAGTGAACAATGAAGAATGAAGTACTCTGGATAAAAATTTATGTGGTGTCACTTATTTAGACAGTTACAACACTGAGTGTGTTACTCAAAGTTCATCTTTGCTTAATGCTGCTCCTTTCTAATCCATGGGTAAGTATTTTCAAGGTTAATTGTCCAGATCTTTTATTTATTTATTTATTTTTAGTAGGAACAAGGTAGTTTATGTTTAGGAACAGAGAAAAGACAAGACAGACATACCCCTTATTTATCAGAAAACAGATGAATTCTTTCTTTTCATGCTATTAACTTTTTATTTTAGATTGGCTTATCCTCCTTAAGCTTTCATTTTAACATTTGCATTAACAACATAATGAAGCCATGTTAGCATGTATTTAAAACATTCCCAAAAAGTCGTGATTCCTCTCCTATCACACAAATACTCATCAGCAGTCTCTATAATGATGTCCTTTGTTTCAGAGAGGGTTACTTTCGCTAAAAGTGGTAATAAAAATGGGTGGCATTCAAGTCTTATTTTTATCAGGCCAAGACACTAACGAAGGATCCTGGGACCATGGAAGAGAATGCATCTCTATGTGCTGAAAACTATTCCATTTGCACCAATTTTTTTTTAAAAAAAGAGGTGTACAAAAGCAGGAGAGGCTTTTCTTGTTTGCTTGTTGTCAGTACACATCTGCCTTCCAGTGTGAGCGAGAGGCAGTTCAAATAGTCTAGGACCCCACAACTCTTATGTTACCATGGATTTTGTTCATATTGCTTTATGAAGACCATCTCACTCTAGGAACAGTCCAGCACTACTGTATTCTCTAACCAGTTTCCTCTGATCTGTTGCCCTCTAAACTTACACCGTGGCCAGCTCACTCGGGACCTCTTGATAGCACAGGTTCTCTCTCTAGCCAAAGACCCCAGTACCACAGCAGGCTGTCTCATAGCTAACCAGCCATTCATAGCTGCTATGAGATTGATACCCATCCAGGGTATCAATGAGGGCCTTGCATACACCCTAGAAAGGAGTACTAGTGTCTCAAAGATCTAACAAGTGAAAACCCTTGTCCATTAAGGAATGGGGATGCCAGCCTTCATCATGAAATGGGATTTCAGAGGCCTTCAGCATGAAATTGGATTTCAGAGGCACGGATGGCATCTAGAGCTTTCATCGTGCATAAACAGTTATAGCAATTCTAATTTCCCTGAGTGTCCAGCTGTAGCAGTCTTGCATCATCATCTGCAAGGGACTGAGGTTCATACTTGATACCCTGAACTCTGAATAGTTGAACATCAATCTCCTCTTTTAAGTCCTTGGGGGCATTGTGTCCCACAGGGATCTGAGGTCCCCTTCAGGATTTCATCGCAGAGCACATGATTTGCCTCTTCCCCAAAATAAATAGCACAAATACCAGGCTGCCGCAGGCCATCACCAGCACCACATTCACCACCTGCTCCCCGCCCCCCACAGTCAGTTACTGCAGGACGTCATGGTCTCCCCACCCAGTGCAGAACTTCTGTTTACCTTGCTGTCCTGCCTCTTCAGCCCAGGCCACTCCGAGACAAGGTCGCCTGGGTTCTCTGATGCTGCGAGGCCACCTCCCTAAGGGGAACGATCAAAGCTGACCAGACCAGCACACATGGCAGATCAATTGTCCAGAATCTTTTACTAGAAGTCCAATCCCAGCGACTTAAAAGTAATTGTATTAGTTACCTATTGCTATGTAATTGATTGCCCCCAAAGCATGCCTTCTTAAAAGAACACCCATATGTTCTCTGGGCTGGGCACATGGGCACAGCTTACCTGGGTCCTGTGGGTCCTGGTCTCTCACAGGGCTGCGATGAAGGCGCCAGCACGGTCTCCCCTGACCTTTCCAAAGGTGAAGGGATAGCATGTGGGGGGTAGGGCGTAAGTCTGGGTACAGCGAGAGAGTCAGGAAGAGGATGGACTGGGATGAAAGAAGCATCAGGACCAGCAAAGACAACAAAGGCAGGCTGGAGATGTTGCTACGGACATGCCTCCCCCAAAGTCTGATATCATGTGATCTCGGGAGTTTGGTCGGGAGAGTCCCTCAATGAGAAACACCTGGGTTCCCTGGTTGACAGATGCATCTTTTTGTCAGTACATGATCAGGCTTACACCACCGCCCTAGCAAATTTGCATCCTCATTGAGTCCCAGCCCCAGTCAGAGTCTCCTGATCACCGCCAGGTGTAGGGAACTGGGTTAGACTATCTGCTGTGAAAGAGCAGGGACTCCGGACACAGCACTCCAATGTCACTGCTTGAGCTAAACGGTTCCACTCTCCTCGCTGTTGCCCAGAGATTGCTTAGTTATTCAATACCCACCTGACAGCTTGCTTCTTCAATGTGCAAGCCCCCGTGGCAATAGAGGAGTATTCCATGAAGACAGAGGTTAGGAAAACTGATTCTTGTAAACTAATCGTGGAATTGACACCCATCACCTGTGCTTTATGCTATTCATTAGAAGCAAGCCCTTAGCCCACACTGAAGGGGAAGGGATAACACAAAAGCATGAATACTACAAAGCTGTGTTATTGCTCACTTCCTAAAATTGGATTCTTGAGGGCCATTTTTGAAGCCTGCCACTAAGATTCACTCATATAATTGAAAAAGCAAGGGTCAGCTTGTCTTCAAACACAATTGGATTCTGAAACTTAAAAGATGCCAGCAGCAAGGACTCAGAGTAGTAGATGGATGCTGACACAAAGAACAATAGGATTCTGGTCCCCAAAGAAGTGGCAAAGGATCCTGAGCATAAACAAAACAACAGGTGAATCTACCTTAACAGAGTAGATCTATGGCATTTGAGTTTTGCTGCTTAATGATAGTTCATGGATTCTGAACATGCCATCATTGCCACAGGGACAATTCAGACATCTTTATAACAGAATGCCTACTATGTGTTAGACTGTGCTAGGTGCTTTACCTAAATGGTCTCATGAAATACTTGCAGCAATCCTATAAAGTCAGCATTGTCTCATTTTTTATCCTGAAGGAACTATCTTTTGACATTTAATTTTGAATCAAAGCCATATTGATTCCAAAGACAGTATTCCCCTACTACCTACCATATACCTGCCAGAATATACAGATATTTTTAAATCATGTTATATGATTTTAAATTATTTATAGGAATAAGAAACTAGTATGTACTTATGTTTTAATATAAAGTTTTGGTTTAATGTCTTGTATAGTTCATAGTTTAGTGACCAAATTATTGAAGTAAATTTCTTACCAAAAGAATCTTAGGCACTGAAGTATAAAATTGGAATAAGTTAAAAAAATTGAAATAAAAATAGAAAAAAAGGCAAGGAAAAAGAAGAAATAAGGTATTAAGCAGCGCTCTACTCAAATTTGATCTTACCAAATAATTGTGTTATTTTTTATTTTTTCTGTTTTACATTTTTTGGTGTAGCCATTTATATGATGAATATGAAAAAATGTGGTGAAGAAGGAGAGAAAATATGTTTGCACCTGATTACTCATGGTAGGTATCAGATAAGTGACTAACTACATTACAGAGACAACAATTCCCTATGACAATTATTGTTATCTCTTTGAACCTCAACTTCCTCATCTATAGAGATAATATAATCAGAAGAGTTATGTAAAGAATAGAAATAATGTATATAAAGCAAACTGTTTAAAATGTAATTGTGCCCAGTAAGTTTTTCTTGTTGTAATCCAAACAAATTAAAATATTGCCTGACATAGACTCACAAAGTAAAGAATTTAAATGGGTCTAGCTTATTATTATTTAGGTATCTCTAGATCAAAGGTTTTCAACTGGTATACTACAAGTATTTTTAAAACATGCAGTACCTGACTGTTTAGACAGGGGCAATGGCCTTTTTTCCCTAAGACTCAAATATAAAAACAACACAGGCAGCACAAAAATAGCCATCTTGTGTGAATGAATCAAAGTGATTCCTATGTTTTTGTCAGATTGGCAAAAATATATTTTTTGATGTACTGCAGAATTTTAGAAATTAGTTTATGTGTGCCATGTGATGAAAAAGGTTGAAAATCACTGATCTAGATGGACTGTTACTCATTTCTTAGAAGTTTCTGGGTTTACCCATCATGTGGAGTGGTAATTATTTAAAGATTTTGCAGTGTCTTGAAGTTAATATTTTGTCTGCTCAAAGGAATTCTGTATCTTTTGGATCTTAAATGGAGGCAGAGCCAGTCTCCCATATGAGAAGCAACAACACTGGCTACCTCTTTCCTAGCTTTCCATGGAGCTGGGCATGGGTTTGGGGGAATTTTAAGCCAAACTTGAAGGAAGAGAGGCAGCTGTCCATATGGAGATTGAGGGAAAGAGCATTCCAGGAAGTGGGAAGAGCCTCTCCAAAGGGCGGGGGTGCTTGGTGTTTTTGAGGAACAGCAAGGAGGTCAGTGTGCCTGGGGCGCTCAGACATATGTTATACACATTATTCCAAGGCCCATGGAAAAAGAAAGTCGGAGCAAGACAGGTTGTGACTTGCACAATACCAATACGTGGCAAAAACCAGAACTCAGAAGCTTCTCTTCTGAACCCAAGCCTTGTGTTTTTCTCAAGATGCCATTCTGTGTTTACTTCCAGATTGCCTTAACATTTTCTCTACCTGTGAGGTATTCTTTGTTAAACTTACCAGACATTGGGAATCACACCTTTTCAGGTTGCATTGAATGCAGCACAAAGTTCAAACAGACTCATCCTACATATATTTGACAAATTGTTCTAACAAGAGACTTTTCTTTTTACTTCACAGTCAGTTTTGGCTGAATTTATTATTTTAATGGGAGTATTTTAGAGTAGATTTGTTTGATTATCTAGCAGATTAGCAAATATATTTTATACTTGTGTTATATTACTTATTATAAAGCCATTTAAAAATGTTGCTTGGAATTTAAATTACTTATATATGCAAACATACAACTGAGGAGACAAAAGTTGAAGTTATATTCAATAGTTGAATACACTCAGATCATACTGTTTATACAGACACACACATTTGTATTTCCCATAACTAATGAGTACTCAAACCTACAAATAATTTTAAAATACCTGACGAAGATTTAAATGAGCTTTTATTGATAACATAACATTATAACAGGTGATTTAACTTGTGTTATTTTTAAAAATGTAATTATTAAATATTCATGACATATTATACTTTATGAGACTTTAATACTCATACCAAAATCATATGGTGAAGATAAAATGCAGACAAAGAGTCTGGGTTCCCACAGCCACCGACCCCTAAATGACCTGCTAATAAATGCCAGATTCTCATCTTGTAAAACTCCTATGGGAGAATAATAAAGGATGAACATTTGGCCCAACATTTATTTTTATAAAACAAGCACCTTTAGTTTTCTTTCAGAAGAGTCATTTTCCTGCTTTTATAAAGTCTGTGGTCCTTTATGAAAATGTGTACCTCATGTCACACAGCTAGCACCATAAATCTAGGCAGTTTCACATGGAAGTTCAGACATCCGGTCTGGCCAATCTAGATGATTTAAATTAGAGTTGATATTTACACTTTCATTTTCCTAGCTCCTAGTATATTTACCAGCTAATTACATAATCCTTCATTTTTCTTGGGCCATAGTTTTGCTTGTGAAATTTTAGGAAACAAAGTTACGTAGATTCAAAAAAGAAATATCGTAAATATAATCAGTCTTGTTGATTAGTAATTGCTATAGGCCAGAAATTCTCAATTATTCTTATTTTTTATTTTTTTTTAATTTGTATCTAGGGGGACTAGGGAACAGTTTGGTATACTCACAACAAGGAAGGGAATAATGAGGTTGTGGTTAATACAAATATAAACCTAAAATAAATTTATCAAAGATACTTACAGGTGAATCAAAATTAAAGGTCAAGAATAGGTGTGCCATGAGATATCTACAAACTTTAAGTGCTTCTCTTCCTTAAGAAAAGCTACTTCTGTAATGTTTTTAGTTAATAGTTGCTATGGGTCATGCCACATAAGTTTACATAAACTTTGGCTATTACTTAGAGCAAGAATTTGTTCTGGAGCCACAGGCCTAACCTCCACATAGACAGTTAATCTTCTTTAGGGTGACACGGTAAGAAAATCTTGCCCCATAGATTAGATGCTCCATATTGGATAATGGGAAATCTGCTCAATCACATTCTGTCTGGGAGAAAAAGAGTACTAATTTATTTTAAAAGTCCAATGATTAGCATTTCCTGATTTCCCTAGTTTTTAGATTCTGCATGTGATTTCTTGTGCATCTTGGTGTTTGAATCTTCAGGACATAGATGTGTATGAGCTACTTTATTCTAATATTTTTTTTTAAAAAAATTATCTTTATTGTTGAAAGTACAAGTGGTACCTCGAGATACAAGTTTAATTCGTTCCGTAACCTTGAGGCTTGGGAAACTATGAGACGCTCGAGTCGCAGAAAACTGGTGGGTGGTGTGCAGCTGGCCAATCCAAGCGATTACTCGTATCTCAAATGTTGCTCGTATTTCAAAGCAAAAATCGCTCGCTCGATGGCTCATATCTCAAAAATCTCATATGTTAGGGCACTAGTATCTCGAGGTACCACTGTATTATAGATGTTCCCTTTGTTTTCCCACTGACCCTCTCCTCTCTGCACTTACCCCTCCCAAGCCTTCACCACACTATTTCTGTATCCATGGACTATGCATATCATATATAATAAAAGTGTAATATACAAATTGACCGAATGGCTGAACAGTGGAATGACCATCCAGATGACCATCCAAATGACCATCTGGATGACCATCTGGGACCAGGCTATGACACTCACTGGTGCCAGGCCAGCCAAGGCAGGTGTGATGCAATTGGTTGGGGGCCTGGCCATCGCCCCATGATTGTCCCGCAGAGGGAGGCTCAGGCTACAAGTTGGCGGGGCTATTAATTGGGGGGCTCTATGATTTCCCCAAAGAGAGAGGCCCAGGCCACTGACTGGTGGGCTGTGGCAGGTGGGTGGAGCTTCACTCTCTGAGAAAAGCTCAGGTCCTGGGTGCCAGTGGCCAGAGGATAGTAAGGCCTATTCTAGCAAGAATTTTGTGCATTGGGCCTCGAGTCTATATATATAATGAGCTAATATACTAAGTATCCCTCCTACTGTCTGACCAGTCACTATGACATGCAGTGACCACTAGGGGGCAGACACTTAATGCAGGAACTGCTGAGCTGCAGTGACTTAGCAGCATCTGTTCTAGGGTGACACACCCCAAAACCAGAGAGGAGGGAGCCCAATTTCTCATAGGGCTGTGCAATTCTACCTTTGGCCATGGGCTATATTGTTGTTGGGGCACTGTCAGCCCTGAATCTGGTTTATTGTACATTTGCATTTGCATTCCACACCCTATACAACAGCAAATTTGTAGAGTGCCCTCTTGCACTCTGGGACCCCTGGGGGAATGTCAGACTGCTGGTTTCTGCCTGATCCCCACAGATCAGCCAGGGGACCCCACTCACTCCTCAAACACCCTTCCATCCCCAGTGCAGCCCCAGGCATGGCTGGCTAGGGAAGGACTGCGGGAGGTTGGCTTCAGGGCATGTCTGGCCAGTCCTGCCCAGTTCTGCCCCACTGGTCACCTTCTACTTAATTTCCTTTTAATGTTCATGAATCCATGCACCAAGTCAACTAGTATACATATAAGTTTCCTCTGAAATTCATTAATCTGCTCATGGTTTTATGTCTCTCAATCTGTTTTGTTCATCAGTTTATTTTGATCATTAGATTCCACATGTAAGTAAGATCATGTGGTACTTATCTTTCTTTTACTGGATTATTTCACTTAGTATAAAAATCTCCAGGTCCACCCATGCTGTTGCAAATGTAAGAATTTCTTCTTTTTTACCTCCACATAGTATTCCTTTGTGTAAATGTGTCACAGCTCTTTTATTCATCTGCTGATGGGCACTTGGGATATTTCTAAATCTTAGCTATTGTGAATTGTGCTGCTATGAACATAGGGAAGCATATATTCTTTCTGATGGGTGTTTTAGGTTTATTAATATATATTTCTAAAAGTGGTATTACTGAGTCAAATGGGAGTTCCATTTTTAATTTTATGAGAAAACCCCATACTCTTTCTCACAGTGGCTACACCGGTCTGTATTCCCACCAGTAGTGTACTAGGGTTTCCTTTTCTCTACATTCTCATAAACACTTGTATTTTGAAGATGGTAGCCATTTTGAGAGGTAGGAGATGACATCTCATTGTTTTAATTTTCATCTCTCTTATGATCACTGACTTGGAGCATTTTTCATATGTCTCTTGGACATCTGAATGTCACTTTGGAGAAGTGTCTAGGTCTTTGCCCATTTTTTAATTGGATTGTTTGTCTTCCATTTGTTGTTTGAGTTCCTTATATATTTTGAAAATTCACTCCTTATCAGATGTATCGTTGCCATATATGTTTTCCCACACAGAGTGTTCTTCTTTCACTTTATTGATGTTTTCTTTTTCTAATTTAATAAATCTTTATTGTTCAGATTATTACAATTGTTCCTCTTTTTCCCCCATAGCTCCTCTCTACCCGGTTCCTGCCCTACCTTCTACCCTTATCTCCTCCCAGTGTCCTCATCCATAGATGTATGATTTTTGTCCAGTCTCTTCCCACACCCTACACACCCCTTTCCCCACAAGAATTGTCAGTCCAATCCCTTTCTATGCCTATGATTCTATTATATTCACCAGTGTATTCTGTTCATCAAATTTTTAATTCACTTGATTTTTAGATTCACTTGTTGATAGATATATATTTGTTGTTCATAATTTTTATCTTTACCTTTTTCTTCTTCTTCCTCTTCTTAAAGAATACCTTTCAGCATTTCATATAATACGGGTTTGGTGGTGGTGAACTCCTTTAGCTTTTTCTTATCTGTGAAGCTTTTTATCTGACCTTCGATTATAAATGATAGCTTTGCTGGATAGAGTAGTCTTGGTTGTAGGTTCTTGCTATTCATCACTTTGAATATTTCTTGCCAACTCCCTTCTGGCCTGCATAGTTTCTGTTGAGAAATCAGCTGACAGTCATATGGTTGCTCCCTTGTAGGTAACTAACTGTTTTTCTCTTGCTGCTTTTAATATTCTCTCCTTGTCTTTTGCTCTTGGCATTTTAATCATGATGTGTCTTGGTGTGGTCCTCTTTGGATTCCTTTTGTTTAGGATTCTGTGTGCTTCCTGGACTTGTAAGTCTATTTTTTTTTCACCAGGTGGGAGAAGTTTTTAGTCATTATTTCTTCAAGTAGGTTTTCAGTATTTGGCTCTCTCTCTTCTTCTGGCACCCCCATAATTCTGATTTTGGTATGCTTGAAGTTATCCCAGAAGCTCCTTACACTCTTTTCAAATTTTTGGATTCTTTTTTTTTTCTTTTTGCTTTTCCAGTTGAGTGTTTTCTGCTTCTTTGTATTTCAAATCTTTGACTTGATTCATGAGATACTCTAGTCTGTTGTTAGGTCTCTATATAATATTTTTCACTCCAGTCAGTGTATGTTTAATTTCTAGTTGGTCCTTTTTCATCTCCTCTTGAGTTTTGCTAAATTTATCGACTTTTTCTAGGAAATTTTTGAAAAATCTTATAACTGTGCTTTTGAATTCTATATCCAATTGTTTCTTTTCCTCCTTTTCGTTCATTTATGATCTGTTTCTTTGTCTTCACATTTTCATTGCTTCCCTGAGTTGGTAGAATAGTTTTGTGTGCTAGTTGTTCTACATGGTCCCATAGCTCCGCCTTTTCAGTTAGCTGAGGTAGACACTCTTGTTGCACCCCTTTAAGGACTGTATGTACAGCCTGGTTGTAGTTAAGTCTTTTTTAAAAATATATTTTATTGATTTTTTTACAGAGAGGAAGGGAGAGGGACAAAGAGCTAGAAACATCGATGAGAGAGAGAGACATTGATCAGCTGTTTCCTGTACGCCCCACACTGGAGATATGCCTGCAACTAAGGTACATGCCCTTGACCGGAATCTAACCTGGGACCTTTCAGTCCACAGGCCGACGCTCTATCCACTGAGCCAAACCGGTTTCGGCTGTAGTTAAGTCTTGATTTTTATTGGTATCACTCAGGGGAATTGACATCCAGGCCAATTTTCTGTGAGGATCAGCTATGTCTATGCAGGGTAAAATTCTGTGCTGGAGTCAGCCTTATGATAGAAGACTTGCAAAATTTCAAAAGCCTCTGTGCTTGGCTTGGATGGGGTGGAGTCTCAGGGCTGAGCAGACAGGCTTGGCTTCCTGTCAGCCATGCCCTGTGAGGTCCCTGGGTCTCAGAGTCCCTTGGTAGTCACTGCAGTCCTCTTTGCGCACACTCATGCGTGCCCCTCCAGACATCTGCCTTTCGTAGCTCCTCTGAGTTTCAGCGTACTCCTCCCTTTTCCTGACAGTCCAAACTCCTCCCATATGAGTCTTGCCCAGCAGTTCAGTGCAGTCGGGAGTTTCCATCTCCCTCCTGCTAGAGCAGTGGTTCTCAACCTTCCTAATGCCACGACCTTTTAATACAGCTCCTCATGTTGTGGTGACCCCCAACCATAAAATTATTTCTGTTGCTACTTTATAACTGTAATTTTGCTACTGTTATGAACTGTAATGTAAATATCTGATATGCAGGATGTATTTTCATTGTTACAAATTGAACATAATTAAAGCATAGTGATTAATCACAAAAACAATATGTAATTATATATTGTGAAATATTTATTTCTAATTACAAATAAATGAAATTTTGTCTTGAATCATGGTGTAGCATGGGTAACAGTCTTCATATGACAACAGTAAACTACAATGCTACACTTTGCTACATCAAGGAGCGGTGTGTTGGTTCCTAAGACCATGGGAAATATGTGTTTTCCGATGGTCTTAGGCAACCCCTGTGAAAGGGTCATTCGCCCCCCGAAGGGGTCGCGACCCACAGGTTGAGAACCACTGTGCTAGACGAAGCCAGCCAGCACTCAGCCGCCCATCTTCTCCACATGCATGTCTCCATATCTCAGCTTTTTGCAGCTCCTTTGAGTCTCCATGAGCCCCTCTCTTTTCTTCTATTTGTAGAATTTCCACTCAGCCAGCTTTCCTGTGGTTCTGGATGATATTTGTTCTGTCATTTAGCTGTAGTTTTGAAATTGTTGTGTGAGGCAGCAGGTTAGGTGTTCACCTATGCTGCCATCTTGGTTTCTCCATGTCTTTAGCCATTTTATGCCTTCTATATATATACTGTTGAGTCTTTATAAGAGTGTGGATAAACAAGAAAAATTGGATGAGTTATTTATGTCACATAGTCAATTATTTTTAACATATGAGCCAAAAAAATAGATTTCTTGTCTTATAGTTCATGATACAAATGATTAAACATGATTAAAGCAAATAATTAAATTTGAATATTAGTACTAATATTTTTTGATGTTTGGAGATTTTTAAATTCAAAAGCAGAAAGTAGTTTAATTTTTAATTTTGCATTTGTATAATCTGTCCTGTACACAGTTTTAATATTATAAAAAGTACTCATTTGAGACTAAGCTTTATTCTACTTTTAATATTAAAAATTACTTTTTTTAGTTCTTAATCAACAGTTAAATTCATTATTTATCCTTTAGTGTTAATCGATATGTATATTACTATAATTAATAATTTTAATTAGTAGTTTATAGTATGAAATATATTTTATTCTTGTTTCAACAAACAAAAGGATTATTCCTTGTGATCAAAACATACTTCTGCATGTATGCTAATATGTTCAGTCTATATTAAAATTTTTGGTGAAAATTGCAAAAATAGATAAATATAATTAGGTATTGAGAATATCTTAAAGAGTACATGTGCTAATCTAAAATATAAAATCCTTTTTTATAAAAAAATAATAAATTTATTGTCAGAAAGAATGGCTGCTTAAATACATTACTAATTCTTAAAACCTGTTGGAAAATGAAGCTAAACCAAAAGAAAAAGCCCTGTGTGTGTTATGAAGCCAGTTAAGCTTCATACATATGTTTGCTGACAGTTGGAAGAATGAACATTTTTTCATCCCCCTTTGACTGCATTATAATGCATTGAAAAAGCTTATAGATTCAGGTTTCATACTCTTTGCAACTGAATTCCATTTCTTTTCATACTTTAAATTTGTAACATGTTCTATATAGTCCTTAAGTGAACATCCTGTTTTCAGGACTTCTAAAACTGCATTGCTTTGAACAGTGAGCCACATGGCAATACTACTAACATAAAAAGTCCAGCTGTTAAGATGGAAAATACCATATGAATCACTGTACAAGCATCTTGTCTTACTTACCATTTTGGAAAACCCAGTGAAGTATTTTAAAGAAAAGGGATACTAACTTTAAAAGTCTCCAAAAAGCACTGTCATGATTTTTTGGACTTTAGATTATAATCTCAAATTGTTTCATGAAGGGAAATTTTACATAACCTGTTCCCTGAGTCAAGAAATGCTTTTTCCATTAAATTTCTCAAGCGTGCTCTTGTCCGGACCTCCTGGATATAGTTTGTGAAATTTGTATCATCATTAATTCTAGTTAAATGATTATATTTTAAAAAGAAAGTTTGTTGAAAAATTCTAGATTCATCTTTAAAAAGAAAAATAAACTCTGGTGCAAGCAAGTTGTCAGGATTAAATATGTTCTGGGAAGCAGAGCACCCTCAGCCAGAACAGGCCTAGAATTTGGAACATCCTGGAAAAGTACTGAGGCAAGATAAACTCCGGGTACTTATATCATGGGTATTTTTTGTTCTTGATGTTATATAATTTTTTTATGTTGAGCTGATGTTTTACACACTTACAGAATCACAGTAAGAGTATAAGTCTAAAGGATATAAAAGAGAGGGCTTAAATTTACAGGTCAGGCAGATGAACAATATTCAAAATGGAAATTAATCCATGTCAGTATGTCCTGAATTTGTAGAATCAGTTTTGTTTTCTTGATTTCCAAATAAGATACTTAATCATTTTAGTTCTTAATTGTGCTATTTTATTTTTTTAATATATTTTTATTGATTTCAGAGAAGAAGAGAGGGAGAGAGATAGAAACATCAATGATAAGAGAGAATCATTGATCAGCTGCCTCCTGGACATCCACCACCAGGGAGCATATCCACAATCTGGGCATGTGCCCTCACTAGAATGGAACCATGAACTCCTGGTTCATAGATTGATGCTCAACCACTGAGCCAAGCCAGCCGGGTCCTCATTGGCCTGATTTTTGTTATTTTTCCACTTCTGACTGGAAGGCAGTAGGAGAATAGCTATTATGGATTATTATACTTGATTCAATATACACTTGTGACAAACTATTTAAATTTCCTAAGTTTTCTAATCTATAAAATGGTATGTAGAGTGAGAACACTTTCTCATAGAGTTGTTATGAGTAAATATTTTGTTAAGACTTTGCCCTAATGTCAGGTACACAAGCGATAAGGCAGGGATGGATGAGCAGACCAAGCACACTGGAATTTACATTCTTGGTTAATAATGCTTAATAGTAGCTTGGAATAATTTGGGAATATAGAGTGTTAGAGATGGGCAAGCTTTACTTATTTTTTAGTCAACAATTTCATTTTGTAATTGAAGAGATGAATCTAATGTAAGAATATGACCTGCCCAAGGCCACTTAATGAAAGAACTAGAACAAGACATTCCACCAACATTTTCTAAGCTCTGTATCTTTTCATCACACCATATTCCTACTATCATCATTTTTTAATTTTTATCAGTAGGAGTAATACATGTGCTTGGCAACATAACTCCTCTGAAGATACCAGAGAAGTTTGTTTTCTCATTGAACCTTTTCAGATATGCCATATTGATTGAGTAAAAAGATGTGTGGAGCAAAGCATGGAGGAGATTGTTTCTGATGTTTTCATAATGTAGACATGGCCATATTATATTTCAATAACCATATTTTAAAAGAATGAAGTCATTGAACTTAATATTCCAACATGAAGGTCTATTTATTTTAACTCACAAGAATGGAACATAGGAGCAAGTTCTGGGTGTACATGTTTGCAGTCATTTGCAATGAAATACAGAGACAGACAATATAATGCCTTTTATGGGATCAGGTTAATGCTTACTTGTGCCTGGAGCTTCCCTGTCTGACAAATAAGAACTTAGATTTATCAAATGTTAAACACATGGCTTTAACGGTTCATATTAGGGGCATTCCTGAGGGATTTGCACTAGTTGTGAGGTTGTATTCACTTCACTTTATTTCTTTCCTGTGGCTCTTCTATTTCCATTTGGGATGTGTTTCATGTGTCTGTTATTGCTTTGAAGATTTTTTTTTATTTCTATCTCATGTTTAACACCTGCCATTTACTCCTTGTATAACTTATGAGAAATGAATAGCATTCTTAGCCCTGAGTACCAGTCTTTATAAGGTAAATGCGCCTGAGTTGATTTAGAAAAAAATGTATATTCCACCTCTCCCCCTTTTGTACTGAAGTAAGATTTTACTCTTTGGTGTTGATAAATTTTTGGAAATACATTTTATTTTTTATATCCTTGATTATTTTACATTGTGGAATAAGGCAAAATGACAGAAATTCCATGATTTTGTTTTCAGACAACAATATATACCTGAGGACAATGAATATAGGGATAAGTTGAGACCCCAGAAAATTCTTTCTTTTAGAGGACCATTTTATTCCCAGTTATCTTTACGTTTTTGAATTTTATTATATGCTGAAAATATTTTGTATAATTTAACTTGAAGAGAGAGTTACACATTACTATGTTATTAAGAATTTTATCCAGGGCAGCTTTCAGGACTCATGCATAAATAGCTTGCCTGGCAATCATATGGAGAGATCATCTTTACTTTTTGGTTTGTTTGTGTAGGTGGCAAGAACAGTGCATTCTGATTATAAATTTATCATCATTTACATAAATAACATAAAAATATATTTGTGACATGCTTAATGACTGAATCACTATAAAGCATTCAGCCTATATTTCTCTGGTTGTATCTGTTCCATTTCCATCTTTATTAGAATTGAATAATTAAATAAAAATCTGGTTAAAAGAAACAACATACTGCAGTATGAAAAAATTTATATTCCAAGGAATACTTCTTACTGTCTTAAGTAAAATCTTTATACTTGCCTTCTGGAAGAACTATCCTTTCTCATGATTTTGCTTTTTCTCTGTCAGTACTTCCACCACTTAATATAAGTCTTCACAATTTAAGGCAATTTAATTTAGAAAGAAAGGACATAAATAACTTTTCCTAGTTAAGGGTGCTGGCTTTCAATGAAAATATAAGACTACCACTCAAAATTAATCAGATTTCCTTATTTAGTTCTCTTCTTTACTAGAGGGATTTTTTTTGAAAAATTTGAATAAGCTTTTTGTCATTATATAGGTTATTTATAGCACAAATGTTATTTGAAAACCTACTATGTGCCAGGAGTTAGAGAGGACAGGAAAATCCCCCTTCTTAAAAATTCAAATTTGAATTTTATTATATGCTGAAAAATTCAAAAACGTAAAGATAACTGGGAATAAAATGGTCCTCTAAAAGAAAGAATTTTCTGGGGTCTCAACTTATCCCTATATTCATTGTTCTCAGGCACATATTGTTTCAAGAAGGGGAAGATAATGAATTTTCAGTTGATGATATGTTTAGGAAGAAAATCAGGAAAAATGACTGGGTGGCTTTTAGTTATGTAAGAGCTAATCATGTTTAAGATTAGAAAGTCTAGTGTGGCCATAGCATAATGTTGAAGGGGAAGGTGGTACAAGATGAATTCAGAGTAATACTCAGGAGTCAGACATACTGGTTGTAATAGAAAAAAATAACAGTATCTCTTTTCAGTGTGATGGAAAGCCATTTGAGAATTTTTAAGTCAGGGAATAACATGAACTCAATTATGCTTAGAAAATCTATTCCAGCCTCCCTGTGAAAAATAGTAATTGGGGCGAAGGGAAATAATATGTGTGCTCCCTGGGTTCCCTGAATTGACCTGTGATAGGTATGTACTACTGAGCACCTCTAACTCCATCTATCCCTTCCTTTGAAAGAATAGAATATTTTTCAGAATTCTTGTTATTTACATTTCACATACATTTAATTTAGACAAAATAAAAACTCATTTTTGCCTCACATAGAGTTAGAAATATTTGGATTTTGATAAGTATTAGATTACTATTGAAATGACAGTTTTTTTTCAATATATCTAGTGTTTCATGATATAACAGCAAATTATTTTTAGGGGGGGCATTTTGTATGGTAAAGTCATTGAACCTCTCTAATGTAACATGCTTTTGAATTGTTACATCGTTCCTAATAATAGTGTATAGTGGTACCTTGGGACAGGGTAATTTCCTGCCATTTTATGCAGTTTTGTACTGGTGGGATATGAGATCATGTCATGAAATTCTGAAGTGTAATTTATAAGACCCTCTGTTCAATTTTGTCCAATGCTATTTAATAGACTTACCTAAAGAACTTTGTAGGAAGTGAGGTATGATTTCTGTAACCCCAATTTGTTTTCACTTACTTTAATTAAAATAAAAGGGAGTAAGAAAATAGTTTGTCTGATATGAAAGTAGCCCTCCACTTTACTTGGTCTTGTTTTCTTTTAAGAAATCTGTTTTCCTTTAGGGATAATATTACTGACATAACTCTTTAGTTTTACGAAAACATTCCAATAACCTTGTGGTTTCTTCTATACCCTTATTCATAGTAGTCACAATAAGGAATAAAAAAGCCATAGTACTCACATTCCAGTATAAATATATTTATAGATAGAAAAAATTACAAAAGACAGCATGTAGAAATTTTTATATAAAGTAATCCCAAGTGATAGTGACAGAAATTATTTTTGATACCTTATATTTCAAAATATGCAGTAGAAAAACAGAAAAAAAATGCTGCCATTGAATTGTTTTTACATGCATCACAGAATATCACTTTGACCTGTTCTATTTGTTACAATGGAAAATAGCATTTGGTACCTCAGAAAGCCAGGCTTCATAAGAGACATCTACTCGTTTTCTGGAACAATAGTCAAGGGGTAGAAATTTATTCTGTAAAATTTATTTAAAATATGGGTTATTTAAGCATATCATATTTTCCCCCTACTTACATATATGGGTTCAGCCTGAAAGAAAAGTAGCAAATCTGTTTTCTATATCTAAGTTTAATTCAACAGACTAGGATTTGGTACAATGACTACCACTAGGAAATTGTTTAAAGAAGACTCCAGGCACTTTGCATTTGATATCTGCCCCTATAACTCAGTACTAGGTGCCTTGTGCTGTCATGGATCACATACACAGGTGGGGCCAGGACCATCGTTGTTTCTTTCACTCTCTTACCTGGTGGCAGGCAGGCCTCACTTGCAGTTTTCAACACTAAGATGAACTGATGCCAGTACAAACCTGTTTAGGGTCAGTGCAATCATCCTTTCTGGAAAAAAATGGCTTTGAATATGCTGACAGTAGAGTACCACCAATATTCCCCCAGAGACCAAAAATATGACAGAGGAAACTGGCGGCCTGCGACTGGAGAACAGGGCTCCCCACTCATGAGTCTGACCACAGTAATATACATGAATGGAGAGGCTGCAGAGAAAATCTAGCACAAATCTTATGCATGACAGATGTCACTTCAAAGGCAGATATAATAAAAAGAACATAAATTTTATGTGCACACACACCTATTAAACTATTTCTTTATATTAGACTAATTCTAATTGGATAGCTATGATGCTGATATTACATGAAGGAAATTATTAAATGTTCTGACAAAATATTTTAGTATTCTTATATTTTATATAAAACCTGAAAAAATTAAAACCCTCAGAAATAACATTCATAATACCAAATAATGATTTGACTTATTTATGACTAGTAGTTTCCATATATCTATAATAATAAAAGCATAATATGCAAATCGGCTGAATGACCAAACTGTAGAATGACCATCTGGACGACCTTCCAGATGACCGTGCTATGACATGCACTAGCACCAGGCCAGCCGAGGTGGGTGCAATGTGTTTGGTCGGGGGACTCACGATCACCCTGCAGAGGGAGGCTGAGGACACCAGCTAGCAGGGTGATCAATCAGGGAGGGTGGTGGACTCTGCAATCACCCCAAAGAGGGAGGCCTAGGCTAGGCTGAGGGACACCCCTCCCAACCCAGTGCATGAATTTTGTACACTGGAAGTCTAGTGTATAAATATGAATAAGTATATAACATATACACTAGTTCCAAACACAGAATTATGTTAATTTATGTAACTTAAGAACACTGAAACAAGTGATAATATAAATGCTATATAAATATTAATTTAATTCTCATAACAACCCTGTTAGATAAGGATTATTATTACCCCTATTAAACAGATTAACCTATTGATTTTCAACCTTTTTCATCTCATGGCACATATAAATGAATTACTAAAATTCTGTGGCACACCAAAAAATATGTTTTTGCTGATCTCATAAAAAAATAGATATAATTTTCATTAACTTATATAATAATAATAGTAATTATCTACTTTTTTTGCTCCAAAGTGACTTTAAAATATTAGGTACCTATAATTGAATTTAAGGATTTCTGATACCAAGCATTAACCAATTAACCAGACACAACATTATTATGCAATGTGACCAATAAGATGCAACTCTATCATATGACCTATATATTTATGATTCAAGACAGAGCCTTCACATGAGATGGCTATTTTTGTGTTGGCTGTTTTCATTCTTTTTTTATTTGACAATCTAAGGAAAAAGGGATCATTGTCCATTACTAAATAGTCAGGTATTGCATGTTTTAATAAAAATTCTTGTGGCACACAGGTTGAAAATCACTGGATTAACCAAAAAGTCATCAACAGAGGAATGGATAAATAAATTATAGTGTATCAATACAATAAAATATTATTTAGTCATAAAAAGGAATGAAAGTAATGATATATGATATAGTGTGGGAACCTGGAAAATTATGCTGACTGAAAGCCAGGTTAAAAGTAACAAATGTTCCCCTAACTGGTTTGGCTCCATGAATAGAGCATCAGCCTACAGACTGAAAGATCCCAGGTTTGATTCTGGTCAAGGGCATATACCTTGGCTGAGGGCACATCACTAGTAGGAGGTATGCAGGAGACAGCTGATCGATGTTTCTCTCTCATCGATGTTTCTAACTCTCTATCCCTCTCCCTTCCTCTCTGTAAAACTATATATATATATATATATATATATATATATATATAAACAGATATTAGGACTCAGGGATGACAACAAAGGAAAAGGAGAAGACAGGGACAGCTTTCATAGTCTTGGGTAAGATGGCGCAAGTCTTTCACAACTCTTCCTTTGAGCTTAGGCAGAGCACCTTTATAACATAACAAACTAACCTTGGATTCAAGAAACTGGGACAAATATTGGTTTAAATTTTGATCCCTATTCCCTCTGAGTGGGGATACAGTTTGTTTCATAAAAATTTTACTGATAGAACTAGATAACAATGCATAACATTTGTGCACTGGGGTGGGGGGTTCCCTCAGCCTAGCCTAAGCTCTCTTGAATTTTGAAACTCTTCAGGGGATGCCTGCCTGCTGGCTTAGGCTCACTCCCCACCCCTCCCCAAGCCAGCAGTCAGACACCCCTTTCACAGCCCTGGGCTCTTGCAGTCCGGGACCTCTTGCACTTTACCACACCTATCTGTAAACACTAGTATATTTGAGATTATTAATGCTTATGGTAGTCTTAAAGTAGTGGATTTAATTAAGAAAAAAATCACTTTAGTCTAATTAATAATACATATATTCAGCCATGGTATTTAATTGCAAATCTTTTGTCAAAGCCATCTAATTAATAAGGAAGTTATCTAATTGAGATTAAATTATTTTCACATGGATTTCACCCAAGGCTTACATTTATTTTCTGCCTTGATTACAATGGCCCTCCAGAATACTCATATCAAAATCAGAGATCAGCAATATATATTGGTTGAGTTCCACAAATTCACTATAAAAAATTTAAAGCAATGAAGAACTAAAGGAATATATTTAGTGTTTTATATTATTAAATGTTGAAATATATCACTTTGTCCAGAACTATCATTTTTTTAATTAATTTTCTCTTTAGTCCCCCTCCCCCCAATACTATAATAATTCTTGCTTTCTTTACTAAGAAACTCTGGACAGTTTTACATTTGTTATTCTTGACACTTCTTTTTTATGCCAGAAGAGTGACAAAGGCAAATTTAGGCAACCACCTGATTTGCTTCCTGAAATGAGCTGAGCTTTGGAAAAGCTAAAAGAAAATATGGTTTTTCTCACTGTATTTCAGAATGCTGAAAGTACCAAATGGGTGCATGTCAGCCCAAAGACAGACTGCAGCAAAGAAGCTACTTCTTGCGCATGACTAGACGAGAAGAAACAGACAGTTCTTCATAAGAAAAGAAACTGGAAAAAGAATATTTGGGAAGGAAAAAAACATGTGAAATTTTTCTGAAAAGAATGTACAAATCCAACTCTTAGAAATAAGCATATAGCAAACCAGGAAGTGAGGTAAAGTAAAGGGCTAAGAAACAGCAAGTGCAAAGGGTTGAGGAGAGAAAGTTCATTAATTGTTCGGAAAGTTAAAATGTGCCAATGTTACAGGAACTGAGGACAGTGGCCAGAGAGCAGATGGGGAGGAGGCTGGTGTCAGATCATGGACAGAAGAATTTTTCATACTATTTGCAGTGGAGAACTATAAAAAAATAATTCACAGGGTCCTATTGTCTAAAACCCATATACATATTGAGTCAAATACAACTCACCATGTGACTTCTGGCTACAAAAACTAGTCAATCTATATCTTCACAAAAAAAAACACAAGTTCACTGATCATACATATATGTATATAAACATATATGTGTGTGTGTGTGTATGTATATGTATGTATGTGTGTATATATATATATATATATATATATATATATACACACACACACACATATATATACACATATCCTATCTAATAAAAGAGTAATATGCAAATTTACCATATCTCTGCTACACTCACCAGCCACAACCACCAGCCAATCAGGGTGAGTATGCAAATTAACCCAACCAAGGTGGCTATGGCCACAGAGAGAACAGAAAGGAGGCTTGGGTCGCTCCTGGTGATGGAGGAAGCCAAGCTTTCTGCAAACCCTGGCCTCCACTTAAGGCAACAAAGTTTCAATGGCTGCCCCCAGGGAGTGAGCAGAAGGCTTGGCTCTGCTCCAGGCTACAAAGTTTCAATTGTTGGAGATAAATAAATCCCAGATACCAAGGCCTCCACTTGGGTTGCTGGGGGGGCATGGCTGGCCTGCAAACCACCACAGGCCCTTCGCCCAGACCATCCCCATGCCCCAAGGGAACACCCACCCTGATCCACAATACTCTTCAGGGCAAACCAGTTGGCTTCCACTTGTGCACCAGGCCTCTATTCTATCTAATAAAAGAGTAATATGCAGATTGACCATCACTCCAATACACAAGATGACTTTCCCCATGTGGTCAAAAGATCCTGCCCCCATGTGGACACAAGATGGCCACTGCAAGATGGCCAGCAGGGGAGAGCAATTGGCAGGTACCAGGCCTGCAGGGGAGGGCAGTTAGGGCGAACAGGCTGGCAGGGGAGCAGTTAGGCATCAATCAGGCTGGCAGGGAAGTGGTTAGGCGATGATCAGGCTGGCAGGCAGAAGCAGTTAGGGGCAATCAGGAAGGCAGGCAGGTGAGCCAGTAGTTCTGGTTTGTGAGAGGGATTCCTACCACCCATTTAGGCCTGATCCTACCTGGAGCAGGGGTCCCAGATTGGAGAGGGAGCAGGCTTGGCCTGGTTCACAAAATTCGTGGAGGGGAGTGGGTGTGTCCTTCAGCCCAGCCTGCAACCTCTCCAATCTGGGACCCCTCGGGGGATGTGTGAGATTGGGCCTAAACCGGCAGTCAGACATCCCTCTCAAAATCCAGGGCTGCTGGCTCCTAACCTCTCACCTGCCTATCTACCTGATTGCCCCTAACCACTTTTGCCTGCCAGTCTGATCACCCCTTACCTGATCTCCTGCCAGCCCGATTGATTCCTAACTGCTCCCCTGCTATCTTGATCACCCCCAACTGCCCTCCCCTGCCAGCCTGATCGCCCTCAATTACTCTCCCTTCCCGCAACCTGCCTTCTCTGCCGAGACCTGTCTCTTCCACCCAGGGCAGCAGAGATGCCAAGACACCCAGACCTCACTGCACAAACTGGCTGCCGTGCCCTGCCTCCTCTGTGCATGTGGCCATTTTGTGGTGGCCATCTTATGGTGACGTTATTTGTTTTCCAGGCCACCTAGGCTTTTATTAGTATAGATAGTATAGATATATAAGTCACAATACTTTCAAATGAGTGTAAACATCTCTAAATGCTTACTCTTTTTTTTATTGATTTCAGAGATAGGGGGAGAGTGAGAGAGAAAGTGAGAGTGAGAGAGAGAATCAATTGGCTGCCTCCTCCATGACCCACACTGGGACCAAGCCTGTATCCTGTGCATGTGCCCTAACTGAGAATTGAACTGTGACCTCCTGGTTCACAGGTTGATGTGCAACCACTGGCTGGGCTCTAAATGCTTACTCTTAATTTTTGCACTTATCATGTCACAACTGGCAATGCACTGTGTGTTGCATTATGTAAGGAGTTTTTATTTTCTTCTAGGTCCAATGGGAAGTTACAGAAGAGTTTTCAAAAGTAGAGTAAAATGATAGGATTCGCATTTTGAGTAAAAAACAACAGTGTGTAAACAAATACTAGAGATAAGGTAGGGACAGAATTAGGGAGTACAGGGGACTATTACAATAATGAGGTACAAATAATAGATAATGACTATGAAGATGGACAGATGAATCCAAGACATATTTTTGTTATGGTACCAACAGTTTTAATAGATTGGATGTAAGAACTGAGAGTGAAGAGAAAATCAGGAATAATTAATGAGTTCTATCTGGAACAACTGATTGGATATCACATACTGAAATGTGGAAGATAGAGGAATGGATTGAGATGAATGTAAAGATCATGGCATCAAGAGTTCTGCTTTGACTATGATACATATAAACTTGGTATAAAAGAGTCAAGTGGATGTAGTGTTCATTTGTTTACAAGATCATCTCTTTCCAGTTGACTTAAAGCAAAATGTTTAAGTTTCTGACTCCAGAATTCAGAGCAATCATCTCAACAGTGCTTTTGATGAACTAATGAAGTGGTCTGATAGTAATACTACTAATAGTTAGGCCTCTATGCATAGTTTGTGGTCACCTGTGGTAAGATAAATTACTGGCCTTAAGCAGAAAGAGTTCCCAATAAGTGTCCACTATCTCAAAAATGTCGTGCTAGTCTTTTTATGAATGAGATTTATTTCAGTTTTGGATTAAAAATATAGATTTGTATTTGAAGTAGTATTATAAGTATAGATTTAGAATGTAAATGATGGAAATGGAAAACAATAGTCTTATAAAACACCTTAATTATAGAAAAGAATGCTAGGAAGGAGAAATAGGGACACATCAGCAACTTTCTTAGAGTTCCAGAGAATAACCTTTGAATTCATCCTAATTAGCTACAAAGGTCCTGGAAAATTTGACCCAAGTAACTGCCCTGTTGAACTTCGTTAAGCATGAATAGCAATTTAATTCTCTGGTTGGCTGGAAGGACATGACAAGCTATCTGAAGAATTTCTCATTTACTAAGAATTTTCTATATGGTACACATGACAGCATTAACTTAATACCTTCCACAAACTCTTGGTTATATTTTTATCAATCTTTAAAAACATTATGCTTGATATTATCAAAATAAGACATTGTGTCATGCCATTTGTTGCATTTTAGGGTTAATTCTAATTTCAAATAGGGCTTTTTGAGTTTATTTTGCACTCTGGTAGAATGTAAAATCCATCTTATAAATTTGTGTCTAAAATTGCCTTTTCTCTCATACAACAGGTTTAAGCATATTCTGCTAACCCCAGAAATGAGCACATAGTACAAATGGCATATCTAATGCCAAAGACAGTAGAAGTAATGTCAAACTATGACCACTGATTATTATTTTTAGTTAATATTACTCTAAGGAAGGGAAGGAGTTCACCTCATTCTCTCTAGTTTTTAATTCCTATAGAGGTTCTGAGTGCATAAAGCAAAGGTTATTTGTTTTATTGGAAAAAGACCATTGAAAAACATCACTTACTCTGCTGGCTCCTGGATTTTCTCAGAATGCTCAGTAGCAGAAACACATATCTTGGAGGATTACATTTAGTCATGGTTGAAAAACTTAAATATGACAAATTCTTAATTTTGAAGACTAAGGGTTGACAGAAGGCCAACTACTTCAACTTCAAAACAAAGACAACAGCCGGTATTAATTGTGCTTAAATACATTAGACATATCCCTTTTCCCTAGTGAATCATATCTGTTGGTAGAGGCTTTCTCATGGATGTTATTATGAACAGTGTATTGAAATTTTTATTCTGATTTATCCCAGGGAACAGTTACAATGACAAGATTTTGATCAGGGCATCAGCCAGCAGCCTCACTAGCTACTAGTTTCTAATACCCATGGGTAATCCACTTAACAATTGAGATAGTACTTTTGCTCTTATCTATGGCAAAAAATTCCCTCCAAATGCATATTGTGGACTCTTTATGCCTTTGAGAAAACATATACAATGAATATAAATATTTCTCTCTGGGCAAGATTAGATTCTGCTGAGCTGGTATCTATAATCAGGGTCTGCACAGCTATTATCCCTAATGCAGCAAGTGGTAATAACTCAGTCAGTTGTGTCCTTTCTAAACCAATCCTCAAACCCACTCCATCAATTTTTGTTGTGGTTACTGTTCCTGTTGCTTGCTAAAATCACACGCTTTTCACTGCATATAAGTCCCAAAGCAGTTGATACTGTTTGTTAAATCTACAGAGAGATTTAAAGTATTGGTTAAATTTTTTTATTGTCAGGGATAGTTTTCCAGATATCAGCTGGCAAATTTTGAAGGAGTTGCTATCATTTCTGCTCTGTAGGGATTTCCCCCCGCCCCTCTTTAATCAACATATCATTTCAGCTCTGTAGGGATTTTTCCCCCCTCTTTAATCACTATATAACCTATGACACTTCTAGAACTATACTTAAAAATTTACAAAGTGAAAGTGGGCTTTTTACTTTAAAATAGCATCAGTAGCTCTTTTGATTAACATAGACAGGAAATATCATAGGGATCAGGATAAACTCTTACCCCTAAAACTTTACCTACGCATACATCTTCATTTTAGTAATTAAGCATATAGAATGGGCTGGGCAGGTAAATTATTGAATCTTCACTATGTTCTGAAAATTAAAAAGATGAACAAAGACAGATATTTAGATTTTGTTAGAGGAACCTGGCATGTAAACAAAGTAATTTTAAATCTGTGTGTTAACTGCCAGGAGAGAGTTAAGAGACAGAATGGATTCTTATTGTTTTTTGTTCTTTTGTTTTTAACAGATGAAATAATCCATTTTACCTGGGGATAGTGGAAGGATAAAGGGAAGTTTCATTAGAGAAGGTGTCTGTCTGACTTGGACCCTGTAAAATCTTGCCAGCTGGAAGAGATGGTGAAAGACTTTAGCCAAAGGAAAATCAATTTAAAAAGGCACAGAGTCAGGAGACATCAATTCCTTTTTTCCTTCATGTTAGTAAAACTCTTTCAGCATGATTTTATTTTATTTATTGATTGATTTTTGTTAATTCTCTCCCAGGGATATTTTTCCATTGATTTTAGAGAGTGGAAGGGAGAGGGATAGACAGAAAGGAATATCACGTGAGAGAGACACATAATTCCTTTCCTCCCTCAAGCCTGCAACCTAGGTATGTGCCCTTGACTGGAATCAAACCAGGGACCCTTCAGTTTGTGGGCCAATGCTCTAACCACTCAGACGAACCAGTTAGGACAGCATGATTTTAATTTTTAGAATAAACAATGATATTTAGAACTCCCTATTAGATCTCCGGGTTGGGTGATAAATGTGAAAGACATTTTTTTTTTTGTGCTAAAACAAACAAATAAATAAAGTTTGGTGAGATTGAATTTCATGCCTGGATCATAACTTGCTCTGAAGAGTTTTTCTTTTTAACTCCAGAAAAAATATAGAATCAATATTTCTGAAGTAAGAATAGTTTTGGGGGGCTGAGTGTGGGGCTACAACTTCTATTAACACAAAAAGTTTAAAAAACTTAGAATAGCCTTACTAGTCCAGAAGAAATAGTATTCATTCAAAGTACTTTCCAGATATTATTTTTTATAAATATAGCAAGATAGATAAATAATAAATAGCCATTCCTGAGAAAAAATAATTAAATCATACTCTGGATACCATATTGATAAAATGTTAAGATTTCTTCCTCCATCAATATGACAAGAAAATAAATAATGTAAAATGTTTTATTCTGTTTAATACAAACTACGTAGCTGAGGTAGTTGGTATGTGGAGAATATGATCTATTAAAAAAGAGACAATGGGTCCAAAATGGAGTAATTTGTGCTAAGCCTCACATCAGCAAACGGATACTTAATAACATAACCTAATTGCAGTTTCAGCCTCTCCCAGGAATATAATCTTAACCAGTCAGTTTGGAATTCCATGGTCAGCACTAATGAGGTAATCTACCTATAGACTCCTTTAGTGCCCCAAAGGATTATTTGCTGGAAATAATCCTTTCCTTTTTATATGATTTTCTTGTCCCACCCTCTTTCTTCCTTTAAAAACCTTTCCTTTTCTGCAGCTCTTTGGAGTTCCTTTCTTTTTTTTGCAAGATGGGAGGCTGCCTTATTTATGAATCCTTAAATGTAACCAGTTAGATTTTCAGATTTACTGAATTGAATTTTTTTTAACAGAGTATATACAAATTTTATTATTCATCCTAACATTTATACCCATAGGAAATCATCATTGCACTCTTGTTTTAGCCATTTTGAAAAGACAAGGTATTGAAAAATAAATATAATGTGATGAAAAATGTCTGCAAAAAAAAGAGCCTAAGATAAGTTGGCATGCATCTTGGTGATTATTCTTGAAATTTATGTAGAGGTACTTTACAATTGTAATATTGGCTCAGATCCTTGATGGGGTTAATTACTCAACAAAAATTGTTTTTTCCTGTTTACAAGCTTGTATCTTTTCTACAGTCTTTTCTTATTTCTTCCATGTTGTTAAAACTGTTTTTCTTTAACATTCTCTCTGGCACAGATCAACAAGGGAATCAGTTCTATTAAAGGAGATCTTTAGAATGAAATCAACTGTGGAATGTTTTACAAATGTGGTTCAGTAAACTCCATATAATTTCAAAAGAAAATGATGCATATGAGAGCATCTTGGGAATTAGCATAAAGAACACTGTTTCACTTAGACTCTTGCAAGAAGGACCTTTGGGAGAATAGGACTACTTTTAAATAGCCTGATTGGGGGTGGGAGGGAATCTCTTACTGGGGTTCTAAAGAACAAAATTTGCATATTAATAGGAGATTAAAGTGCCCATCAAGTATTCTGAAGCAGTTACTTCTCTTGTCTATTTTGTTCTTCACATAAACATCTTTCATAATAAAAAGAAACTTGTGCCTTTGCTGCTTTTTCAATGAGTTTCCAAGGTTTCCTATTACAATAGGACAGATTTTTAAAATGTCTAAACCCTTGAATAAAGCTCTTTGAATTTCTATTTATTAACACAATGAAAGGGTTACTTTTAGGAAAAAATAGAACACTATAGAAGGAAGGACATATCAGAAAATGTTCTTTGAGGATGGCTCCTACAACTGAAGGAAATAAATAAATAAATAAATAAATAAATAAATAAAAAGAAAAAAAACACACATAACTAAAAAAAACCAATAAATTAAAACTCAAAAACTCTTGTAGTGAATAATATATATTTCAAAAATAAACGTTAGATATAGTGACAGCAAAAAGGAAAACAACATAAAATAAGACAGAAGTGGAAAAAAACATTCTGCATCAATTCTGATAGAGCTTCATTGTGCTAAAACACAATTGTTGCTTTGTATTTCCCAGGTTAGTTCCTAATAGTGTTATGGGGATACTTTTACAATGAAAGGTTGGTGCTGTTCTTCATAATACTTTATAAAATTGAAATGTTAGAAATATACTTGAATAGGAAATACAGATTAAAATCAATGTAAAAATCATAATGTAAGGGAATTGCTAGATATGCCAAGTTTTCGGCAAGGAAACAAGCAAGATTTATTTATTAACCACCAGGAATGTGGGGAGTCAGAATAAGGTTCCAACCTGTGCCCTCACCAATTCTGTTTTTATTTGCTTGCTTGTTTTAGAGTGTCTTCAAGTGGACAGACCTGAGAGTATGCTTTTCTACTGTTTTATCTGGAGTTTGACAAGGAGCATGGAACATGGATTTTTTTCCCATTGATTTTAATATAAACAAACTGCTATTTTTCAGATACAGTCTCTAACCTGAACAATTTATTTATACAAAAATAGCATCTTTCTGTTTCTTCAATTAAGAATGTGTGGGATAAAAGTGAATCAGATGTGGATTAACTTTCCACACTCTTTCAGGATCAGGATCATAAATGTGAAAGAACCATTTCCATTGTGATTTAGCTGGTATTCCCTTCCTATTAATGTATTATATTTACCGTTAGCTTGAAAATGATACTTTTGACAATGGACTGTTGTGTGCCTTTTTGTTCTGATTTTCCTGCTTTTGGTTCCTAGCCTCTCTAACCCCAATGACAAAAAAAGCACAGAAAAACGCGAGGACTATAGTTATAGGAGCTTTGGAAAACTCATCTCACTTTGAAGATGCTCCCAAAGCTTCAGGATATTTCCAGGCTCTGGTGTCAGGGACTTGCTGCCCCTGAATATGGTCTGAGACACTGAGCAGCAGTGCCAAGTTTTGAACCTCAATGTTACCAAATATCCTTTTTTCTCTCCTTTGCTCTTGCTTACAAGGTTTACTCCTTGGACTTTCCTATCCTACATTAAATATTTAGTTTACTCTCTGGCTTTGTGAAGTGTTTTTCCTACTGAATCCTTTTTGATGCAAAGTGTTTCCAACTATGTTGCCTTAAAAGATAAATAAAAATTAGAATACCCAGAGAAAGAATTTTTTATGCAGAGACATTTCTTACCATCTCTTAAAAACAGCAAGAGAAAGACAGTTACCTACAAGGGAGCTTCCAAAAGACTGTCAGCTGATTTCTCAGAAGAATTAAAGAATAACATGGTAATGAATATATATCTATTAATAATCACTTTAAATGTAAATGGACTAAATTATCCAATAAAAAAACATATGGTAGCTGAATAAATAAGAAAACACGATCTATATATATTTTGTCTACCAGAGACCGCCTCAGAACAAAGGATACACACAGAATATAAGTAAAGGGATTAAAAAAATATGTTGTGGGGAGTTAACAATGGTTTGGCTTGGGGTTGAGACCACACATTTCTTATGGGGAGCCCCACAGCTGAGATATTTCTCCAGAATCTCAGTTGCTACCCATGGGAGTGGGGCCAGCCCCATTCACATCTCTGCCCTTCCTACCAGGCTCTGAGCCTCCTGTAAATTCTTGGTTATAAGACTTCTCCTTAGCTAGTCTTCAGTTGGTTATTCAGGTTGCTTGCTCGATATTTTAGTTGTAATTCTAGTTTGGTTCTGGCAGGAGGTGAATAACATTCACCTACTCCACCACCATCTTGGATCTCTTAAATATTTTAGAGTCTGCACTTTAGGAGTTGCTAGTTAGTAGATGCTTTTCTACAAGGTTTTTATTAAGCACTAGAGGCCCGGTGCACAAATTCATGCACAGTGGCGTTCGTTCAGGGCTGGGCTGGCTGGGGGAAGAAGACATGGGAGGTTGGCTGATTGGCCCTGCTCCCGGTGAGGCCAGTTGGCCAGTCACAGTGGGAATCATAGCAACCAGTTGTTCTGGCATTCTGGTTGCTGGCTTTTTATTTATAGATAGATCCTTAGATATTTAGTAAAAATATTTCTATATACTTAGCTTGCCATATGTTCTGATATGTTTTTCTAAATTTTGTTTTTTTCATTATTATTAGATATAATAATAGCACTTCTTTTATAAAGTTGTTTAAAAAATTAACAAGATAGTTAATGCAGAGAAGTCATATACTTGGCATAGAATGCAACTGAAAAAGAAATCAGGCTTCTCTTACATTCTTTAGTTTTTCTTGTATATCAGTATACTTTTTCTGCTTCATTAGTTTTCTCACATTTTTGCCACATTTTATTCAATTTTTTTCAACAAAATTCTCCTTGACCTTCAATCAATTGTCTATTTATACTTGAAGTTCATCTTTATTTCAGAGAGAAATATTTTCTTTAATTTAAAGAGATTATGAACAGTTGCTGTCTGAAATTTGCTTCATTAGTAAATATTTTCCCAAAGCAGATTTTCTTTATTTTTATTGCTATACTGTTTTCCTTTTTTCTTTATTTTTTATTTGCTTGTTATAAACATTTTTATTCAATTGTGTTTGGATTTCATTTCTACTTATTTATTCTTGATTTTTGAAAGAGTGCATTCATGCCTTAAAAAATGCCCCACAAGAGATATCTGGACTCTTCTTGGTCACTTTGCTATCCTCTAAGACAGCGGTTCTCAACCTATGGGTCGCAATCCCTTTGGGGGTCGAACGACCCTTTCACAGGAGTTGCCTAAGACCAGCGGAAAACACCTATTTCCCATGGTCTTAGGAACCAACAGACCGCTCCTCCGTGTAGCAAAGTGTAGCAATGTAGTTTACTGTTGTTATATGAAAACTGTTGCCCATGCTACACCACGATTCAAGACAAAATTTTATTTATTTGTGATTAGAAATAAATATTTCACAATATATAATTACATATTGTTTTTGTGATTAATCACTATGCTTTAATTATGTTCAATTTGTAACAATGAAAATACATCCTGAATATCAGATATTTACATTACAGTTCATAACAGTAGCAAGATTACAGTTATGAAGTAGCAATGAAAATAATTTTATGGTTGGGGGTCACCACAACGTGAGCAACTGTATTAAAGAGTCACGGCATTAGAAAGGTTGAGAACCACTGCTCTAGGATCTTGTTAGAATGACCTTTTAGATATTCATACAACTCCAAACCAGTTTAATCATCCAGAAACATCTGGAGGCATTTGGGGTTCTCTCAGAAGAATAAGTTTGCTTCTCTATTCAAGCTTTCTTCCTAATTGCTGAAGCTCAATGGCCAGATCTTCATAAACAGTTTTCTGTTGGTTTGTTCTTCTTCTAGGTTTTTATCTTTGTACACCAATAAAATGCTTGACAATGTAGTATATTTTTTTCTGGAATAGGTATAGTTTCCCCTGCCTATCTGTTCACATAAACTTGCCTGAATTGCTTTTCCCTACAAAAAAGGAGACATTGTGTGTTCAAAGTCCACTTTGAATATACATGAAATATACTACAAACAATATTAGAAAAAGAAATTATATTATGTAAAATATTAACATAAACTACATTTTTACAGTGTCTCCTAACCTGTCTCATCCTGTTTGCTTTGACCTTTTATTTATCTAGCTTATAAAACTGAAAGTATCAACAAAACAAAAAGGAAGGGGTGACTATGAAATTACAGTGCTGTGACATTGTCATTCTGATGTAGGAATCTTCAATGCTTATTTTTTCAAGTAACAGTTTAGATTGGGAAATACTAAGTTCTTCTCTTGTCACCTCTTTATATATTTCTTAATTTCAATTTAATTTTCTTTCTCCTTTTATGTCATCTTTTCTAGACATATGTTAAATAGCCCCTTTAAAGGAGATTACTGCTGTTACTTAAGCATTTTAAAATTACATTTAAGTGAATTTGATATCTACATTGTGCCAATTTTATTTCATTATTGTGATCATACCGAATAATATTGTTAATTACAGAGCTGTGAAACTAGAAATATGGAAAGTATTCACTTCTATGGTTTACATGTATTTTCTTCAATGAAATTACCTTTTAAGATCTCATAGAGTTCATATAAGAAGTAAAAATTTATAGAATTTGCAATATATAGAATATCACAAAGAAGAAAATTTTCATCCATAATTTTTACAAATATATTTCTTTATTGATTTCAGAGAGGAAGAGAGAGGGAGATAGAAACATCAATGATGAGAGAGAATCATTGATTGGATTGGCTGCCTCCTGCACGCTCCCTACTGGGGATCGAACCCACAAGCTGGACATGTGCCCTTGGCTGGAACCGAACCGGGACCCTTCAGTCAATAGGCTGATGGTCTATCCACTGAGCCAAATTGGCTAGACCTCTATCCATAATTTTTGAAGGCAATAGTTGTCATCTTCATGTAGCCATTTCATCTATTTCCTTTGAACAGGAATACATTTATGTTTTTGCAAAAAATTAGAACATCATATAGTAATTTTATATAACCTGCTCCTTACACTAATAAGATACTATAAATATTTTTTATGTCATTAAGTATTTCTTCTTGACATCACTTTAAAAGGAAGCATAGTATTTCATTTAACTAATTCTATATTGAGGCTATTTTAGGGTCTTTCCATTTTTTCCCATTTTAACAAAACTGTCATGCACATTATTTTTTAAACACAGAAGTAATTTTTTTTTGGGGGGGGGCAAATTTCATAAAATGGAATTGCTGATTGAGAGGATCAGACTGGCATTGCCACCATTTGTCCACTATCCAGATACCACTGATGACATGTACACATAAGGAACTGTTTGACATTGAAATTGGGACTCAAAGCTATCAGACATTGAAATTGGGACTCAATCATTTTTCTTTTGCTCTGGTGGGTTTATTTCTAGTCTACAGGAACAAGATGTTTTTAAAGACAAGATTTGAGGTGTTGTGGGAAAGCAGATGCAGAGGCAAAGTAGCAATGAACAGACTGTCGTGCTGCAGTGGGAAGGCAGGAGAGGTTGGGGGAGAGAGACCTGTAGATCAACTGAAGGACTTGTATGCATGTGTGTAGGCATAGCCAGTGGATACAGGGCAATGGGGAGGGGGATTGAGTGGGGGAGATGGGTGAGGGCAATAGGGAAAAATAAAAATAAAAAATAAAGATAAAAGAAGAAATAATAAAATGAAATGGAATTGCTGGATCAAAGTAGATGTGTATATATAAGCCTTTTGCTATATATTGCTTTATTTCTCTATTGGGAGGGTGGGTGTATCAACTTTATCTCCATCAACAGCATTGTGCTAATTTAAAAAAGTACATTGCAATGTTTTCAATGTAGACAATGGTGGCAGTGAACTTAGGTGTCTGTTTAGTAAATTCACAAAGAAATATTTGAGATGGATATCATAAAGTCCTTCTTTGTGACTCCATTCCCACTCCTAGTGAGAATGGGTGGTAAGAGCATGTACTTCTCATTTAATTTTCCTACTATGTGCAGCTCATAGTACTTGCATACAGAAGCATATGATACTGTCTTTTCCCTTTCAATCTTATTCAGTAGAACAAATGTACACATTTAATATCTTAGACAGAAATTTATGTTAATATTTGGTTAGACTCTAACTTGTTTTCTAACAATTACATGAATTCTAGAATACAGAAGGATTCTTGTGGCTCAGAGTGAATGGACAAAGGTAGAGGGGTTGTCCTACAAGGTCGAATAAGTTCTTGAAGGCTAAATTGTTTTGAATAGGCTTGATGGAGGTGAGATAGGAGATGGGCTAAGTGTGAGCAAATTTTCACACACGGGAAGTGCATAGGGCATATTTGGGATATGGTAAAGAAAGGAGGATAAAAGACCTAACAATTAGAGATTTCCTATAATATGCCATTGTCTATGCCAGGTGCTTTATTCAAAACAATATATTAGTACTATTATTCCCATTTTATTGGATCTCAGAGAGGTTTGATCACTTTCTTGCCTAAGCATATCTGCTTATAACCCACACAGGATTATCTATTTAAATAAATGGCTTGCTCACTTGGTATGTGATTAGGCACTGATTTTATATAGAAGTGGGTTTCTTCTTCAGAGCCATCTGGGTTCAGTTTTTCTATTCATGGCAAAGGTTAGTAATTTCAAATTTGTGACACTTAAATAAAAGGGCACATAATTCAAACTATAACAGTACAAGAGACATATATCCATTATGTGACTAGAAGATATGAGCTGTGGCCTTGAGCATTATGTGACTTCTTGGAGCAGTTAATCCTTCTTGTGTCACAAATACATAGTCATCCTGAGTCTGGCATCAAGGCATCTGAATAGTGCCAAGTGTAGGAAATTAGAAATCTGTGCTATAGTGTTGAGGTGATGTCTCTGTATATCAATGTCCTTTATATGAATCACATTTACGGTTGCAGCAAAACTAGAAAGTTGTCACTTAATATGACCAGTGTCAAAGTAAACACTGATCAACCTAAGCTTGTGATATGATCATGCTTCTCAACAGTAGGAAGAAAAAAGGTAGAAGGATATTCAGCCCTAGCTTGACTTCAGGTGTCAAGACAAGTCTAGATTGGTTGTTGTCATTGCAACCAGAGGCAACACGTTCTCTCCTCCTCCCCTGCCACCCCGCCACCCCAGTTAAAATGCCAAGAGTATAGTGGGTGTAGGGACAAGATAGGTTATTGACAGTGCCGGAATCACAAAACTATTACTGGAATAAACCAGGATTCAAACTCAGGTATATTGGTGGTGATGCTATACTCTTTCCACTCACCATGCTTTCTGTGGATGAACCTGACTGTCACAAAATGATTCTGAATGAGGATTAAGAGAGATAATGCTGGAAAGTTAGGCTAGGACAAATTATGGCAACTTAATATGTTAAATTATAATCTTGTGATTCTCCCAGTTTAATCTTCCATTGTATTATTTTCCAAGTTGCTTAATCATAAAATTCACTCAGGGTGCTTGTTAAACAGATTTCATGTCTCCTCTGAAAATGGAGAGTCTGGGGAGGACCCTAGATTCCAAATCTTATTCAATTTTTTTTGGAGGGTATTTTGTGTCTCTCTTGGTGGCAGGGAGTTGCTCCTTCTATCAGATAACGTTTATTGAGCAGTTCCTGTGAGGACAGGTGCTGTGGGAGACACAGAGAGGAATAAGGTTGGATCTCTGCCTTTAAGAAGTTTCCTTTGGTAATTAAAAGATACCTCTAGCATCTCTTTGAACTACTTGTAATTACATAGCCATCTTATTAGGGACTTCATTATTATTTGATTTCCTGGTTTTACAACAGAAATATGTTTAAAATAACTAATTACTATTCACATGGTTAAAACAATATTTAAGGTGTCCTTTTCTTGGGTTTGTGTGTTCACTATATTTAATCTGGATTTACATTATTCTGAAAATAAAACTTTTTTATTAAATATGTAATTATAATATTTATGCTTCTGTGTTAGCTTTGGATTTGAGATATATAAATCTCTGAATTATCAAAGAAATGCTTAATTTCATCCAGAAAGGAAATTTTCTTTTGCTTATTTAATCAAGCTAGTTGATGTTCAAAGCCTTAGTTTGGGAGGTATTTTAGAAAGTGAGGAATATTTGAATTTAAATTTAAAATCTTGGCACCAAAGCTCTTAACCCTTGATTACACAGAATATATACAGCATTCAAACTTCTGTCTTTTTTATGCTAGCACAACCTTGTAAATATATCATAGGCTTAGGTTCCCACAGAGAGTATTTATTGGCAATATTCCTCCAAACTAAAAGATTTCCCAATGGGAATACAAATCATCATTAAGATTGTGTCCACAAATGCAAAGTAAACTGAAAAATGGTGGTAATTATATAAATATTCCAAGCCCCAAATAGCCTTGCTTGAAATATTCAGATAATTGAGGCAATGAATATAGATTCTAGTAATTAGAAGGGACTAAGAAATCCTCTAATCTGCCTTATTTCATAAAAGAAAAACTGACAGCTACTCTTTTTAAAAAAATCATAAGCCAAAAATATACCTTTGCCTGAAGTTATGACTAGTTCATGATTTTTTTTTTTAGATCTAACATATACAGTTAATTTTCTCATTTTTTATTTAATTTTGCTTAAGGTCTTGGCCTGAACAGCTACTTTAACATCTGACATAAACAGCTTTTCTTGGGTATCTGTAGCCTGAATAGGGAACACTGTTTTTCTCTCTGGAGAAACCATGAAGCTTTGATTGGGTACCACTGCAGAGTGTGTCATGTGATTCAGATCCCTGAGTGTTAAGCAGTCTACCTTCCTTTACTCTCCTGATTTGAGCACCTTCCAGTTTATTCTTCACTATTGGCTCTTCTGTTCAATTTAGTTCAGTCTAATGTCCTTCTGATTTTTTTTTCCTTCTAAAGGACAAGAACTAATGCTCTAATTTAGAAGATTCAAATACCATTTTTTGCCCATTCTTTATCAGAGATTGCCCTATTCAAGTACTTTGCTTTTTTTTTTCAAGATGAATTTGTTCTTATTATACAGACAGAGAAATCTTAGTTCTATATTAAAAAGTCTCATCACCAACCTCAGGCACCTTGGAATATGGAATAGAAATAAAGCAGTATTGAATGAATAAATGGTTTCGGCTTCAGGAATAAAAGCCCATGAAATAGGAGGTCAAAATTAGCTTTTCTGAATAGACATCAGAAGAAATCACCAAAGGTTATCTAAATCATGCCTGTGTGTCCAAGATAGTTAAACTTGAAATCATGATTTACTAAATTTTTGCAAATAATAATATAAAGAAGTATTTGGAGAGAGGAAAAAAAGATGTTAGGTAAATGTCGTCATTGTTTAAGGTGCCCTTAGTAAATAGATAACCAAAGAATTTCAGAAGTACACATCATATTTTAAATTATTAAACTCTATTTTCTTGCTATCAAATTTAGCATGAGGATGAAATAAGGTTTTATTTAGTATAAGGACATAAGGAGAAAATTAGTATCGTTTGACTAAAAAAAAATTCAAATATATCTTACCTTATAACTTAGGGTAGATTTCTTTCATTAAATATGGATAGGAACTAAAACACTTAGAGCTTTCCTCAATAATTTCCAGACTTAGAGGCAGATCAATGAATGATAATGAAAGATCATATATACTTTATACTGGGGAGGAAAATAAAAATTTACTATTGTTTTTTGTTTGTTTAACATATTTTTAGAAGGTGTGATCTCCAATATTCATCAGAGTTTATTTTTCCCTTTTTTAAAATAGGGACATATTTGATCTAAAGCAAAATGCACAGATCTAAGAGTTCAATATGATAAGTTTTGGCAAATGAAGACATCTATGAAAGCCACATTTCTATAAAGGAATAGATTGTTTTCATCACATAATATAATTTATTTTTAAAAGTCTTCTTCCTAGTCAATCTTCCTCCCTAGCCAAAAGAGGCAACAGCTGTTTTGGTTTAGTTAACAGTTCTAACAACTATATGAATAAATGAAATATGGTAAATACTATTTTGTATCTGGTTTCATCCATGTGGTTGTGAACATTATAAATACACTTAAAAATAACTTAATGAGTATTTTTGTAAAATATACCATTTTTATTACTGAGAACTAGTCCATTGTTTGAATATACCACAATTTTCAGGTGGGCATTTAAAAAAACTCCAAAACTTTTGGTTCTAGGAATAAAGCTGCTGTGGTCATGCTTTTATTTGTCTTTTTATTTGTATATATTAGCTTTATTTCTTTGGGGTAAATTGCTTGGAGTAAATTTACTGGGTCATAAGGTAGGTGCATGTTTAACTCTAAGAAACTTCCAAATAGTGTTTTTTAAAAACATGACTGCAGCCGAAACTGGTTTGGCCCAGTGGATAGAGCGATAGCCTGCGGACTGGAAGGTCACAGGTTCCACCCTGGTCAAGGGCATGTACCTTGGTTGTGGGCACATCCCCAGTAGGGGCCTTCAAGAGGCAGCTGATTGATGTTTCTCTCTCAGTGATATTTCTAGCTCTCTATCCTTCTCCCTTCCTCTCTGTGGGAAATCAATAAAATATATTTTTAAAAAATTTAATTAAAAAATAAAAATAAAAACATGATTGTACTATTTTTCATGTCTACCAACAATGTATGAGTTTTATTTCCTATTTGCCAAAATTTGACCTTCTTAATATTTTAATAGCCATTCTAGTTATTATGTAGGGGTTTCTTCTGTGGTTTAGATTTGCATTTCCACAATGTTTAATAACATTGAGAATATATTGTCTGATTATTGGATATTTCCCTCTATAAAGTGTCTGCTTTACCCTTTTGTCTAATTTTAAATTTTTTGTCTTTAATTATTATCAAGTTGTTTAACTTCTTTACATATTTTGGTAGGAGTTCTTTTCCACATACTTGATTCAAAAATAATTTTTCTAATCTGTGAGTTGCAATTGGCTTTACATGTGCAAAGGTTTTAAATTTTGGTGCTATGCCTTTCATCAAGTTATTTCCTTTCATGGTTTGTATTTTCTGTGTTTTTTTTAAATAAAACTATTTATAGACAAGGTTATGAAGATAGTTTTTTTGTTTTGTTTCCTACCTAGGTGTATTAGAGTTTTAGCTTTTATATTTATGTCTTGAGTCAACAAATTGTGTGAGATAGGGTCATTTCATTTTTCTTTCCAGCACTATTTTCTTTCCTTCCTCATTAACTTGATTTGGCATGTTTTTCAAAATTCAAATGGTTTCAAAGTGCTTCTGGAATATCTATTTGGTTCCTTTTATCTGTTGTCTATCTATTCTTAGGCCAATATCACATTTATTTAATTACTATAACTTTGTTTTAATAGTGTTGATATCAGGTTGTGTAAATTCTCTAATTTGTTATTTTTCAAGATTGATTATTTTTGCCCTAGCTATTTTGGCTCCATGGATAGTTTCAGTCTGAAAACTGAAGGGTCCTGCATTAGATTTTAGTCAAGGCCACATGCCAGGGTTGTGTGCTTAATCCCCAGTAAGGGTTGTGCAAGAGGCAGCTGATCAATGATTCTCTTTCATCATTGATGTTTCTATCTCTTCCTCTCCCTTCCTCTCTGAAATCAATTAAAATATATTTTAAAATAAAGATTATTTCCACTGTAGGTTTTTTGTATTTCCATATATACTTTAGAAAAAGCTTGTCAATTATGCATAAAAAGTCAAAAGAATCATGAAAAAAAAGAAGCAAAACACTATTAATTCTGCTATTATGAATGATTCCTAGACTGTTTCCATCTTAAAAGAAATTGGTCAGAAAAGTCAAAATTATCATAGTATTTCCTGCAATATTTAATGAATGCTCTTATTAATTTTTTCTTACCCAGAAAAAAAGACAATTCATATAATAACTTACTACAACTTCCACATATAATCTAGAAAAATGACTAGTTAATAAAAAAGAGCTAATTTAAGCACTGATAATTGATTTGAAGTTAAAAACCTTCTGATACTACATATATTTAGAACTACGCTTAAGTATGTTTCATTTTAGATTTTAATTTTGTCAAAGAAATTTTTTTTCCTATTTGTACAACTTTTTAAGTTTTGATGCAATTTTAAAAATAACCTAATGTGTATTTTTTTCAAAAATACCATTTGCAAAGGACCATAAATTCAAATATTATTAAAATTAGTGTAGCTCTATACAATCAATATAATCAAATTTAGTATAACCCATACTTTAACTTTTGACCCAATTATCAAGGTCACTTTATCAAGTTTTCTTTATTGTGTGACAGTGCAGGTGTGCTTGGAAAAACCACAGAGCAGGTGCTTTTGGAGCATTCCATTAAAAGTTTGATGAGCATTATCTGTTCCTGCTCTCATTTGTAAGAATGAGATTGTATACTGCTATATAAACAAAATTATTAAAATAGATTTTAGAGACCATAACTTTATTATTCATTGCTGTATCTTATAGCGCCTAATGTAATAGGTGTGCAACAAGTACTTGTGGAATGATGATAAGAAATATATTTTTCTTGTTAATATTCAGAGCTTAATCTTTACTTGAAACTTATGAAGTAGTCCTAGGAATTATTATTGTTGTCATTGGCATTTCGTTTGTCCTAGTCAGTATAGCTATTCAGTTCCCTGTAGAAATTTAAGCTTCAACTTGGGACATGAGGGTTTGGAAGGGCAGAGGAAGAAAGAAAATGGGGTCTGTATGGTTTATGTGGTACTGGGACCAGTGTGTGACTATGGGCAAGTAATTAATGTGTTTTGGTAATTTAATGTTTGGATCTCTGCTTCTCCATTTTATAATGAAAGTCTGGATGGCTTAGGTCATTTTTGGACCTAAATTTTTAAAATATATTTGTTCTAGACATAATACTATATGTGTCTATAAATATTTCTCTGTGATTCCTGAAGTTGAACTATCGTACTACTTCTATAGAAACTACTGCCTTTGAGACTTACAATGAATAAAGGTGGAGGCAACATTGACCATGCTCATGCAATCAGATTGCTTCTTAGTTGAGCTTTAACTATCTTTAAAACTGGTTCCCTTAGTACTGTCTGCTGCAGGTAGGTGTGCATGATGGAACTGACGACATGCACTTGGAATGAACAGCATTCCTTTTTCAAGTCTAAAAGTCAGACAACTCATGGCAGGAGGACTGTTGATAGCAGCTCATCCTCTTAGAAAGAACACAGTTGCACGGCCTGTAACATGTTGCAGAGAAACGAGCATATTTGTCAGAGATCAGAGGCAGGGAGGAGTGGCTGTGGAGTGATCCTTTACTGCAGTTTGATGAAAGGGAGGATTTTAATGGGATGAGGTGGTATTCAGATATTAGGCACATTCTTTGCTTGTATTATTTCAAAGTTTCATTAAGTATTTTATCTGGGTCATCAGCAATCCTGTCAATGGAATAAAAATGTATACCAAAATGTTGATTTCGATTTTGTGGGTCGTATATTGGGAATTACTACAAATTTGACCCTTTAACTTTATTTTTTTGTGTGCAAGTTTCTTAGGGATTCCAATTACAAAAATATTTTTCAGACCCAATATTTTGGGGGATTTTTTTTTTGCATTGGGTTAATTATTTTACATACATTAATTCATTGAGTTCTTCTAACAATAATATGTATTATGTGCTGAGACCAGTTTGGCTCAGTGGATAGAGCATCAGCCTGCGGACTGAAAGGTTCTGGGTTCGATTCCGGTCGGGGGCATGTACCTTGCTCGCGGGCACATCTCCACTGTGGGGCGTGCAGGAGGCGGCTGATGGATGTCTCTCTCTCATTGATGTTTCTGACTTTCTATCTCTCTCCCTTCCTCTCTGTAAAAAATCAATAAAATATATTTAAAAAAATATGTATTATGTAAAAACTGAGAAAGTTTAAGGGAAGCAACACCCAAAGTCTCACAGAAGAGAATACTGAATGACTACTCAATGACCTTTGTGTCCAGAACCTCAGTTATTAATCACAAGGCTCCATCTCTCTCTCTCTTCTTTCCATGTGAGACCCCTTTCTGGGGGGTTTGATTGCATTGTGATCAAAGAAGCTGGTCACAGTGTGCCATTCTGTGTCACAACATGATTTCAGTACAGCTGTGGTTATAAAGTACCCTTGCTAGTGCTGCACTTCAGGACTATACCCTGGGTCTCTGCCTGCTGTTCAGGGCCATCTCCAAAGTGGAAGGAGAGGCTGCTCAGAAGTACAGAGATGTAATTTATTTACCAGATATTTTTCATTACGTGCTATTATCCTACAGTGGGAAGGTAGGGGAAGTTGGGGAGGAGGGGACTATAGGAGATCAACCGAAGGACTTGTGTGCATCTGTGTGTAGGCATAGCCAGTGGATACAGGGCAATGGGGGAAGGCGGGGGTTGGGAGGGGAGGATGAGGGCATGTATTGGGGGATGGGGAGGGCAATAGGGGGAAAATAACAAATAAATTAATTAATTAAAAAAAAAAGAAGTACAGAGATGATGCCATAGGGAGTAGCCTCAACCAATGGAATAGATGTCAGTGCGTGAGTTCACTCACCTCTCCTGCTTTTGGTAGGAAAATTCTGAAACATGCTAGTTAAGTACAGTGTTTTCAGAGGTCTCAATGGAAAGGAGTCCTGTATTTGCCCACATTCTTAACCAGCCTATTAAAGGTAGCTTTACTGGCTTTTTGCCTTTCCCTGTCTTTCTCACTACTTTTTTACTTTTCCTTCTGTGGAAGTTCTCCCAAATAAATGACTTATATCCATGCCCTTATCTCAGGCTGTTTTCAGATTACAAACTTAGGCAGTCAATATTTTAAAGGTGCCTGGTTGTTAACTCACTTACTATATATTCTAAATAATAGTCCCACTCTACTTTGTCCACTAAGTTACAAAAATCTACCTGTTTTTTCTTTCAAATGTCAATATTCTCTCTTCCCAACCCACCTAGTAGGTCAGGCCTTTGTTGTATTAGTATGTTGGGTTTCCAGTTAGAACAACCGCTTGTATCCTCTAAGATATCCTGTATATTGATACCACATATAATTTACTCCAGTGTTGGTTGGTTTAATCTGTTTAAAAGACTTACAATTACTCTGAACAATTTATCATACCAAGCCTGAATTACTCTGCCCATGGTAAGATGAATTTTCTTCACAAAATTCTCCAACCCAGATAAATTGTATTGATTTCTTAGACATCTATAATATCACTATAGAGTTTCGTACATTTATTATCTTATTACCATATTTTTATATTTTATCTTAGTCTAATGAAATACAGGCTCCTTAATACCATAAACTATGCCTTGTGGTTATTTTGCATTTTCCATAATCTAGCACAGTCACAGCTACAAAAGGACTAATCTAAAAATACTTTTCAACTGAATGGTAATTCATTATTGAAGATGTCCTGAAAGGTTTAATTTGTAACTGATTTTAGAGGCATGTTTTTCTGAAAATTACAGAATTTGGAAGGTATTGGGATTTGCCCAGATTCTCAAAGTAAGCAACAAATAAAAGCTAGTTCTTTTAACTTGCAGTTCTAGAAAATAATCGTTGGCATACTAAGAGGCCAAAGTCATCTTGAAAAGAATGCAAGATTTGCATGCATTTTAAAATCTACAGCATCGATTAATATTTGACCACAAGGCAATGACAGAAAGGAAAATGGATGCCTCCTATGGATGCCCAAAGGAATTTTACATCTTGCAGCAAATTATTTTTAGCAAGGAAGTCACTGTCATTTTGCCTTATTTTAAAGACATATTTCAGTACGTCTATGGAATTTCATCTAGATTCTAGATTAATGTAAGAGATTCTGGAGAGGGAATAATTTCACATTTTTAAACATCAATTGTCCCTAAAGCTACATTTTCTTGTGGTTAGATATTTTTCTCAATATGTAAGCTCTGTTAGGGGTTTATTTCTTTCTAAAAAACCATGAAATGCACTTATTTCAAAGCAGATTATAATACTAAAATGCAAAAATTCTAAAAGTCATCCTATTTAAGGTACTAATTTTCAATATCCAAATGAGGTGTGTGTGTGTGTGTGTGTGTGTGTGTGTGTGTGTGTCTGTGTTTGTGTGTTTTCAGAAAGTAGATGGGGAAATAATTCTATAAAGTGTCTAAAACTTGTAACTAAAAGATGTAATTCCCTTGGAAGACTGTCCATGAGTTTTTCTAGGCTGAATTTTTATAATTATATAAGTATGCTCCACAGCAAAGTTTCTAATAGAAGCATCTAAATCTTACTGTGCAACCTCAAGAACAAAAATATTCTCTTAAAATCTTGATTGCTTTTCTATGGAAGCAGTTAGCTTTGATTTATATCACTTCTGAAGGGAGCTTCACTGAGGCTTTGAGTAATTCAATAAGGATCATATAATATACTTCCCTTTACATCTCATAGAGTTGCTGTGTATGGAGCTCTTTGTTTATGATTCAGGAAATGGGCTAAAAGCTTCCTAGGTTCATCTCTGTTCACAAAATTTGTTCTTGGAGGAAGTAATGGCCTCTTGCATTTAAATAAGCAGTAAATCTCTAGTACTACAATGCTCCAGAAACAAGCTATCTTTGGCAGTGTGGGCATTTCCTTGTTTTTGAAGCTTGTTCTTATTCAGCAGTTTGGATATGAAGATAATTCTTATCTCTCACTATATTTTCATTTGAAGACACTGCACTAGAGGATGCCACCCACATTTTCTTCTGAAAAATATTCTGAGCCACTTTTATGAGTGCTTTCAAGGGATATGATAAATTAAGAGAAGCTTTATAAATGCTAGCATTTCATCGAAGTTATATCTGGAAAAGCAATTGTATGTAATTTTACTTAATTTTTCTTACAAACATTGATTACTTGAAGATTTGTAGTTCTTCAAATATTCAATGTAATGTTTTAGATGCTGGGATGATACAAAAATGAATATGGCAAGTCCCTGTCTACTACTGCTTAAGAAAATACTGATACCACATAAAATTTACTCCAGTGTTGGTTTAATCTGTTTAAAAGACTTACAATTACTCGAACTGCATAGAGTCTAACCATAATCGACCCTTTTTGAGTTCTGTGACATGGACGTACCTTCTAAGAAGAGTCCATAGAGCATTTAATTTTCTTAAGTGGGACTATCTCCAAAGAAGACCACATTCTCTTTCTCTTTTTTTTGTGGCAAAACAGTAATTGTTTTAATCTCATTTAGTTCATTGCTTATAGAATTTCAGGGTATTTCACCTACTTATAAACTTACAGTTTCATTTTAACATGTTAGAAAGTGTACATTGACACAAACAAATCTTATGGAGAATTTTTGACCAAGAGCTGTATTGTGGCAAGTAAATCATTGAAATACATTTTTTTTTGGTCCACAGTTCATTCATTGGTAAAGATATCTTGGGACTAAGAAGACTGATTGACTTAGTTGTATTGAGATGAATGTAAAGATATCTTAGGACAAATGCCAAACAGAAATGCTTAATTCAATTAGGAAGAAAAGATGAAAACAACAGTGAAAATTTTCAACTCTTAATTGGTATCAAAAGCTTTCTAAACTTTAAACCTGTCCACAGTTTTACTTTGTTGTGATACTCAGCAACTTAAGAATGACTTTAATTACCTCATTATTCATGGCCTAGATCTCAGGTACTCCTTCCCAAATGTTCCCTATGGGTGTCTTAAAATTCTCTCTTGCTAGTTCTTTTCCTTGACATTATTTAGTGTAAACTGCACTTAGTGAAAATTTTAGTGTAAATGGGTGTCATTTTTTTTTTCTAGACAGTGGGATAAATAGGCAACTATTTTTTTTCTACAAGAAGGACTGAGGGAAAATGCCAGGCAAGGTATCCATCATTCTCAGGCTTTACTCTTGGATACCTTGTATTGATTCAGGCATCTTCATGAGAAATCAGTGATTTGCCATGGTTTAGTTTTTCTTCAATATTTTATAGAATTGCTTTTTAGAGTTACATTTTCATTACTAGTAGAGGTGTGTGTGTGTGTGTGTGTGTGTGTGTGTGTGTGTGTGTGTATATACACACACAGTATAACCGAGAATGTATAGAAAGCATGTCTAGCTAAAAGACACAGTGGTTTCTTCATTAGCTAAGGAAAATGCACTGTAAATCATGTCTCTAGCTAAACAGGTTTGTATTCCTGTTGATCTTCATCAAGATACATGGTAATCTGATTACTGAGAGTCATATTGATAAGCTTCTGCTGCATTAGAGATAAAAATTGCTCTACTCCTGCCCTAACCAGTTTGGCTCAGTGGATAAAGCATAGGCCTGTGGACTCAAGGGTCCCAGGTTCAATTCTGGTCAAGGTTGCAGACACAATTCCAGTAGGCAGTGTGCAGGAGGCAGCTGATCGATATTTCTCTCTCATTGATGTTTCTGACTCTCTATTCCTCCCTCTTCCTCTCTGTTAAAAAAAAATCAATTTTGTAAAAAAAATACTCTACTTTTTACTGTCCTAATAATACTGTGCTAAAAATAATACTTTTTCCAGTTATTATAATGATAGGATATTCAAAATGATAAAACTATTCTTTACAGACTATTTGCCAGTCTAGAATTATTTTTCCATTCCTACTTTATGATGGAGTCCAAGATGTAACTGCCCCTCAAACCTGAGTTGAACTTAAGAGAAACTACATATTTCTATTTCCTTCTCCTTTATTGACTAAACATTCAACTTTTCAAAAATCTTAGCAATGCCACAGAAAAGGTATTGAAATGTGATTGATCCCCCTTCTGTCTCTGAACAAACAAACAAATGAAAGTCTGGTGTCAATAATTACCCTTATGAAATGCCTGAGGTTAACTGCAGACTGGTTTCTGCAGAGAAGAGAGAGAGAGAAAAAAAAAGATTCTCAGTCTTTGCTAGAGGGAGAGTCTTTATACCTAACTGAGAGACCTTCCCAAGAGTCCAGCTGGCTAGACTATGTAAAATTTGGTTCAAAAGTAAGTAATTTTTCTTTTTCTTGAAAAATAAATAAATAAACCCTACAAAAATTACTTGTAGAAATTCAACTAACAATCTGCTTCAAAGCAGCCACTCAGTTAAACAAGAGTCTTACATATTTTTTAGCTAAATTTAAGAAAATAAGTTGCAGAGATATTATAAAAAATTCAAGTAAATCATTCGATTTATACCAAAATAAAACCTAGACATGCCAACTTTGCTTGTATTTATAATTTTTTCTTATCAGACTATTTTGTATTATTTTTCTTCATTATAATGATAGGTTGTGCAGAGGAATAAAACTATTATTTACAGACTATTTGCCAGTCTAGAATAATCTTTTTTTAGAATCCATGAAAGCAAAGAAAGGAGACTCAGGCAAGATAGTTCCCTTTGTCTCCTAGGTAATAACAAGTACCAAAGCTTAACATATGTTTCAATGGGGAGTTTGAGTAGCTTGTCTATTAAATTGCAAAATTTGCTTATAATTCCCCTTGTGTATGATGACATTTCCTTCATAGAATACCAGTGATCATTTCTTTCCTTTTTTATTGATTGATTGATTGGTTGATTGCTCTGAGCCAGTTATCACCATACCAAGGAGAAAACAGCTTGCTTTAAGTGCTACTGATAAATTTATTTTTCTTTTAACACTCCTTTGAAAGAAGCATAAAGATGAGGCATTTTAGAATGACAAATGCTAGTCATGTAATCATGGGCTATCACTCATTCTACCTTTTGTAAGTCTGAATCACTCTCTTTAATGGTTGGTTGCCAGATTTAGGAAATGTTTTCCTGAGTACTCCCAGGTTAGATTAGTTTACAATGTTACACCTATAGAGCTGATATTTTAGAATAACTTTTGAACAGATTTGAAAAATTAAAAACTTTGAAACACCATATAACTTAAGCAATGTTATTTTAATAGAGTATATTATTATTATTATTATTATTATTATTATTATTATTATTATTACTAGAGACCCAGTGCATGAAATTTGTGCACTGGAGAGGGTGTCCTTCAGGCCAGCCTGCACCCTCTCAAATCTGGGAACCCTCGGGGAATTTCTGACTACAGGTTTAGGCCCAATCCCTGAAGACAGACATCTCTTTCACAATCCATGAGCACTGGCTCCTAACTGCTTACCTGCCTGCCTGATTGCCCTTTAACTGCTCCCTGCTGGCCTGATTAACATCTAATTGCTCTTCTGCTGGCCCAATTGCCCCCAACTACTCTCCTGATGGCCTAATCACCCCAAGGTTTTTATTAGCATAGATATGACCCTTCACAAAAAATTTTACTAACCCTACTTTGCAATAAGGGCTTGCTGATTGAATCATTGGGACCAGATACCAAGATTTCCTTTCTTTGAATAGTAAAGGGAATTATTTTGTCTTATAGTTGTCCTGAAATTAAAATAAGATAATGACTTAGAGAATTGAAGGGAGGAATAGACAGACATGTCCCAAGCCTTGTCCCTGAGCAGATAGAGAGAACAGCTAGGGTCATACTGGGAGTGTTTGCTGGCAAGTTAAGGAACAGCTATACTCCAGGAGAAGGTGGCGGATGGTTGGAAGAGGCTCCCCTGACAGGGCAGTACCACTGCTGCTGGGTTTTTCTCCTGGAGCTGCCAGCTCGGATGTGGAGACCATGCCATCTTGAAAGGGAAAGTGGATGTTACTGGAAGCCTGAAAATCTACTGCTGAGGCATCCACTGAGCAGATGCTAACCTCAGAATACCAGGCCCCAATTGGCTCAAACACTTGGATTCAGAGGAGTTCTACTCTCCACATGGAAAGGTCATATTTCACCTGGATAAAGAGAGAGAAAACTACATAACCAGACATGTGGAGAAGAGAGACCATGAGGAGACAAAGAAACAGCCTACATATGAAAGGAAAGCAGGAATCATCAGAAAAGGAAGTAAATGAAATGGAGGCAAGCAACCTATCAGAGAAAGAATTCAGAGAAATGGTCATAAGGTGACTGAAAAGAATGGAAGACAAATTTGACAATATGAGTAAGAACCAAGAGGAAATGAAGAAGAACCAAGATGAAAAATGACACCACTGCTCTAAAGAACTCAATAGAAAGCATCAAGAGTAAAGTAGATGAAGCAGAGGACTACATCAGTGAGCTAGAAGACAAGGCAGAAAAAATACTCAAGCAGAATAGCTTCTAGAAAAACAAATTAAAAAGCAGGAGGAGAGCCTAAGGGAACTTTGGGGCAACACTAAACAAAACAAATCCGCATAAAAGGGGACACAGAAGGAGAGGAAACTGAGCAAGGAATAGAAAACCTGTTTGAAGAAATAATGACAGAAAATTTCTCTGATATATAGAAGAAAAAACTCACACAAATCCAAGAAGCTCACAGAGTCCAAAGCAAAATGAACCCCACAAGACTGAAGCCAAGGCACATTATAATTAAATTGGCAAACACCAACTACAAAATAAGAATCTTAAAAGCACCCAGAGAAAGACAGAAAGTTACCTACAAAGGAACCCCCATCACACTAGCAACAGAAACTCATCAGGCCAGAAGGCAATGGAATGAAATATACGAAGTTATGCAAAAGAAGGGTGTAAATCCAAGAATACTGGACCCAGCAAGGCTATCAATCAAAATTGAAGGTGAAATTGGGAGCTTCACAGACAAAAAAGGACTAAGAGAATTTATTACCATCAAACCAGCAAAGCAAGAAATGCTAAAGGGTCTGCTATAAAAAAAAAAAAGAAATGAAGAAATAGGAAGTGAAGAAGGAATACAGGAGTAAAGAATAAAAATGGCGACAAATAAGTACCTATCAATAATAGCTTTAAATATAAATGACTTAAATGCTCTAATCAAAAGATATAGGGTAATGGATTGGATAAGAATCCATCATAATATGACCCATATATCTGCTTTCTACAAGAAACCCACTTCAGAAAAAAGACACACACAGATTGAGAGGGAAGGGATGAAAAATGGTTTTTCAGGTGAATGGAAGTGAAAAATAAGCTGGATAGCAATACTTATATATGACAAAGTAGATCTCAAAGTAAAGGACATAACAGGAGATAAGGAAGGCCACTTCATAATACTAAAGGGAGCAATCCAACAAGAAGAAATACTTTGGTAAACATATATGAACCCTATACAAGAGCATTCAAATACATAAAATAACTCCTGGAGGATACCAAGGGAGAGATTGACAGTAATACAATCATAGTAGGAGACTTTAATACCCCAATATCATCATTGAACAAATCCTCTAAACACAAAAATCAGAAAAGAAACATCAATTTTAGACCAGATGGAATTAATTGACATCTTCAGAACATTTGACGCCAAAGCCACAAAATATACATTCTTCTCAACTGCACATGGGTCATTTTCACAGACAGACCATATGTTGGGTAATAGATACAGTCTCTTCATATAGAAGAAGATAGAAATCATATCAAGCATCTTCTCAGATCACAGTGGCATAAAACTGGAAATCAACTACAATAAAAACAATCCAAAGAAATCAAACACATGGAAACTAAACAGCATGCTATTTAACAATGACTGGGTAACCAGAGAGATCAAGGAAGAAATAAAAAACATCATGGCACAAATGACAATGAAATCACAACAATCCAAAATCTATGGGACACAGCAAAAGCAGTCTTGCAAGTGAAGTTCATAGCTCTACACGCCTACTGCAAAAAACAAGAAACAATGGTAATAAATGACCTAACCCTACAACTAGAAGAATTAGAAAGAGAGCAACAAGAAAAACCCAGTGTAAGCAGAAGGAAGGAAATAATAAAGATCAGAGTGGAGATAAACAACATAGACACCAAAGAAACAATACAAAAGATCAACAAAATTAAGAGCTGGTTCTTTGAAAGAATAAACAAGATTGATGAACCTCTAGCCAGGCTCACCAAGAAGCAAAGAGAGAGGATCCAAATAAAATCATAAATGAAAGAGGAGAAATAACAATAGACTCCACCAAAATACAAAGGATTGTTAAAAATACTATAAATAACTCTATTCCAACAAATTGGACAACCTGGAGGAAATGGACATATTTCTAGAAAAATACAACCTTTAAAAACTCAATCAGAAAGAATTTAAACATCTCAATAGGCCAATAACTATGGAAGAAATTACAGCAGTCATCAAAAACTTCAAGGAAACAAAAGCCCAAGACCAGATGGCTACACAGGGGAATGTTACCAAACATTCAAGGAAGAATTAAAACGTATCCTCCTCAGCCTATTCCAAAAAATTGAAGAAGGAACACTTTCAAGCTCCTTCTATGAAGACAGCATCACCCTAATACCAAAACCAGATAAAGACAACAAAATGAAAGAGAACTACAGGCCAATATCCCTCATGAACATAGATGCCAAAGTCCTCAACAACATTTTAGCATACTGGATCCAGCAGTACATCAGAAAGATCATACACCATGACCAAGTAGGATTTATCCCAGGAATGCAAGGATGGAACAATATCTGCAAATCAATAAATGTGATATATCACATAACCAAAACATAGTCATATCAATTGATGCAGAAAAAGTATTTGACAAAATCCAACACCCTTTCTTGATAAAAACTCTCAGCAAGGTGAAAATAAAATCCATATATGACAAATAAATGACTTAATAAAATCCATATATGACAAAGCCACAACAAATATGGTCAAAAACTAAAACCATTTCCCCTAAGAACAGGAACAAGACAGAGGTGACCACTCTCACCACTCCTATTCAACATAGTGCTGGAAATAGTAGCCATTGCAATTAGTCAAGAAGAAGAAATAAAAGGCATCCAAATTGGAAAAGAAGAAGTAAATCTGCCTTATTTGCAGATGACATGATACTGTATGTAAAAAACCTGAAAGACTCCACCAAAAAACTAATAGACTTAATGAATGAATTTGGCAATGTAGCAGGATACAAAATTAATGCCAAGAAATCTCTGGCATTTCTATACACTAATAGTGAACTTAGAGAAATAGAGACTAAAAATGCAATTCCATTTATCATCACACCAAAAAATTAAGATACCTACGAATAAACTTAACTAAGGAGATAAAAGGCGTATAAGTGGAAAACTACAGGACACTGAAAAAAAGAGATAGAAGAAGATATAAACAGATGGAAGAACATACCATATTGATGGATTGGTAGAATCCACATCATCAAAATGTCCATAATACCCAAAGCAATCTATAGATTCAAGGCACTCCCATTAGAATACCAACTGCCTATTACACAGACCTACAAAGAACTCTCCATAGAATTACCTGGAACAAAAAATGACCCTGAATAGCCACAGCAATCCTGAGAAAAAAAAAAGTAGGTGGAATCTCAATACCAGATTTTAAGCTGTATTACAAAGCCACTGTTCTCAAAACTGCCTGGTACTGGCATAAGAACAGACATATAGACCAATGGAATAGAATAGAGAATTCAGATATCCACCCAAACTACTGTGCTCAATTAATATTTGGCAAAGGAGGTGTGAACATACAATGGAGTCAAGACAGTCTCTTCAACAAACGTGTTGGGAAAATTGGACAGATCCATGCCAAAAAAAGAAATGAAACTAGACAACCAACTTACACCATACACAAAAATAAACTCAAATTAGATACAGGACTTACACATAAGTTGGGAAACCATAAAAATACTAGAGGAATCCATAGGCAGCAAAATCGCAGACATATGCAGAAGGAACTTCTGCACTGATACTGCTCCTAGGGCAATGGGAGCTAAAGAGAAAATAAACAAATGGGACTACATCAAAAAAAAGCTTTTTCACAAAAAAAGAAACCATCAAAAAAACAAGAAAGCCCACTGTATGGGATAACATATTTGGGAATGTTTTCACTGATAAAGGTTTCATCTCCAACATCTACAGGCAACTTATACAACAGAGTAAAAGGAAGATAAGTGATCCAATAAAAAAAAAATGAGCAATGGACCTAAATATAATCTTTTTGAAAGAAGACAAAAGGAAGGCCAAGAGACACATGAAAACATGCTCAAGTCACTAATTATCTGAGAGATGCAAATAAAAACAACAATGTGCTACCATCTCACACCTGTCAGAATGGCTATCATTAACAAATCAACAAATGACAAGTGTAGGCAAGGATGCAGAAAAAAAGGAACCCTTGTGCACTGCAGGTGGAAATGCAGATTGGTGCAGCCACTGTGAAGAACAGTATGGAGTTTCCTCAAAAAATTAAAAATGGAACTCCCATTTGACCCAGTAATCCCACTCCTAGGAATATGTCCTAAGAAAATAGAAATACCATTCAGAAAGGATATATGCACCCCTATGTTCATAGCAGCACAATTTACAATAGCTATGATTTGGAAACAGCTTGGGTGCCCATCAGCAGATAACTGGATTAGAAAACTTGGTACATCTATACAATGGAAAACTATGCTGCCATAAAAAAGAAGGAATTCTTACCATTTGCAGCAACCTGGATGGAACTGGGGAGCATTATGCTAAGTGAAATAAGCTAGTCAATGAAAGAAAAATACCATATGATCTCACTTATTTATGTATAATAAAGAACATAAACTGATGAACAAAAAGATAGATACAGAGGCAGTAAAGCATAAAACAAACTGTCAAATTCCAGTGGGAAGGTTAGGGAGTGGTGCGGTAGACATGAGATCAACCAAAGGAGTTGTATGCATGCATATAAGCATAACCAATGGATGCAAGACACTGGTGGGGAGGGGTTAGGGCATGCATGGGAGTGGGGTGGGGGATATGTACACAGTTAATATATTAATAAAAAATGTATAAAAGTTAATGACTTAGAAAAGTATAAAAGCACAATATAAAGATAACTGTCTTTTTCATATACTGAAAAGATAATAAAGTGGTAAAATGAAAAACATTATTTTAAATCTTTCCCTTCCTTCCTTTATAGCCTTTATTTAAATTTTGAAATTTATAAAAATTTCAGTCCAATTTTCATTTCTTTATATTCAATATTATTTTGTATTGGTTTCAGGTTTTATATTATAGAATAGTGGTTAGACAACCATAAACTTTTCAAAGTGTTCCCAGATATTTCCAGGACCCACCTGGCATCATACGTCATTACAACACTATTGACTATATTCCCTATTTAAGTGACAATGGGTTTATAAGTTCCTTCCAGTCTTTCTTTTGTGTTGTTCGCCATTGTTTTTCTTTCTCACTTCTTCCCTCACTTTCCTTATATAGTATCTCAATTGGTTATCTAAGCTCAGTGAAGATAGTGGGACATGCTCAATCCATTTTACAGACCAGGAAACTGAGGCCAATTCCAGTTGGCTGTGGAACTTGACTCAGCACACAGGGAGCCCTCAGAGCATGCTCTCTGCCCTTCCTAAGGGGCAGCTGCTCAGCAAATAGAACAAACCTTCTTGTCAGGCTTCCAGACCTCCTTCTCAAGCACCTCTTCATTGTGGATGCTCCACATTCTTTTCTCTCCAGGGTTCTCTGCCCCGCCCCACTTCTCCGGAGCAGGTGGAAGGCATCACCCTCACCGCCAAGGCATGCTCTGCTGAGGGGCAGGGCGGCGTGGCTTGCTTTTGGGTCAAGATGGGAGCAGGAGTTGCTGCCTCTGAAGTGTGAAGGCTGCCTAGGCATGGCCAATTAGCACTGAGAGCTTGTCTGAATCACCTTGGTCAGTCCGGTACCCTGCAGTGTGGCACCCCTTCACTGAAGTGGCATCTCAACCCCTCAACCCCCACCTCAATGCTGCAGGTCCTTGCCCCTCCACCTGGGCATCCTTCCATGCCCCTTGATCCCTGGCTTGGCCCACCCGCATCTTGGGGCAACTGCAGAACCTCTCTCTCTCTTCAGGTCAGGCAGATCCCTTGGTCTTTGCGAAGCTGTGAATCTGTGGCCAGAGACCCTGTCTGGGTCTCAGCAACCCCATGACTGTGATGTTCCCAGGGCCCAGGATACCTCCTGGGGTAGCGATGTTTCCAGGGCCCCACTGGAGTGGCTAAGCAGGCCCAGCCACGCCTCAGGGCAGTGATGGACCTCATGGAGTGGCTAGATGGGGTGGCCTCCGCTCCCCAGGCAGTGATGTTCCCAGGGCTCCACAGGAGTAGCTGGGTGGGGCCGCTGACCCTCCTGGGGCCTGTGATGGACCTGGAACCCCCGGGTGGCATCTGGTACCTTGTGGGCGGTGTCTGGCGCTGCTCACTTGGTCTCCCCTGCCTCCGATAAACCTGGACCCCCAGGAGCAGGCCATAGCACTGCCATCCCTACCTGTGTATGCAAATTAACTTCCATCTTTGTTGGGTTAATTTGCATACTCACTCTGATTGGCTGTGGGCATAGCAGAGGTACAGTCAATTTACATGTTTCTCTATTATTAGGTAAGATTATCATTATGATTTTGATGTAGGTCTCTGGAACATCCCAATAGACAAAATTTGGAAAAGAAAGCTATCAAATTGTGGAAATTTAAAAGTTAAAAAATTTCAAGAAATGGGAAGAAATGACTGAGAAGCAGAAAGAATTAATAAAGTGTTCATAGTGCTGACCATAACCCCAGAACAGAGCAAAAACTAAAAACAAACTCTTGGAAACCTGCTGCATTAAAAAAAAAAGCATCGAACAGACTGTCAAATTACAGCAGGAAGATTAAGGAGAGGTGGGGTAGAAAAGAGATCAACCAAAGGACTTGTATGCATGCATATAAGCATAACCAATGAACACAAGACACTGGGAGGATGGGGTATGTCTGGGGGGTGGGCAATGGGAAGATATATATACATGTAACAATAAAAAATTAAAAAAAATAGTAGCAGACTTCATTTGGCCCAAGCAAATTATGGAAATCAGAATAGTTACAAATGAAATAGCATCCTTATTATTCACACAAATAACTAGGGTCATGCTTATTGAAGTTCATATCTGAGAATGACCTCCTGCATATCAATGACTAAAGTTTGCAACCCATTTTAAAGGAACACAGGCAGATGATGTTCAACCATTTGAATTTTCCTACCCTCTTTTTTTTGTTATGCTTAAAATGCCTCTACATATTTACTCACCAGCCTTCTAGACTAGTATATGATCTACCCTGAGCAGAGAGTGGCCTGTTTCACCTTTATGTTTCCTATTGACATGAAACCGGACATACTACCATGCCTTGTATACAGTAGATTTGGAACAATTATTTACTGAATTGAAGTCATTGTTCCTAATCTATTTATAGAGAACAGAAGTAAGTGATGACAATTCATCAAAGCCAAGTAGCTAGTGAACAGTTTGATTTTATTCATTTATTTACATTTGATTAATAAATACTTCAAAACACATGTGGTCATCATATGTAGAAACATCTCATTTAAAACAACTAGCTTTTTTTTTTAACTTAGCAAAAAACATGTTCCTGGAAATTCTTCTGCAGCTGTGGGACAGAGAAATGCATGACACTTATTTTTGTATAGTACTAAAATTTAACTTGTTATCTAAGGTTTTGTTTATTACAGTGAAGGAAATCTCTGAAGAGAATTTAGCTAAGGTCTTTCAAGCAGACAATAACCTTTTCTTTTCTTCTGTATCTCATACAACTTACTTTATCATTACTCATATTATACCTATACATTTACATACATTTTTTATGTCAAATATTTGTGATGCTTCAGTGCATTACAGATTTGTTGGCTCCTTGAGAACAGGCACCATATTAGTAATGTATGCATCCTGGTATTTTATGAAGCATACTTTGGATTGCTTTGCACATGCAGGTCTTAGCATATTTAATGATCTAATAAGAGTTATCCATGGGAAGATACAGCAATGGGGGTAGTTAGGAGTATAGATTAAAATTAGACATTGCCTGGTTTGAGTCTACCTATATTTGCCACCTTTGGTCAGTCACAAAACCTTTTCTAACCCTCATGTACTTATGAGGAATAAAAGGCCAAATGTAAATAAGTCTTATTACAGTAGTGCCTGCTCATTGTCAGTGCTTCATGCACGTTAGTTCTGCATTTTCCACTGTAAACCCTGTCTCTAGCTAAACAAGTTACATTGATGGAATTTTCTGAAAATCAGGATTTTAACTATCTTCTTGATTTCCATGGTAGCAATATAAAACTTTGACATGGATGCCTTTCACCTTCACATTAATATCTTAGTAGGACAGGTGTTGTTATCTCTATATGTTCTTTTAATCCTCATCTACTTGGTGTTACTTTTCATTTGGTAAGGGGTGGAATTTCAGAAGAATTAAAAAATTATCACTTAAATATTCTAATAATATATTAGTAAGTAACTCTTTTTAACTAAAGTAGTATCAAGATCTTGCCTCTAATACCTACTGATAAATACTGAGAGTGTGCTGGCATTCTGTGTTAGACTTTAGTCAGGGATAGAGTATGTCCAAGTAAGGCCTTGTCGATCATTTTCTTTTCACAACATTCTTATGAAAAGCTATGCACATAAGGGACAACAACAAATGAGATAGCATGAGCTGAGCCCTCTGATTAGCGGTGTCAGAGTATCTGCCTCAGGTTCATGGCCCAATCAGTCTTTTTCTTAGTACTTAAGATTTGAGCACCTTCTCACTTCACTGCTTAGTTCGTATCAATGAGAATTCCCTAGAGACAAAGCCATCTTGTGAATAAGAGCAGAGGAGAAGATGGCATGATACTGAGGGGATTTGTCTCTGTTTACCAACTTTACAACTGAGACTCTGCTGATTTCTGTATACTAGCAAATTCAGTGGAACAGTGACTAATCAGGTCAGATTATCATCCTTGAGGGTAAGTGAGGCAGAGAAGAGAGATGGTAAGAAAAGGAAGACATCTCTGTTTAAAAACTAAACAAGGGCCCAACTGGCTTGGCTCAATGATTGAGCATCAATCTATGAACCAGGAAGTCATGGTTCGACTCCTGTGCAGGATTCAACCCATCAATGATTCTCTCTCATCATTGATGTTTCTATTTCTCTCTCCTTCTCCCTTCCTCTCTAAAATCAATAAAAATGTATTTTTAAAAACAGTAAAAATGCAGGATTTTCTTCCCAGTAGAAGCTAAAACCTGTGTTCTTTTGAAGAGATTAATCCTATTTTTAGACATAAAGTGGTTTAATACATGAAGGTTTGCATCATTATTGATATTCAGGGTGAGCAAAACTAGGTTTACAGTGGTTCATATGAAAAATAATATAATAATTAATAAATAATAATACAAGAATAAACTCTGTGTACTCATAGACATCATTTATGTTCTAGGTATGAAAATGTGGATTTCATGGTCCTAGATATACATTTTAATCTAATAATATAATAACTGTAGCAATATTTAATTCTTAGGTAGGGAAATCTGTGATGTCTTTGACTTTTTTGTGGTTTAATTGAGGGTTAGTGATTATATTGGTGGTAATAGTGACAAAAAGCTCAAAGGGCAGGTGGGTGATAGAAACTAACATTTATTGTACCAATTGCCAGGTATTGAATTCACCAATTATACATTTTATGTTGCCTTATTTAACTGTCACTAACACTGTATTATTGATATTCATTATATGAAAGTATGAAAGGAAAGATTACTCAGGGAATAAATAGTGATTTGAGCATTAAAGCTTTTACTCCTCTGCTGATAAGAATCTTTCTATTAACATGTAAAGAAACTTGGGTTGGCTTAATAAAAGATAAAACCAGGACGAGAGAAAGACACCCAGTTCTTCTAACCAAGCCTTCACAATCATTCCAGATGAAGACCCAATTATGTTAGGAGACCACTTTAAGATATTGAAGCTAGACCAGAAGACCCACCTATCATATCCACAAAATATGAAAAATACAGAGAAATAATTATTCATCATTGTTTGAAATAACTGAGTTTTAGGATAAAACTATGAACTAGATTGCTATGAACTAGATGCTGACTAATACATATGAAGTATTTTTTGAAATAAAAGTGTAAAATATGTTATGAGAAATGCTTTACAGTTCTTAATTGGGGAAAAAACACAAAATGAACAATCTGATTAAATGAAAGAGGAATGTTAACTTCAAATTCAAGGACAATAGCATAAAGAGTACATATTATGTGTCAGGTATTGCACTAATATTTTAAACATACATCATCACTTTAGTTCTCACTGCTATCATATGAGGTAGATGTTATCTCTGTTTTACAGATGACTAAATCAAGATTCAGAATAGCTAAGTAAGTTATCCAAGGTCATAACACTTAATAAGTGGCATTGCCAGAGTTTGAAATCTTATGCAGCTAATTTGAAAGTCTTCTATTTTGCTTTCAAGTAACTTTTAGAAGTCATGGGAGAGTGAAGAAGCGCTATGAAGAGAAGTTCATAAGCAAGTTAGAACAAACTATGAGAACCTGCCACTTTCTAATAAGGCAGCCTTATGATGCATAGGTGGGAAATATCCTGTTGTAGAGTCCCAGAATATTAAAGGATTTAGGTTAGAAAGGAGAAACAAGTCAAATTGAGAAGAAATGTAAATCAGAGAAAAATATTGGAGGCAAAAATCCATTTGGCAATTTTGTCTGGATTCAGTAGCCAGATTAAGGAGTGGAGAGGCTTGTGAGATGTCATTGTGTCTGTCTGAATCCAGGATTTAAGAGAGGAGAAAGCTACAGCTGACAAATGATTAAAAAAAATCTCAGTGAAATTCTTACCACAGTCTCTTCATCAACCTGAAACCTTCTCTCAGGCCATTTATATTATCCTTGTACCTGACAGATTTAAACTAATTTTACCTAGTTTATTATGAGCAGATGTTCATGTCATGTATTAGCTATGATAAATTCACTTTTCCCTCTTTCTCTTTTCTTCTTGTTTCCTCCTCCTCCTCCTCCTCCTCCTCCACCTCCGCCACCACCACCGCCCCAGCCGGCGGACACACCAACAAAAACACCAACAGGGGGGGAGGGAGGGT